>JAJIZL010020033.1:109193-307968 GCA_023969395.1 Amblyomma maculatum | reverse complement strand
CATCCATCCATCCATCCATCCATCCATCCATCCATCCATCCATCCATCCATCCATCCATCCATCCATGTGTAGTCTGCGTAAAACATGTTGTTTTAGTTAAATGCCATTTTAGCTTATAAAGAGGTGATTTTAATGTATAACAGAACTTTTTTTATAAGATCTATTTCTTTCATCGGCGTTGTTCGCTGGCCTGGCACGCACGAATCCGAGCCATGCCTGAGCAAGCATGGGTATAGATTGGTGTGATTAACGCCTGCATGTCAGAAGAACGTGAGCGAAACGGGCGACAAAATAAAAACGATTGTCGACCGGTGTATAGGCCCTGGCAGTGTATATACGGCATGGGTCTTTGACCTATTCTGCGGATGGGGGATCATGCACGCTGGCCAAAGAGTTGCCATGCTAAGCTACCAATTATTTTCCTATATAGTTGGATTCTGCATAATATCCAAGCTATTTCTTATCAAACGTACATAGTGTTAGCCAAGTATGATGGCCACCGAGAGGATTTCAGGACGTGTCCAATCACAGGCCATCGGCCATTGCTGCTTTGGTTTATATCATCATTATTTTAGGCTTTAAAGCAAATGATCTTACGCTACATAGTTTCGGGCTACCTATATTGCGTTCGTGACGTCGACAGTTTAAAAACATCCGTGTATAATTGTACAAAGAGATAATACGTGCCGCGTTCATAATAAAAACTATTTATTTAAGGTTATTTATGTACCCCTAAATAATTTTTTTTTTTTATGGACACGCTGCCTTATGCTGCTACATGCGCAGGCCCGCAGCCTCAGTCGATCTATGCAAGGGACGTTTGCACTAGCAAACATTGAAAAAGCTTAAGAACAAAGCCAAGGGGCATCATTGTTTCTTGTCCTTTTTGCAACCGCGTTTTCAGTGTATGCTCGTGTTGGCACTCCGCATTTTCACATCATGCTTTGATTTGACGTTTATCACTTGCAACTCGCGACAACACAGCAAAGGTAAGAGGCAGCTAGGTACGGGCAGCTTACATTACGGGTGCTGGATTTTGGTAACTAAAGCTGGAACGTAGTATGTTTCGCTACTAAACGGGAGCTTGTTTGTTGAACCAGCGTGAAGCAAGCCTGTGAGGATGTGGGCAGTAATCAAGTGCTCAGGGACAAAATGTTTATCGAAGAGCTCCCTCAGCATGTGACGAACTTGCACCAGAAACCGTATGCCGGCATGCCAGCCAGACGTATTTTGGAATCTTATCTGCTGTAAGACAGTCATCGGGTCCGATATGTGCTGCTTTTACCTTTTGAATCACATCCCTTGCAGAAATTCTGCTCTGCGATCACTCGCGCACATCTGATGGAGAGTCTTTGATGCTTCCGGCCAGTGTGTATATGAAACCATGCATGCAACTGAAATTTCCTACACAATTATAATGCCGGAAAAAACACGGCACACAACATGCAACACAGCTTGAATTGCGGCCTACTAGCAAGTTTATGTTATTCATTTCCTGCTTGCTTAAAGAGAAACAATGCTTTTCGTCGACCGAACAGCACGAGACACTTTCTCACTGGGTCCCACATAAGCGGATGTAAATGGAAATAGGTTTTTGGCGTGAGGTCAACTCTTCCGAGCTTAACTTTCAAGGTCATTCACCTGTGCGTCTCAGCTTCCGCCTAGAGATGCCGTTGGAAGGGCTCCGGAACTACAACGGCACAAGGTCCTCCCCTTGCGCGTTTCACCTTGAGCCTGGATACGCTGCAGTGAAAGGCTTCAAAAATGTCGATCACCTAAACTTTTAGCGTCCATTGAGCACGCGACTTTGCGTAGGGTTAACAAATGATTCGCCGGCGCTTGGTTGCTCCGTGTCATAACAAATGAGATGCATGCCGGTTCGGGAGCGTCAACGCTTCGCCTCCGTCGTCATGCTGACTTGTAAAGCTTTTAACAGAGTTTACCCTGGGATAACTAGATTTCAACAGGAGTAAACCTCCGCAATGTTTTATGCAACACCAAACCTCCAGCTAGAGTCATTGCTTCAAAACAATGATCACCGACAACAGAACCTTGGTGCCCTGTGGAGTTTAGAAAGCGGTGAGTTATTAATAGTGATTGATAAGAAAAGATGTGCAACGTAGAATGCTAATGTCACTCTATTGAAGCGGTATGAAAGAGCACTGAACAAGTGTAAAAGGGGAGCCTTAGTTCGCAAGCCGAGACAACGTTTCGACAAGCGGACTTGTCTTCATCTGGACAGCGCGATGATCAATAATGGCGGGGTATTAAATACACCTTTGCTACTGAAGTGGAAAAGTCAGGGAGAGAGAGGGAGAAAGGTGGGGGCGAAGAAAGTAGGGCAAGGAGTGAAATAATGTTCCTTCATGAAGTATTTCTGAGCCTGAAACTGGTGATCCTGCTGCATGAATAAGAAAATAAAAGCGGCAGCAGCAGATAGATGTGCAGGGGTAGGGAGGCAGAGATGTTAACCAGAAGACCTCCGGTTGTCCACCCTAAATTGGTGAAAAGGATAAGGAGATTAAAGAGGGGAAGAGAAAAGGTGCGTGAAGCGCAGTCAGAGTTTTTTGCAGTCAAATTATAGCGTGCCATCTTGATGCGTCTGCAGAAGATGGCGACAGCCACAGCACGCCTGCCATGCACGCCCAGATTGGATTTCGTGGCTGCTTAACCTAATGCCTGCAGTGCGCTATCCCATTCCCGTCTGGCTGAGCGGGTACTGCCATATATATTTGTTGAGATCCGACAATGACAAGTGCCTGAGATTCCTCTCCCCAAATTTGGTGGCCCGGACGTAGAAATGAATCACACACAAGTCGTTGTCGGGTATCCACAATATATCTGGCAGGACCCGCTAAGCCAGGTGGAAATGGGACAGCACACCCCATGGCATTCAGTTCAGCAGCCATGATATTCAATCTGCGCGTCTTTAGCCAGTGTGCTTACCTATCGTCGTCTTCTGCGGCCGGGACGATGACACGCTGTAAGATAACTAAAAGGACCCTGTATGCCTTGAGGACAGTCGACTGTCGTGGCCCACGGACCAAGGATCTTGTCCGCCGTTAAAGGGTAGGAACGAGGCTGTCCAGCGCACAACGCAACTCACACCTTTCAATCACAAATGCAGGACATTCACAAAGCAGGAACAAGGAAAGCTACAACGCCGAGGGCATGATGAGTCAGCCTCTAAAGCAAGTTCGATGCTGACACGCTTTTCTTGAACGAAGACAGGCATTCCAAGGGTCCTGATGAATAATACAGCTAGTTATATGACGAAACAAATACACAACTTTGCTATGTCACCTTTGCAGGAACATATAACATACTTTTAAATAACACAGGCCTAAATTAAATGAGTCTTTTGTAATTATTTGTAACAAATTGCTAGTAATAACTACATTTTGAGCAATTTTGAAATAACTTGCTTTGTTTTTCAAGCCGTGATATCTCGGGCAATTCAATTTCTACCCGTAATTGATTGTCAGGCACTTACTTCTATACAATACATGCTGCAGGGACATTACTCGATTTAAGGCCAAATGGATGCCTTGTAAAGGCCGCTTTAAGGAGCCGCACCAGCTTTTGGCAGAATTACAGTGGCCTTGCTTTTGTTTCACATGAGAAGCCGCTCGCATGTTTCAAAGAAAAAACAGGTACAATTTATTCAGCTTATCAACCTTACCTCCGGCGCCTTTTCACAGTACTAACAACAAAGCACGGCAATTCATTGACGATGTAGGAACTGCAAAGTAGCATGCGAAACTACGGGCAGGTGAGCAAGGTGTCCAGATGCTATTACAAGATCGCCCTACCATCTAGCGCTTCATGAGCAGAGCGGTCAATGTAGCAGCTCATGTCTTCCCGAGGAAACGTGTACGTTGTTATAAAGGTCAGTGAAAGCTTTCAAACTCATGTCTTTTGATAACGAACTGCCGTCATGGTGATGCAGTGATTACGGCGCTCGACTGATGCGACATGGAATCCCATCGGCTGTTGTTGTTTTTCAATGGAGGCATAAAGTAAGGCGCCCTGGTGCATTATGATGTCAATACACGGTAAAGAACCTCAGGTGGTCGAAATTACTGCAGTCCGCCACTATGGCGTCTTTCATAGCCTGAGTCGGTTTGAAACGTTCAACGCCATAAACCAAACCCATAGCTAACTGTCTGTAAAAAGATCTGAAGCACGCCGCGCTTGTTTATTGCTCTTTGTGCGGTGTAATTAGTAACAATTGAAATTGAGTAACTGTATATGTAATCTGCTACTAATATTTAATTAACGTGTACAAAACTGGTTCAGGTGTGTTATTAAACAAAACATGTTGTGCAACACATACTGAGGGCTGATTCAGAGCATCATACACCTTGAAGCACGTTTTTGTTCGTAATTCTTGTTAAACGAGCCGGCAGCATGAGAGGGAAAAGCATTGCTCGTGCGGAAGTATCCCATCAAGCTTTGCTTATTCTTATTGCATTCCGCTCTCCACATTTAATACATGAACTACAAATAATTCTTAGCATCACGTTTTGTTAATGCAATATACTCTAATGCACTCAACAATATTCTCTCAATACACACATTTATCGGTATTTAGTGAGTGCCCAAGCCTCCAATGTCCACAGCTGCAGTGTGCGCACAAACTTTGCTGATACTTTACACATACGCCTCTTGATCAAACAAAGTGCGATAGCTAGTACAGTGGGACTCCGTGCTTCGCATTTGTAAGTAGTCACCATCTATACACGGGTCTCCAAGGGAACGAAGCTCTGCCGAGTTATCCCGGTACCTCTTCCAACAGCGCCAATAGCTCTTTTGGTGCTCCTTGTGGGCGTTCTCTGAGCGTCGTCACTGGCCTTGTCTGGTGTTCGGCCGGAGGGTAGATCTTCGTGTATCGCTGATTTTCGGCCAGTGACCGATTGCGCTGAAGTCTCGTCGAAGACAGATTTTGTAATCATATTCACTTCCTGAAACAAATAAGAAATTATCTTGAGGCCACTGACTGGTGTGCGTAAATCAATGTTACCTCAATGGTACCTCAATGTTACCTCAATCAATGTTAAATCAATGGTAAATCAGTGATTTACCTATATTTTCAAACAAAAAAAGTGGTTCTAGTTCGCTTAACTCAAGAGCCCAATTGGCTTGAATAGAAGAACACTTCAGGCAGCGTTGCAAGGTGCTCGAGCACCCAACGATAGTGTTACCTTGGCAGAAAAGAGCACAGCGTAAAGCGTCACATCGTCGCGGCAAAACGAGACGTCATATAAAAGCAACAACATTGTCACAATGTCGCCTTGTGTGCAGAACCTCCACGAAGCACTGCGATTTTTGTGTTGTTCTGGCCCCACCTGGCTGCCGAGCGAGCGGCGCGCATAGAAATATTCAAGCAGATCCTCACTGTGTTCTCGGCTCGGCGCGTCGTGTCCATCGCTGGCATGATGGCCTTAACGGGTAGCCATGGACTACAGCGCGGGCATCCACGCTAATTACAAACGTTTTAATCTTGCGTAGCGTGAGAATTGGCAGACAAGCGAAAGAAACGACAGGTTAGCACAGCCAGCCCCTTTCGGCAAGGAATCTCTTAAGGCGGAGAACAACCACCACCTATGTGCCCTCGCATTGTAGAGGCACATGGGGAGGGGGTCAGAAGAGTGCACGTGTGTCAGCCTCAGCATCATGTCTGAGCTTGCATTGCCGCCGACAGATCACTGCAGCCTCTAAACCTTTTCGCACTAGCCGGAGGAGACGACTCTCCACGTGAATGCCGAGCTTTTACAAATCATTCACACACGATAGTCTGTGACGACACATGGCAAGGGAAGCCGTCCTAGGAGTCTAGCCACGGCAACCATTTGACCTTGCTTTTGACAGTGCTGAAATGGTTAAACCCTCTGTCGCTCTCATGGGTGCCCCAGCGTCGACAGCAACCACTTCTACGATCCCACACGAAAGTGGTGAAACGTATCAGCGGAGCGTATACAGGGTCACTGGAGTAATGTTTCAGCACAGCGCTATGCATGATAGCTAAATACCTAACCAACTGGATAACTTTTCCTGACACCGTGCATATGCTAAACCTTCCCCGACTATACATATGCATACCATATGCCACAGTAATCCAGTAGGCAAACGTTTTGGATTTTTCAGCCTTACAGCAGAGTGCTACTACCCCCCAACCTTCGCCCCATCAGAATCAGAAGACGTTGATAAGGATAATAGAAGTTCATTTTACCTGACACACATTTCAGTTAAGCCCTGACACAAGTGCTCAATTACCAGGCTACAAGAGCAGGCAGATTCATTTCATATAATTGGGTGCAGTCCGGCACACGGAATGTGCCTACCTCCTCAGGTATAACGAGAAACAAAATTGTCAGGTGCAGTCACCTAGAGAAGTTCAGAATGCCATTTAACATCCCAAACACTCAAGCAGAATCCATTCGAAGCTTTCAAGTAGCTATCTCTACTGTTAGCCAGGCAATCAATGGGTTTCGCAACACATTAGTCGTCAAATTGGCATAATTAACCTAATTTAGGCAACAGCCTATGTAAACGACGCTAGCTTAAGTAGGTCTATCATAGCCCTTCTAGCCGCGATACAGCGCTAATAGCGAGGAGTAAAAGCAGTGAGTGAGAATGCCGTTGCTCCGGATTTTGTTTTAGGGAAGGGGGTAATTCTGACTATACAAAGTTCCCAAATTTCCCCCCTTATCTACCTTCTCTTCCTCAAAGCGCCCCAGCTCTCTCAGTTTTCATTCATGATTCCTTTAGATGTGATCAAGAATAACTTACTTTCCCTACAGCGACAGCTCACTTTGAACTCCGTATGACCGCTCGCGCTTTTAAAAGTCGTAAAACGTAAACGGCATTCACCTCTGTGACTGTTCTAAATGCTGTCAGTTTCAATATGCGATTTTCTACATTCCGGATTTTTCCAGCGCAGTGCATCAATACTCTTGTCCCGAAAGCCACATGTTTGTACATTGCATAGAAAGAAAGACGCAAACATTGAGTGCGACGAAATGTGAGGAGTAATGCTCCCTAGTAGTCATACCTGTGTCGGATGCCTTAAAACACCATCTATCGCTAAGGCAACAACGGGTCCGCACTGACATCGAAAAACTTCTTCCAGGCTCTAACGGTGTACGGCGACATCAGCGAATTGTCGCTTGCAGCCATTCCCTCCAGCACCGTTGAGAAGAAAGCCACAAAATGCTCCGGCTGTAGGCCGGGCTGACCAGTGTGGTTGTAGGCGTTCTTGAGGATAAGCTCAGTCGGCACCAAGGGATCATCCAAGCTGTCGATCATGGCCGACAGCTGATGGCCCACAGCAAATGCATGCGCCCTGGACTTGGGATCGTACTGGAGCCTGAGCAGACTTTGCCCCTCGAAGCCGGGAAGCAGATCAGCTTACTCGGGATGCTTCACAAACAACCTGACAAAGAGCAGGACGCCGTAGTCACTATTCTTGTCGCAGAAGCGCCTCCAGCTGCACATCACCAGCCGCTTCTCTTGCTCTGTCATGCCTGTCCGCTGGTCAATGTGTCTCGTCGACATGCGCGGCAGGCAGCTTCCCATGGTGTCTCATATTTCTTCTTTGTCTTTGTTGCCGCAAACGCGAGGTGGCGGAGCATTCGGTCTGATTTCTTTTTTTTTCATATCCATATGTGTTTTACTATCTCTGAGCCGAAATCGCCATCATATTTTTGTTACATAATTGCGAAGCGCCCCTCGAGAGACAATATATAGTTGATTCACAATAGGCACGCTTCTAGTTTTGCACTATATATTGATAGGTGGCAAGAAAAACAATAGCTGATGACGCGTGAATGTTCCGTCGAGCACCAATCTTCTCATAGCACCAACGACCGTTGCTACCGCTTCGCCTTCCTTTGGTCTTGTCGTAGTTCATCATCATCTTCTTCACTATCCAGGACATATGTAACATTACCCTACGGAAAAGTACAGTCCCAGTGCGTACTAGGTCGGTGAACTACGGCAGTAGTAGTACGGCTTCATGCGGGCGACCTGAACGATCTCGGTACGCGGCAAGGCGGACTATTGTGGCGAAACACAGGGGCGACCTGATATGTCACACTAGGGGCGTGCCTTAGAACCCGGTAGGGGCCTGCGTAGCGTGGCAAGAGCTTCTAACATAGCCCAATTCTACGAGCGGGAGACCAGAGCAGGTTGAGACAGCCTGGAGAGTAGTGCATATCCCGATGACGAGAATCATGGCGGCGTTTTTGAGAGTTTTGGGAAGAAGCTAGTCGCCAGCGAGCAATACCACGGGCGGCGTCAGATCGGGATATGGCGTCAAGCATATGGAAACTGGTATTAACGGTGCGAGGTGGTACACTGTCAAATGGAAGAGCTAGAAGCACATTGTATCGCGACGGGAGGAATTATACGCGAACGTTACAAACGGCAAAGTAATATCTCAGTCACTGTGATCGTCCGATACATAGATTAACAGCATGTCCCTTAACGTGCGGTTGAGGCGTTCGGTGAGGCCGTTTGTTTGTGGATGGTAAACGGTGGTGAAATAGTGCCTAATGGAGCAGTACTAGAGAATTCCGTTGGCTACTCGAACAAGAAAGCAACGGCCATGATCAGTGAGCAGCTGGCATGGAGCACCATGGAGTAAGATGACGTCGTGGAAAAGAAACGCCGCCACGTCAGTTGCACAGCTGATGGCTATTTCATGTGTGACAGCGTAGCGCGTAGTATAATGCGTGACCACCGAAATTCATTTATTCCCCGAAGCAGACAGTGGGAAAGGCCCGAGGAGATCAAGGCCGACTCGAGAAAACGGATCTATTGGGATGTTGATCTGCTGCAGGGATCCAGCAGGCACAACCGGGGGCTTCTTCCGTCGCTGACACCGGTTACAAGATGCCATGTAACGACTAAGGGAGCGGTAGCAGCCTAGCCAAAAGAAGCGACGGCGGACGCTGTCGTACGTACGAGATACGCCAACGCGGCCCTCAGTGGGCGCGTAGTGCAGGTGCTGAAGAACGGTAGCACGCAGGTGTGCCAGTAGCTCGGGGCCGTCTGGTGGCATATTCTGCCGGTTAAGGTGCCGTTGTGGAGCACAATCAAGAGTAGGGTCAGATTAATTTGTGCTGAGGCAGTTGATAATGCTGCAAAGCTTGGGACCGAAGCGCTGCTCAAAGCGAATGTTTAAAAGATCAGACGACAACACACATGTGTCATCGTCCCACCCGCTTTCAGGCGGCGGATCTACTGCGTTAAGGAACAGGCAATTGGCATCAGCGAGCAGTCGACTGGACTTGTGAACGACAGAAAAGGTGTATCCCTGAACGCGCAGCGCCCTACGCTTCAGGCGACCACTAGGGTCCTTAAACGTAGAAAGCCAAGAAAAAGTGTGGTGGTCGGTGATAATGGAGAACGGGCGGCCATACACGTCAGGGCGAAACTTTGTAATGGCCCACACGAGGGCTAAACACTCACGTTCTGTGATCGAATAATTCCGCTCAGCCGCACAAAGGAGGCGACTGGCATAAGCAATGACGCGAGCGCGACCTGTCTGGTGTTGAGCGAGAATGGCACCAATGCCATGACTACTGGCAACTTGCGAACCTCCGTTGGTGCCATAGTGTTAAAGTGTGCCAGGACGGGCGGATTGGTGAGGGCCGCAATGAGCGCAGGAAAGGCTCCAGACTGTTCTTGGGCTTAGGGAAAGGAAACGTTGTTCTTCAGAAGAATGATGAGAGGACGAGCCATCTCCGCAAAGTTGGGGACAAACAGCCGAAAATAGGAGCCAAGCCCAAGAAACCTGCGCACGTCACTGGTACAGCGGGATGTAGTAAAATGCACTTGCATCACGAATTTTGTCGGGACGACCAATTGTCCGAGCACCTTGAGTTCACGTCGGCCGAAACTACACTTCTTTGAGTTCCGCTGAAGGTCAGCTCTTCGGAAGACTCCAAGAATGACATCAAGACGATGGAGATGGCTCTCGAATGAGAAAATACAATGACATTATCGAGATAGCACAAGCACGTCGTCCATTTCAAGCCGCGCAGGAGAGAGTCCATCATGCGCTCGAATGTTGCGGGCGCATTACACAAGCCGAAAGACATCACCTTGAATTGATACAGGCCATCGGGATTGACGAAGGCAGTCTTCTCTCGGTCCCATTCGTGGATTGCGATCTGCCAGTAACCGGAACGAAGATCAATGGAAGATAAATAGCTTACACCATGCAAGCAGCCGAAGGCATAATCTATCCTGGGGAGTGCATAAACTTCCTTTATTGTAATTTTGTTAAGGTGTCGGTAATCTACGCAGAACCTCCTAGCGTTCTCCTTCTTTTTAACAAACACGACAGGGGACGCCCAGGGGCTGCTCGAAGGCTCTATAATGTTTTTTGCTAAGATCTTGTCTACTTCATCTTATATGACGCGACATTCAGAAATGGTGACTCGGTAAAGATTTCTGTGAATTGGGCTGGCGTCTCCAGTATCGACGTGATGTGTCCCAAGATGCGGTCACCAAAATCGAAAATATCGCTGTACGAAGTCAGAAGGATCGTAAGGGCTATAACACGATCAGGGCGCACGTAATGTGCAACCAATTATGATATGCACCTGCACCGTCCCCTCCGGAGGTGGGGACGGTGCAGGTCGTGTCTAAGCTCTAGCAGTTGGGTCATGTAAAAGAGCGGCCACTATGACGTCACAACATTGGGGTCAGTTCGGCGAGAGTAATTCTCTCAGGAAGAACGTGCACAAAAAGGCCGAAGTTCAATACTGGGATATAAGCGTTGTTATTCTTTCATCATCATCATCATCATCATCATCAGCTTGATTATACCCACTGCAGGGCGAAGGCCTCTCCCATATTTCTCCACTTAACCCGGTTCTGTGCTAGCTGCATCCACTTGACCCCTGCGAACTTCTTAATCTCATCCGCCCACCTAACTTTCTGCCGCCCCCTGCTACGCTTTCCTTCCCTTGGAATCCAGTTTGTTACCCTCAGCGACCATCGGTTATCATCTCTTCGCACTACATGTCCTGCCCATGTCCATTTCTTCTTATTAATTTCTACTAGAATGTCGGTAACTTGAGTTATTTCTCTGACCCACTCTGCACTCTTTCTATCTCTTAATGTTACCCCTACCATTTTTCGTTCCATAGCCCTCTGGGTTGTCCTCAACTTAAGTAGAACACTCTTGGTTAGCCTCCACGTTTCAGCCCCATAGGTGAGTACAGGCAAGATGCAACTGTTGTATACTTTCCTCTTGAGCGATACCGGTAAGCTGCTAGTCATAATCTGCGAGTGCTTGCCAAATGCGCTCCATCCCAATCGTATTCTTCTTGTTATTTCCTTTTCGTGGTCCGGGTCTGCGGTTACTACCTGTCCTAAGTAGACATATTCGCCTACTACTTCCAGTATTTCGCTACCTAATGTAAACTGCTGTTCCTTCCCGAGGCTGTTGAACATTACCTTAGTCTTCTGCATATTGATTTTCAAGCCTACCTTTCTTCTTTACGTGCACGATATTATGAGGGAGAGCGATTCTACGCTGCACAGTCACGTCGGTTATGGGGCAAACAACTTAGTCGCCATCAGGAACGGTGGGGAAAGGCGACATGAGCACATAAACTGCAGCTTCTGGTGGTGGGCGAGTAAATGTGGCGGAGCGAAGACGGAGCGTTCAAGATTCAGACGTTTGCCAGGACAGAGCGGTAGGTCTGGATGAAGCAGTCGAGAAAAACAGTTAATGAGTATGGAGTGTGCATACAAAAAGTCGAGTCGTTCGATTTCACGTCACTTTGTTAGCTATCATTCAGCGCTTTCGCAGACCCCTACCATTTATTCTAGGCCATATTTGTTCTGAACGACGTGCCTTAGACGCCAAGAAAAGCATTAACATTTCAAGCCAAGAAAGAAGAGGGCAACGATCATGGAAGAAGAACAGTACTTACCCAATTCGCACACTTTTAAAAAACTTCCAGGTGATGACTTTACTTTACAGTCAAAGTTCTTCTGAAGCTAATGTTCATTAACATTTACGGGTTTTAATTTTGTTCTGTCTTCGTTACGATGGGGTCGATTTTGGTCTTAAAACTAAATTCAAAATGTTTGCCACGCACACGTCAATATGACATTACACTTATGTTGTTTATTTCGCATTCGCGCCAGTATTTAGAAAGTGTACCAGGACGGACCCTCGACAATCTTGCCTCGTTTTGTCACTATTCCGGTTCCCTACATGAATTCCGCTGCCACTTAAGCGAATCTGGATTTGCTACCATGCGGGAAACTGTTTTTCGTACACTGTTCGAAGCAGTTTTGCCGTCTTGCATTTTCCTACTAATCCCGCAACATGGTTTGTACAGTCGCGTTAGAGAGCTGCCTACTGCTCGGTCGTTACGTCAGCTCTGCAGTGTAGGGCGCCTCGGTCGAATAGTCTGTTTTCCAGCTGCTTACAATTTGCGCGTTTCCAGACCTTTTCTTGCTACGGCGTATACTGGTGTTTTACTCGAGCTGTCGGTGTGCACTCATTGGGCGAAATCATGGCTCATGGAAGCGTTCCCTAGAAGGGGAGAGGGGACCCATACTGTGCCGGTTAAAGTCACCGGATACTATCTGTGGGGCACTTTCTGCTCTTTCTTCGGATTTTATAAAAGAAAAACCTTACTTGACCTCCTTAAATTCCTGCTATGCACACCGAGAATAAACATGTTGAGGCTTGCTCATCGTTTTGGCAGATTCTTCGCAACCACGTGTAGTGAACTCCTGTTAGAGGCACCAGCACCGTTTTCGCTAGACTTTTCAGTGCAGATCGCACCTGAACCGTTGTCTTTAATATTTATATATCGAGTTTATTTATTAATGTACTGCATTTCACATTTGACCCTAGCAGGGGCGATAATAAAGGAACGAATTGAATAACGTCATGACAAAAATAGGGGTAACAATAGCACAAAATAAGCACCACAAATAATACAAAATCAAAATATAAAAAGGATCATATTTCACTCAAAAGTGAGTGATTACGTGCGAGCGAAAACAGGTCTTTAGGAGCATTTACGACTGTGTCATAAAATAAATAAGGGGCTTTGACAGAACTATTTTCATTATACCATTCAAGCCATCCCGTAAGAACGAAAGCCTGTTAAGCTTTCTTCGTATGTTGAGCTTGGGGATAGTGTTGAGCTTCATCATAAATTTATAGGAATTCTGCCTCTTATATTGTGGCAAAATAAATCGGATAGCTTTCCTGATAATATTTTCTAGCTGCTGTTTTTCCTTTTTAAGGTAATGTACAGGTAAAGGCTTACATGTATTAGCAATCGACACTGTACGGTAGTTATCGTAATCAAGTCGATCACCCGTTTTATGTACTGGTATTACCCAGGCCATCCTCCTGTCATTTGATATAGAACCGGATTGGAATGATACCCTAAACTGGTTATTTAATAAGGGCAATATAGTTTCGGCATGAAGTCTTAAAAATGCCTGTAGCATCCAATGATTCTCAGTCTGGCCTGTCAGTTTCGTTTTGTTCTACCTTTTTTAAAGGTACAGCTCGCAACCTCTGTGAGAGCTGATTTCTTGTGAGCAGTTATTACACATATTTGAATTGTTATGAAAAATACCCTGTAAAACGTACTAACGCCGTATACAAACTTTGAGGCACATTCATGTGCGAAAATAGGGAGGCCGCACGAACTGCTACGGCAAGTGTTTTCTGTGAGCGAACGGGTTAAACTGACTGAAGTCTTCAGAGAAACCATCCTAGGCGTAACTCGAATACAGCCGCTACACCGTTGCTAAATGCTGGAACATACACGAAAAATAGCAATAAAGATCTCATGAAAGGCAGGCTGTGAACGTCTGCTCAAACTAATAAATGTTTCGTTTATTTTGTAGGCTTTAGGTTCCCAAAACCAGTCAGGCAATAGCGATGCTCGAATTTAGGTATCCGAAAATTGTGACCGCCTGGGGTTCCTTATCGGGCACTGACATCGCAAAGTAGACAGCTTCCTTGCTTTTCGCCTCCATTGAAAAGCAGCCGCCGCGGTCGGGATTCGATCCTGCATCAATAGCTTCAGTAGTTGAGCGCCCTGACAACTCAGCTACCGCGGCAGGGTTCAAACTGAGGAAGGGCACACCTTTAGCATACATGGCAAAATTACTTTTGAAAAGGAAATATATTACATTACTAATTACTTTGCTGAAAATTGCAGAAAAGTAATTGCATTGCATTACTCATTACTGCTCTCCAAGAGTAATGAAATTACATTACAATTACTTCCACTGAGTAATTCAATTACTTTGAAATTACTTTCTAGTTTCCATAAATGCAAAAACTACGTAAAGCTATTAAACAAAACGAAAACATGTTCTCCAGAGTATTCTAGTTGACAATAGTTCTGCTCAATTTTTCTCCTTTTGCCAATCCGTTACTCTGGCTTCGCATTGCAGCACGTCGTTTCTGCTTTCGAGCACTCTACTTTGTTGTCTATTGATGGAGTGATGGCGCACTTTAGTAAAAGTGATTTCAAGAGGAATTAATTACTCTGCTGCGACATTACTACTAAAAAGTAATTCACTACATTACTAAATTACCAAACTAAAAAAGTAATTCATTACATTACAAATTACCGAAAAAAGTAATTAATTTACAGTAATTTCATTACTGTAATTCAATTACTGCCATGTCTGATCTTTAGTCACTGAACATTCTAAAAAATCCAATTCTACCTGTTTTCAAAGCATCCCCCATTATTTATTGCATGAAATAATTTATCTCAAACTACCACAAACACTTATAAAAATAGCTTATTGTAATCGGCTGTAGCACAATCCTTCTTCTGATACCAGAACATCATTTGCATCGGCTTAGAAGAAACCTGTTCTCGGAGTTCTTTTTTCTCGGTTGTCCGAGTGAACTAGAGCTGGCTCCCACTCCTTCATGCCTTGTCATGTTATAAATATCGATAGCCTGAATTGGCACGGGTCCGTACAATAGATCTCCCTTACCCTGAAACAGTTTGCACTAGTATTTAAGTGGCTCCTTATATATCGCATGCATTTTTTGCAGGCAATCAACATTTCGGTCTGAGTCAGGCAGGTCCATTGCTCTGCTCCTCTGGCATTCTCCGACGAAGCTCGACCACACTTGGCATCTCCTGATTATTATGAATTTATTTACATATTGCGCGCATATCATACGTATCACTCGGAGCGCAGCCTCTCCGCACGACACTCCGGTTCAGTCCTTTCCGTCGTCTTCTCTCGTCGTTGCGTCCATCGTGCTCCCTCCGATCCTTCTCTCCGTCAAAGAGTCCTCCTCGCCAGGTCCACGGCTGTCCTCGCATCCCAAGCTTCCAACTCCTCGGAGGTTCAAACATTTCCCAGAAGCCGGCGACCGTTGAGGACACCCGCTCCCAGCCGCGGGCAGCGGCCAGCTCAGATTACACGGGCAGTGCGCCCTGCGGGAGCCCATAAATTTCTCATCCTTGCCGTCCTCCCGGCGCCGGTTCTCAGATTCCCACCACCGCTTCAGAAGGAAGGCTGCCCTGGTTTCGGGAATGTGTTCAGTCCGCCAACGCTTTTCGGGACGCACGGCACACACAAACACTCAAAACCCGACCGGTCGTTCTCCCGGTGCTTCGGGCAACACACAGCGCGCACGACAGCCCCATCGCCACTATGATGAATGACTTCTTGGAATGCAGCACACTTCTAGAGCTCAACATCACTCGCGCTAAACTGAAACAGGCAGATGCCTCGCAACTCCATTTTCAGTACACCATGGCAAACCAAAATACAACATATGCACAAAATTAAGGGCCCCCTCCCGCCCGTGCCATACACCCGAGGCTATGGAGCTGATGCCACAAACCGCGACAATGCGTCAGCATTGGCGTTGAGTGATCCCGCTTTATGAACAATCACCAAATTAAATCTCTGCAGTGCCAGTGCCCAACGCATTAGGCGGGCGCTCTGAGGGGAAGTCAGAGTGAGAAACTTTAATGGATTGTGATCAGTGTTTACAGTAATTGTGGCTCCAAACAACCACGTCTCCATACGCTGAAGAGCCCAGATGATCGCATAGGCCTCACGCTCAATTGTGGCCCAGCGACTCTGAGTCGGACTCAGCTTTTTGCTCAGAAAGGCCACTGGACGCTCTCGAACCTCGGCGTCGATCTGCGACAGGTAGGTGCCTACGGCGAACTCCGAAGCGGCTGTAGCAAGCACATATTCCTTGTCTGAATCAGGGGCAAATAATACAGGTGCCTCCGCAAGACACTGTCTGACCTGCTCGAACGCTCGATTCGCCTCTTCTATCCAGGGTATTACGCTAGGCACTCTACGGTTTGTCATATCTGTGAGGGGCAAGACCACCGTGGAATAGCCCGGTACATAATCCCTTTAGTAATTGGCCAACCCCAGGAAACTCCGCAACTCTCTTTTAGTGGTCGGTTTGGGTAACTCTTGTAGGGCAACCACTCGTTCAGGATCAGGAGCATGTTTATCAGAGCCTACAATGTGTCCCAAGTACTTCACCTCATGCTGCGCAAACCTGCATTTTGCCGCGGAAATGGCCGACAGCACTTTCGACAGGTGCTCTAGGTGATCCTCCCATGTCTTTGAATGTACCGCCACATCATCGATGTACGCGCACGCGTATTCCTAATGTGGCTCGAGGATCTCGTTCATGATTCGTTGGAAAGTCGCAGCCGAATTCTTGAGACCGTACGGCATCACTCTCCACGCATATTGTCCCCGGTGAGTCACAAACGTCGTGTAGTCTTGGGCAACCGAGTCGAGCGGTATTTGTCAGTAACCTCGCAGCATGTCAATCACTGATATGTAGTTTGACCCGGCCGCTTGATACAACTCAGCCGCTCTTCCCATAGGATACGCATCCTGCTCGGTCACTGAGTTTAATCGGCGATAATCAACGTACAGGCGTACGCCGCCGTCCCTTTTCCAACGCACACGATCGGATGTGCAAACCCGCTCTCAGTTGGATAGATCAGACCCCATTCCGTTAACTCCCTTACCTGTCTCTCAACCTCATCTCGAAGCATCAAAGGGACGCGGTATGCATGAGCCCGCTTCGGCTCATCACCGTCTTTCAGACGAATTCTGTGCATTCCCACTGTGCATCTCCCAGGCGTTTCAGAGAACATGTCGCTATGCTTCTCCACGAGCGTCCGGAGCTCACTCTTCTGCTCTTCACTGAGGTGATCGACTGCGAGCATAACCCGCGAACGGGCGAAGTGGGGCAAAGCTGGCAATGACGGGATATCACCGAATGCCTCGTCCTCTTCGAAAATGACGCCCACTGCGTTCACCCGCGTTACAAACGGTCGGAGTTGGTTTGCATGGATACTCCTCCTAGACCCATCCTCGATTTGCACGAGATAACTGTGAGGTCTTTCTTTACGTCCGACACTTGCGGGTCCTACCCACTTCGCTGCGAATTTGCCAGCGTTATCTGATCCCTGAATGAGAACTGTTTCACCCTCTTGGAAATGCTTTTGCTTGGCCCTCCTGTTGTTTGTTGCGTACCTTGTCTGCGTCAGGTGGGCTGTTACGATGGTTCGTTCGTTCGCCGTCGCCAATTTATCCCTTAGCCCGGGAAGATACTGCTCCCCGGGAGTGTTGAGGCCATCCGGTACTGCCCATTCTCTTCACCAGGTCTTCTGAAGGATAGTTAGCGGTCCGATAGGTACACGGCCATACATCATTTCGAACGGACTCTCTCCCGTCGTAACATTCGGGACTTCCCGATATGCCCAAAGCAGGAAAGGCACGTGCCGATCCCAGTCGCTACCATGGTTCTGAATTACATCAAATAACATGCTCTTGAACGTGCAGTTAAACCTTTCGACAATGCCATTACTTTGTGGGTGTTCCGGCGTCGAGAATCGCGGTGTCGCCCCCATTCTCGCTAGGAACTCCTGCGAGAAGCGTGCCGTGAAATTGGTCCCTTGATCGGAACACACTGTTTCCGGCACCCCCATTCGCGAAAAGATGTCGAGCAGGGCGTCGCAAGTCGTCTTTGCAGTGAGCGAACGCAAACACACCACCTCAGGCCATCGGGTGCAGAGATCGATTACGCATAGTGCATACCGATGGCCCCTTGCAGAAGGCGGTTCGATTGGCCCCAATTACAGTCAATATTAATGACCTGTAATGGCGTGTCAGGCCGAGTAATTGGCACGATCGGTACTCTGTCACTTGTTCTCACACAGGATTTCATCTGACATCTTTTGCAGCTTTGGCAGTAACGTTTTATGTCCGCAGTAATCCCGGGCAAGTAAAAGGCACCCTTAACCCTCTGAAGAGTCTTCCTCTCGCCTAGGTGACCAGCCCACTCAGAGTCATGGGTGAGCCTCATCACGTCCGGACGGCGCGACTTTGGCAGTACAAGCTGCAAACAAGGCCGACCCATGCTCTCATCCTTGTGATAATGTAAACCATCCTTCTCCACCATTCCATGGCTACCCACACCGGCCTGCTCCCATGCATCCTTCAGCGTAGAATCGTCCATTTGCATGCGGCGAAATGCTTCATGTTCGGTAGCACCTGCGCGCTCACCGTCTCCCACCTCGTCGCCGTCACTCTGCGGTCTACTGGTCGTAGTGACAGCTGCGGTCACCGCCGCATCTCCGTGCACATCATCCTCGCTTCCGCTCTCTAGCGCTGCATCAGCCGCTGTCACCACAGGTGTCTCTTCCAGCAACTATGCGTGCGTGTCCGGCGTGATAAGTGCATTTATCCCTGCGGCCAATTTATCTGTCATGGCACAAAGAATTGCGGTGCCAGCCGTAGCTGCACCGACGTACTTAGGCGTACCCAATAGCTTCAAGGGCACATACACCAACTCTGCCAGCACTTGCTCCCCAAATGCACCAGTTAATTTTATTTTAGAGCCTGTAAGCGGTTCATAGTCTCCCAGAATGGATCGTCTGATTACACTAATCTCTGCTCCTGAATCCAAGTGCCCCACAAATTCGGCCTTCCCGCTACCTAACATGACCGTATTGAGGGTGCGGAACGGGCGTTCCCCACCGTTTACGTTTTCGTTTCCGAAGTTAGCCCCCGCAACACGAGCCACTAAGCCTCCTTCATCTGTTGTCGTTTGCACGCGGTTCGCCTGTGCTTACCGCCGTTTCGGAAACTCGCGAGCTAGATGATCAGGGAGGCCACATCCGTAACATTGCCTACGTGCCCTGGCATATGGAGCCGATCGTCCGGCATCGTCATAGCGCGTCCTAGCCGAGCAGTTGTTTTTCTTTCTCTCCTTACCGGGCTCGCTGTACCGCCCACCGATTCTCCTGTGCTCCTATTAGGGTCTTTAGCGATCTGGCTTTCATCAAATTGTTCCGCGATGTTGGCCACTTTATCCGGGCGCATTGCCTTCCTTGCAGTCTCATTTTGAACAACAAAGGCCCGGGCATCGGGACTTAACATTTCCAATTTGTCTACCACTACGAGCTCTTGCAGCTCTTCCATGGAAGTGACGTTATAACTGTTGCAATAATTGGCAAAATTATTTTGCAGTCGCGTTGCGAACTGGTCCCATGATTTATTTGAACCCTTTTTTGAGTAGTTAAAAAGTCGCCTGTTTTCAGCTGACGACAGCCTGAGCCCTTTGAGAATCGCTTCTTTGAGCGCTGCGTAATCCCTGCGCTTCTCCGCCGAGAGCCGACCGAGCTGTCCCCTGGCCTTTTCGTTCAGTCTGGGCAATATTAAGCCCGCTCTCCATTCATTTGGGATGCTGTAGGCATCCAGCGTTGCTTCAATATCATCAAACCAGCCTGGGCCAAGCGTCTCTTCCGCTGGCATATCTAACAGCACTCCCTTCAGCATGTTTGTGTATTTTAGCCTCCTATCTTCCTCCGCACTCAGAGGCACCATCAGCGCAGCACCGGCACTGCCGTTGTTAGACAGTCTCATCATCATCATCATCATCAGCCTGATTATACCCACTGCAGGGCGAAGGCCTCTCCCATATTTCTCCACTTAACCCGGTTATGTGCTAGCTGCATCCACTTTACCCCTGCGAACCTGTTAACCTCATCCGCCCACCAAACTTTCTGCCGCCCCCTACTATGCTTTCCTTCCCTTGTAATCCAGTTTGTTACCCTCAGCGACCATCGGTTATCCTCTCTTCGCACTACATGTCCTGCCCATGTCCATTTCTTCTTCTTAATTTCTACTAGAATGTCGGTAACTTGAGTTATTTCTCTGACCCATTCTGCACGCTTTCTATCTCTTAATGTTACCCCAACCATTTTTCGTTCCTTAGCCCTCTGGGTTGTCCTCAACTTAAGTAGAACTCTCTTGGTTAGCCTCCACGCTTCAGCCCCATACGTGAGTACAGGCAAGATGCAACTGTTGTGTACTTTCCTCTTGAGCGATACCGGTAAGCTGCTAGTTATAATCTGCGAGTGCTTGCCAAATGCGCTCCATCCCAATCGTATTCTTCTTGTTATTTCCTTTTCGGGTCCGGATCTGCGGTTACTACCTGTCCTAAGTAGACATATTCGCCTAATACTTCCAGTATTTCGCTACCTAATGTAAACTGCTGTTCCTTCCCGAGGCTGTTGAACATTACCTTAGTCTTCTGCATATTGATTTTGAAGCCTACCTGAGCGGTGAGGGGGAGGGCAGAAGAGTTCAGGATCTCGCTACAGAATAGGTTTCCAGCTCTAACTGAGGATGGCGTAATTACCATAGAGGCAAGGCACAATAATTTCAGAGATATCATTACTGAGTGCGCGGTAGAAATAGGCGGGAGGATAGTTAGAGAGGATACCGGCAAGCTGTCTAAGGAGACGAAAGATTTGATTAAGAAACACCAGAGTATGAAAGCTTCCAATCCAACAGACCAGATCGAATTGGCCGAGATATCAAAGCTAATCAATAAGCCCAAGGTGGCCGATATAAGGAAGTATAACATGGAGAAAATTGAGCATGCTGTAAAGAACGGGGGAAGCCTTAAAGCGGTGAAGAAGAAATTGGGCATAGGCAAAAACCAGATGTATGCGATAAGGGACAAGGCGGGCAACGTCATCACTAATATGGAAAAGATAGTCAAAGTAGCCGAGGAGTTCTATACAGATCTCTACAGTAGCCAAAGTAGTCAGGACCGTAATGAGATTGGCGGTAGGGAAAAACAGTCAGACGTTCCACCAGTGGCGAAGGACGAGGTCAAGAAAGCACTAGAAACTATGAAAAGGGGGAAATCAGCTGGAGAGGATCAGATAACTACAGATTTGCTGAAGGATGGGGGGGATATCGTGCTAGAAAAACTGGCCACCCTGTATACGCAGTGCCTGGTGTCATCGACGGTACCGGAACCATGGAAGAATGCAAACATTATCCTCATTCACAAGAAAGGGGACTCTAAGGACCTTAAAAATTACAGACCAGTTAGCTTACTGTCTGTTACGTATAAGGTATTTACTAAGGTAATCGCTAATAGAATCAGGACAACCTTAGACTGCAATCAAGCAAAGGATCAAGCAGGGTTTCGGAAACGGTACTTTACTATCGATCATATCCATAGCATCAATCAGGTGATAGAAAAATGCTCGGAATATAACCAGCCCCTATAGATAGCATTCATTGATTACGAAAAAGCATTTGACTCAGTTGAAACCTCGGCGGTGATGCAGGCATTGCGAAATCAGGGGGTAGACGAGCCGTACGTGAAAGTGCTGGAAGATATATATAGTGGCTGCACAGCAACCATAGTTCTGCATAAAGAAAGTAGACAGTCTTGCGTGCTCTAATTCCCTTTCCGTTCTGCCCAATTCTGTTTCCACAATTGTTAATTTCATTTGTAACAATGCCATCTGATCAGTGACGGAAACTACTGTCCCTTCGCTGACGCTTCGGAGCTCGGCAGTCGACACCAGCTCCATCTTCCTCTCCCCCTCTTCGCTTCGGGCCCCTACTTCGGCCTCGCGACTCCGCAAGTTATATCCCGTGGTTGCCGTAGTGCCCTCAAAACAGGAGCCAACAAGACACCCGCCTGTCCAGACTTGCGCTGCAGTAGAAGACTGCAAATTCGTCGACGCCCCCGGTGCACGCTCAGCTGTGGGCTCACATCCTCCGTCCAGTTCCCGGTCGGTTCCGCTTGACGTCGGAGATGCTGTCGGCTGCGTCAGTCAGGCAGGTCCCTTGCTCTGCCCCTCTGGCATTCTCCGACGAAGCTCGACCACACTTGGCATCTCCTGATTATGAATTTATTTACATATTGCGCGCATATCATACGTATCACTCGGAGCGCGGCCTCTCCGCACGACACTCCGGTTCAGCCCCTTCCGTCGTCTTCTCTCGTCGTTGCGTCCATCGTGCTCCCTCCGATCCTTCTCTCCCTCCGAGAGTCCTCCTCGCCAGGTCCACGGCTGTCCTCGCATCCCAAGCTTCCAGCTCCTTGGAGGTTCAAACATTTCCCAGAAGCCGGCGACCGTTGAAGACACCCGCTTCCAGCCGCGGCCATAAATTTCTCCTCCTTGCCGTCCTCCCGGCGCCGGTTCTCGGATCCCCACCGCCGCTTCAGAAGGAAGGCTGCCCTGGTTTCGGGAATGTGTTCAGTCCGCCAACGCTTCGCGGGACGCACGGCACACACAAACACTCAAAACTCGACCGTTCGTTCTCCCGGTGCTTGGTTCAACACACAGCGCGCACGACAGTCTTCATCTCGCCAAGAAGAAGAAAGAGGAGGCTTGACCCTGTTCCGGGTCATTGTCTCAACTTGATGAGTTGGAGCCTACATCTCCAAGTACAGATGTTTCTTTCCATGTGTTGTGACAGCCCACGAAGGGCACTACCTTCAGGATAGTGTATTGTGGAGTGGTGTAGATGGTTTTTACGACATCTTTGTCTGGTGCCCTGGGCCCAAATGTTCGAGCTGTAGAGTATCCGCTCTATTTTCTTTTGGTGCTCTCTTGACCATACGCACATACTAAGTGATTTTCTGTCGGTCGGTAACCGGCGATTTACAGCCGTCAAGATTCTTAGCTGCTTAGCCATGCTACACTGACAGTGAGGTAAATGCTA
This sequence comes from Amblyomma maculatum, assembly GCA_023969395.1. NCBI lineage: Eukaryota > Metazoa > Arthropoda > Arachnida > Ixodida > Ixodidae > Amblyomma > Amblyomma maculatum. The sequence continues at coordinate 284,900 of JAJIZL010020033.1, read as the reverse complement.
GCCGCTGTCTGTCAATATATAATAGTATATGTATGTACATAAGAAGTTCCATGCAGCCAGACCAGACCCCACTTTTTTCTTTCAGTACATCCTCGCTAGCCATTAATATTTCTTCTTTTCATTTATGCGATATAGCGCTATATCCTTCGCTTCTTTGTCAGGGATCACAGCATCCCCGCCTCATGCTCATCGTATTGCTATTTATTTCATTCACTTTTTCCATATCATCTAGGTGTTTGGATTTAAAGCACGTACTCTGCGGAAGTGAAGTACTAATAAATGGCCCTCGGTGTTCATAGGCGTCTGAGTTTATTTTCGGACATTATTTTCAATATATATACTTTTTGTGCGCGTGAAGCAGCGAACATTATTACAACCTAAGTTTTATGACATTAACAAGGAGGCCCTTCATACGCTGCCGGGACGGAAACGTCAGGGGAGAGGAGATAATTATTGACGGCATTTTTAACTTAAGGAGCCAGCGTCTTCTCTTTGGCGATGACAATTACTGCTAAGGGTGCTTTTTCATTCAATCGGGTTTTTACAGGTACTCAAGTCAGCTCTCCGCACGCAACACTCATAGTATTTCAGTCGGAACCAAGTGGCTCAACCGTGCACAGTTTTCAAAATTCTTCCTTCGGTTTTGGCAGCTCACTCTGCCCACGCCAACACTCATGGCCTTGCGACAACGCATTGACGCAACCAATACTGTTATGTAAGCACAATGCGGACGCACAGATACATCCGTGCAAGAATAAAGTTAAAGATATATACAGTGAATTCATTGCTGCGTTATTGTAAGTCAAACATCGCAGTGTCCATACAGAGCCCTGCCCATACAAAAATTTCCTATGGTCAGCTATAAAAAATCCTTTGTATGGCCGGCTATAGAAATTTGGCCCAAATATATATAGCCGCTTCTATGGCTGTCTTTAGGTTTTTTTATAGTCTGTTCCATAGAAGTCTTTAACCTGTTCTATGGACTTATGGCTCCCAATTTAAAGCAGTCTTTAGCATTTTTTATGGCCAGGTATAAACTTTTATGATCAGCTATAGAAAATTCTTTGTATGGTCGGCTACAGATATTTGGCCCAAAAAGCTATATCCGTTCCTATGGTAGTCTTTAGGTTTTCCTATAATCTATTCTATAGAAGTCTTTAACCTATCCTGGTGACTTACGGCTGCCTATGCACTGCGGTCTTTAGCATTTTCTATGGCTGCATACAAATGTTTATGGCCAGCGATAGAAAATCCTGTGTATTGTCGGCTACAGATATTTGGCCCAAAACGCTATAGCCTGCTATAGAAGTCTATAACCTATGAACTCATTCTGGTGTCCTAATTTAAGTATTTGCAGTCTTTAGCATTTTCTATGGTCAGCTATAGAAAATTCGCGCAGCTCGCGCGCATGTATGTATGTGCGTGCGTGCGTGTGTGTGTTTGTGTATGCGCAAGTGTGTATGTGCATGTGTGTCATGCTCTATATCTTCGGTTTCATTTTCAATTCGATGAGTAAATAACTGAAAATTGGCCAGCAGTCCCCACGACTAAAACATATATCATGGGTCGGAGGTACTCACTGCAGGCGTACTTCTATGCGGCGACAGTGCTCCCACCAGTTATACCATGATTGTGACGTAATCCTTTTGTTGTACAGCGTTGTAGTTGATGACATACGGTTTATCGTTGCATACAGCACACAACTCTTAATCAAGCTAGAGTACAAGTCGTGCGAGGGATTAGAACCGACGATATATGTACTTTCATATAAGGGTGTACGCCTACTGGCCTATAGCTTTTAGTCTATACAATATTCTATAGCCAGCTAAAACAAGTTATATGACTTGCAGTCTGTAGCTTTAGGAGCATTGACATTTCTATAGACGGCTAAAGATAACTGTATGGCTACTAATCTATAGCTTCGAGAGCATGCAATTTTCTATAGCCAGTTAGAGCAGCTTGTATGACTTGCAGTCTGTAGCTTTAGAGGCATTGACATTTCTGTAGACCGCTAAAGATAACTGTATGACTACTAGTCTATAGCTTCAGGAACATACACTTTTCTATAGCCAGCTAAAGCAGCTTATATGGCTATCAGTCTGTAGCTTTAGAGCCATTTAAATTTCTATAGACAACCAAAGATAACTATATGGCAAATAGTATATAGCTTTAGGAGCATACACTGTTCCATAGCCAGCTAAGCAGCTTATATGGCTTGTAGTCTGTAGCTTTAGAGACATTCACATTTCTATAGACCGCTAAAGGTAACTATGACTAATAGTCTATAGCTTCAGGAACATACACTTTTCTATAACCAGCTAAAGCAGCTTATATGACTTGTAGTCTGTAGCTTAAAAGGCATTCAAATTTTTATAGACAACTAAAGATATCGGTATTACTAATTTTCTATAGCGTCAGGAGCATATACTTTTATATAGCTTGCTAAAACTGATTCTATGGCTTGCAGTCTGTAGCTTTAGAGGAGTTCAAATTTTTATAGACAGCTAAAGATAACTGAATGACTAATAATCTATAGCTCAAGGAGCATAAACTTTTCTATAGCTTGCTAAAACTGATTCTATGGCTTGCAGTCTGTAGCTTTAGAGCCATTCAAATTTCTATAGACAGCTAAAGATAACTCTATGACTAAACGTCTATAGCTTCGTGGACATATGGTTTTCATTGTTAAATAAAGAGATTTTGTGTGGTCCAGAAGCTATAGACAAAGTGTTATAGAATTTTCAACAGCTGCCTATAAATATTTCAATGGAACTTTATAGCCGACTATAAAAGTCCATAGATAGACATAGCTGACCATAAACTTTTGCATTGAAGTACATAGACCATTTTTGTATGGGTGGTTTCAATTTTTTGGTCTTTTTTTGTTTTGTGCTCCTCATTAATGCCGAGTACAGAGAGGCAGCATAAATGTGCGAAGCGTTCCTTCGACAGGTTTAGTTGAGGCTACAGGGAGCTTCTCCAAACAATACGGGACCGTTATATGTGCTTTCAATATGACAACAACCCTTTGGAAAATGAATTTATTTCGCTTGCCATAGAAGAACATTATTTATTGACAGTTTACAGCTGATATGCTTCCAATGCACGCTTCTCATTCTCGTACCACGTAGTAAATTATGTTTCATGCTTCTTTGAGCCAACACCAAACTACTGCAAATAAAGTAATTCTTCTTGTTTTTATCAGAAGGTTAATAGAAGAACTCTTTTCTTCATGTATGTTCGCACTAACTTCCTCGAACATTCATACAGATGTCGGCCACCTGATACGTTACAGACATTTTAGATCCTCACATATCCTACTCTTTACCTGGGATTGCAAAACAGGAACATAGACCGTGATTTACCATGTGCCGTATGACCTAATATATAGGCTTCCTTGATAGAAGGCCTTTGTGGCGTATGCATTCTTTCGTACTGTCGCTTGAGAAATTAAACGCCTTTCTCGGAACCTCGATAAAGATGTTATTGCAGACCAAGCGCCCTGCGCTATTCTTTTTCTACTTTGTACATAGCGATCCCGGATATTAGACTTGTTCTGCCGAAGCACATTTATGTGGGTACGTTATAACGGCAAGAACAAGCTAAAGGTTTTACTTTCTCAGGAAGCCATAGTAATAAATTCTTGCGGGGGGTAGCATGAAAACAAAATCCACAGCCTAAATTAGCTCTGCGCGGAGCTCATCGAATTTCAGAACTGCAGCTTAGCAGTTTCCAACATAGCTCTGGCCATGGTTTCCGTAGCGTCTGTAATACTATTAGTAACCCTAGGCTATACCGCAAGCTGTACAAAGCAGTCGCAGGTAAAGCAGCGCGCCGATCCATCATGTAAGTGTCGACCATGGCATCTCAGATTACATACTATTTGCCCAATACGCGAAATTAGTGTCATGACTAAACAGATCCTTGTACTCATGTAAACAGAAATTTCTTGTTCCACTTGCCGTCATTGTACAAAAGATATGATTCGGACTTCATGTAAATCGTTTCATATACTAAACTGCATCCAAAGCCGGGCTATAAGCTGTTCATCATTTCTTGTCTTGAAAATTGTTTTTATCCGAAGACTGCAGACCAATATTAAAAGTGTGAAGCGAAGGAAACATTTATTATAATTATCCTACTGCTTTGTTTTCTTCCAAATTTAAATCACTTCGACCTGTGGGATTCGTGTTCATGTTACTTGCGTGTGTTTGCTGAAATAATTGTGGTTGTTGGAGCGAAATAAACGTAAGCTTGAATGATACAAGTTCGAAGAAGGCAAATAAAATCAAACCCGACGCTTTTCCCGAGTGTTTCAACCAATGCACCACTAGCGCACATGGTATTAAAAGCACACGGAATATTGCGGCGCTGTTAGGTTCCCTCTGTTCTAGTTATTGACAGGGAGTGGACCCTAAACAATCAGTTTATCGGGACAACTTATGAGGTTATTTAGGGAAGACCTGTTTACACTCCTGCTTTTAGCTTCCTCCTACACTCCGTCCTTTTCCACTATGACTGATGGGAAATTTCTCGAATAAAAAAAAACTATTTATTTTATGTGTAATACCCGAAATTCCAGCCATGCATTTAAAATGTGACAGTGCAATCTGTCGTGGAGCTGTGACTAAATGTATTGCGTCTTTCTTGAAAAGCATCATGATTTCACTTAATATGAACATTGAATGACACCTGACAAAACATTTACAGGTTTGTCTTCTTGGAGAAGAACTGTGACATTAATGGATAAATTACTTTTAATTTGTTTTTCTGTTTTGCTTTTTTTATTTAATCTTACGCCAATATATTTATTTCGCTGGTTTCGTCCGCAAAATGCTTAAATTTAAACGTCACCCCTAAAATTATTAGCCCAGATAAAATCTGGATACTGCAGTCATAAGACCATCGCTGGTGCATCCTAGTGTTTACAATTTCTCGGTACCCATTGTTTGCGATTAACATGTAGATAACGCCTGACCGTTCACGTTGAAAAATTCTGGATTATCAATGCTGGATCATCCGGATTCGCAGATAGTGAGATCACTCTTGGCATGCTTATGACAGATGAAAATCACGGGCGCACACACATTGATTCTCATACCGACATCGATTTCATGTCACATATGTTACACAAGATTATAAAAAATCGCTGCCTGCTTGCTCGGCCTAAGCGTAGCGCGTCGAATTCAAAAGCAAAAGGTCCCGGTAGTTTGCATTAAGAGATGTGAAGGCATGAAATAAACAAGTATTGTTAGGTGACGACAAGCGACAAGACGGCACAAAATGGCGGCAGGGTGAAGGATGATTTAATGGCTTATTTAGCGTGAAGGCTTCTATCGTGATCCTGCCGATTTTCTTCGCAACATTTCCGGGGCCATCAACCAATCGCCCTGATCGGTTCATTGGAGTCGATGACTTGACGGTGAGGATGTCAAAGGAAATATAAAAGGAATCACTTGCTTGCCATCACCATGATTGAAGCGGGGATGAGCCGCATCCCCTGGAGCTTTCCAGCAATCCGCCACCAAAGCATCCATGGGGCTGGCGGCTCGAGTCTCGTGTTCATCTCGTGCTCCTCGTCTCGTCTCGTGTAAAGTGTCGTGTCTTCGTGCGTGCTCGTGTCCTTCGGGTATTTGGTCTGGTTTTGGCTCTGCATGGTCGTTCGTCTGTGCCAATTCAGATCCGGGCTGGGGACGGGGCGGCGGTAGTTGCGGATTGTCGGGTCTCGGCAGGACGAGCTGGAGCGGAGCTGCGCGGCGATATCCATGGGCTCTCGGCCGTTGACCCCGGCATATGGATGGCATGCACGCTCCAAGGTGAGAATGGGGATGACGTACCCTGCACCTCCAATCAAAATATTGCGTAGCTACAAGCAAAAAGTCAGCACAACATGGAGACAGGGTGTAAGGTTATTTGTTGGCTTACCTACCGCGAGGGCTCCTCTCGCGACCCTGAACGTCTTCGCAACGCTATTTTTGCTTCTTCGACTGGATGAAAAGTAAAAAGCCGCAAAATTTCCTACTGTGATTAAAAGACTATATGAACGTTTGCTTTAGGATTAGCCTAATTATTTATTTTTGTTTTCAAGCTACTACAGTGTCCCTGGACGAAAAAATAGAGAAAAATTGTCATCGACTGTTCTTAGGCTTTTATGGGGTTTAACGTCCCAAATGTAAATACACTATCAAGTACGCCTAAGTGGGAGCACGGGTTGATAATACGACGCAGACGCAGGCTCAGATTTGTGCTGTGATCGTCCTCAGTGGTACGGACAGCTGTCGGACTGTGAATGTCCCCGTAACATCTCTTGGTGGAGGTGCGGGGTGACTTGGTATATTTGTAAGCAGAAGCTCCACGACCTATTCGGAAAGCCTATTGGCCGTCACCTCGCCGCCAAAAAAGCGCTCGGTTCTCGCGCCAAAACGTTTACAGTCTTATATCACATCCAAGTGCTGCAAAGTCAACCATCCCATGACTGAGGAGGATAAAGTCGGTCACACAGTAAAAGGCATTGCCGAAGATGCCTTTAACCTCCTGTTGTGCAGGGGTTCCACCATGGACTCTGTGCTACAAGTGTCCCGACGTTTCGAGCAAACGAAACAGAGGCGCGTATCTCACCGTTACCACCGACTACCGACCACGCCTGCCAGCTCCTCCTGTGTCGATCTTCCGACTGCTCCACCACCTGCTAATGAATGACCGTTTTTTGACCCGCATCATCCGCCAAGAGCTTGAGGCAATCACTCCCGCAGACTCACTATCGCATAACATACCCCCGACAACATCTGGGCTACAATATCGCTCATTAAAGCTCACCGTGGATTCCGCACCTGCCTCTTCAGTGATTGCAGCTGCCTCATCCAACGCCGGTTTCCCGCCCCGATATCGGTACCGCAATCGGAATGAATGCCGTACCCATGACAATCACCCCATCTGTTTTACTTGTTCACGCGTTGGCCACATTTCCTGTCACTGCCGTAGCCATTGGTACACGCCATCTCGTCAGTTCACCTACGTCGACCGCCGCGGAGGCTATATTCCTCGCTATTCTTCACCTCGCCCCGACCAGACCCGTGTTGACCCCGGTGGCACTGTTCTTCCTGCCAACCGTTCACCATCCCCGCAAACCCGACGCTCGCGTTCTCCTCTTCCTCGCCGTAGATCATCACCATCCGATTACAGTCAATTACCTGAAAACTTGCAAATGTAGCTCCCGGATGTGACACTGCATTTGCGACCGGGACTGAAAAACCCCTGCTGACCCCTGCCCTAAAAAATAATCGCATCGACATCCTTGTGGATCGTGTTCTCGTTTCTGCTCTCATTGATACCGGTGCCCAACTGTCCATTCTCAGCTCCCTATTTCGCCGTCACATCAAAAAGCCTTACTTCTGCCGTCTCGCCCACAGTTTGCGTCGCCAATGGCAGCCCTGCTGCCGTGGCTGGCATGTGCCCGGCGCGAGTTACTATTGGTGATTGTCATGTCTCTGTGTTGTTCACCGCCCTACAAGAAAGCCCCCCCCCCCCCGACGTTATCATAGACATTCACTTTGTAACAGCCAACTCTGCCCTCATTGACTCCCCTACCGGCCTACTTCTTGGACCTTCCGCTCTGCTCTGAGGCCCTCCAACTCATCCCGCCTTCGATCAGCACAGTTCTGCCGCCTTCCTCCTGAAGCTGCCGTTTACATCCCTATGTCGCCATTCCCACCCGTCCCAGATGGCGACTATCTCGCGTGTCCCATTGCTGATGTCATCCTACAGCGTCACGTCACCCTTCCTCATCTAATTGTGCATATCTCCCAGAACCGTACCACTCTCCCGGTTCTTAAATTTATCTTGTCAACACAAGTTCTGCCCGAGGGAATGTCACTAGCTGCGCTGTCCCTGATGACCGATTTTGCCATTCCAGCTCTGACTACAGATTATCCAAATACCGGCACTGCAAATCCTCCATCGTCCTCAACATCGCGCCCTGATCCTGTTAACAGCATGATCGCAGCTGATTTCCAGCCTGAATTTGCCGAAGAGTTAAGCAAGCTTTTGCTCACCTACAGTCACCTTTCTGACTTCTGTACCCGCACATTGGGTCAAACTACAGTTGCCAGTCACCGCAATGACACCGGTGACGCCAGTCCTATTCACAGGCGGCCCTATCGTGTTTCGGTTGCCGAGCGAAGCTTTTTTGAAACAGAGGTCGGGAAAATGTTGGTGAACGACATACTTGAGCCTTCCAGTAGCCCCTGGGCATCCCCTGTTTTGCTGGTTTAAAAGGAAGATAAAAGTCGGAGATTCTGCGTTAACCACCCTCATGTAAAATAAGGTAACCAAAATATATGTCTATCCTCTTCCGCGTATTGACGACGCGCTTGATACTTTGCACAGATCCAGCTACGTTTCGTCCATCGACCTTCATTCCGGCTACTGACAGATCTCTGTCGACGAGAGAGTGAAAAAACAGCGTTCATCACCCCTGACGGCCTCTATCAATTCAAAGTCATGCCTTCTGGCCTTTGCAATATCCCGGCAAACTTCGAACGCATGATGGGCTCTTTGCTCTGAGGTTTCAAGTGGACCACTTGCTTGTGTTATCTTGACGGTGTAATAGTTTTCTACAATTGAAAAACCATATCCTTTGCCTTTCTACAATCCTTGCGCTTTTTTGCCGCGCCGGACTTCAAATAAACATCAAAACGTGTAGCTTTGGTCACTGACAAATCAAAGACCTAGGTCACTTGGTTAATGCTGCCGGTGTTCCAACTGATCCCGACGAGATTCGTGCCGTCAGAAATTTTCCCACTCCACGCTAATCCAGCGATGTTCGAAGCTTTATTGGCCTGTGTTCTTATTTCTGACGATTCGTCCCGAATATTGCAGCCATTACTCGTCCTGTCACCCATCTCATCAAGAAAGACGCTTCATTCTCTTGAGGGCCTGAACAAGTTGCAGCTTCCTCGGAACTTATTGTTGCTCTCACTACTCCACCAGTCTTGGCCCAATTCAAGCCATCTGTCAATACTGAACTCCGCACCAACGCAAGTGGCCATGGCATTGGAGCTATACTCGCCCAGCGACAACACGGCCGCACAAGGGTAATTTCGTATGCAAGGCGCCTCCTATCTACGTCCGAACCAAATTACTCTGTCACAGTGCGAGAGTGCCTGGCACATGTTTGGGCTATTGCAAAATTCCACCCCTATATGTTTGGCCGCTCTCTTACTGTTGTAACAGATCATCATGCCATGTGTTGGCTTTCCTCCCTCAACGATCCTACCGGCCGCTTGGGGCGCTGGTCGCTTGAATTACAGAAATACATTTTCCGTCGTGTACAAGTCCGGCCGGCTTCACCAATATGCAAACTGCTTGTCTCGTCATCCCGTCGACTTCCCCAGTCCTACCAACTCTGACGATGACGCATGCGTCTTGGCTTTCTCGGCCTAGCATTGCCGACGAACAACACTTAGATTTTTCGCTCCATTCTCTTATCCTCCGTCTTACCTCCGACCGCCTTGATCCATCTCTCGCCTCATTTTTACTCCACGAGAACACCCTATACCGTCGCCTCATGCGACCAAACGGTGCAGACCTTTTGCTCGTCGTTCCTCAACATATGCGTTCCACCATCCTCGACCAGTTCTATGATGCTCCCACGGCTGGTCACCTTGATGTCTCTCGCACTACCGACCTGCGCCGATGTTTCTACTGGCCGGGGCTCTACCGCTCCATCTTGCAGTACATTGCCGCATGTGAATTGTGTCAGCGTCAGAAGAAGCCCAAAATTGGCCTTCAGGCCATTTGCAGCCGATCCCCACAAAAACTGGCCCGTTTTCAAGTGTAGGCGTTGACCTTTTTGGGCCCTTCCCAGTTTCCGCCTCAGGGAACAAATGTATCGCCGCCGCCACCAATTACGTGACGCAGTACGCTATTACCCGAGCCATCCCGACCAGCTGCGCCACAGACGTCGCTGACTTCCTTCTTGAAAATGTGATTCTACATCATGGTGCCCCTCGTGAACAAATAAGTGACCGTGGCCGTTGCTTTCAGTCGCGAGTGGTTGACGAAATTCTCCATTCGTGCTCCGTCCACCACAAATTCACCCCCACCTATCACCCTTAGACCAACGGCCTCATGAAACGTCTAAGCCGTACCCACATAGACATGCTGGATATGTATGTTTCTGATGACCATCGACATTGGGACGTTCGTCTACGCTTCGTGGCATTCGCCTACAATTCATCTGTCCATTCTACCCTTGGACACTCTCTATTTTATGTTATTTGGCCAACACCCGTTACAGCCTTTCGACAACTAACTACCCGTGGCAGACGCCACTAGTACTTACGCCAGTGACGCCGTCGCCCGCGCTCATGATGCCCGCCGAATAGCTCGTGCCAGGCTCTCTGCATTCCAAGACAACCAAATTTTGTTCTCGTGCGACACTCGCCGCCGTGATGTCCATTACACTCCTGTATCTCCCGTCTTGCTGTGGCCTCCGAGTCGTCGAGTGGGGTTGTGCGAAAATCTTTTGCCCGTTGCACAGGCCCATACCGAGTTTTGTGCCCCGTGACCGACGTCACGTGGGAAGTTGAATGTTTGCCTCCGAAATCCTCATCCAGAGCGCCATCCTCTGAAATAGTGCATGTGTCCCGGCTGAAGCCTTATTATGCACTTTCCGTTTCACTAACATAGAACGCACCGGAACTGTGCTTTTCCCGAGGAGGGGTAGTGTTATTGAGCGGTATTCGCTGCTCGTGCTGATGATAGAGAAGTGCAACAGACTCCCAGAAGAACAAGGCTGAGATCTGTTCTGCGATCATCCTCAGTTGTGCGGAACGCTGTCGGACTGCGAATCTGCCCCGTAACAAGATGAAATGCAGGGGACTGTTTCACGTGCACCGATATCCAAAGGCATACGGGCGCACCTCAACACTGCCGCAGCATCCGAGATAGAGTCCGAGTCCTCTCGGCTTAATAGTCGACTGCCTATGCCAACATACATCTTCTTCCAGACGTTTATGTTGTGAGAAAGTTGGCCGAAGGCAGATCACTCGTATTCGCCAAGGTAAACAAATTCAGTCTAATTTGATGATTTACCCCTTGGCTTAAATCCAAGAAACCGGCTGACCCCCTCGATGAGTTACATATGCCTGAAACTTAGCCGTAGATAGAATACATGCCGGGCATCGATAATCTCAAGCTCTCAAAGCTGAAACTCTTCTACTAATCACATGCTCAAGCCCCACTGTTTTCTCTTAGCAGCACGTATCTTGCAGAAGCCAGCCGTGCGACGTTTGTCCCAGGAAGAACTTAATAGCGCCCCCCATCATCTAGACCAATGCCGACAGAAAGTAAACGCATGCTGCATGACTCTCGATCGAGATAAAGACTAGACTAGCAAACAATCCAGAAAGGGTGCGGCAAATATAACCTACGCAAGTATTAAGAAATTTTAACAGGCCTACCACAATAAGCTGGGAAGCTAGCTCTTCTACTGCTCAAACCACGTACGACGTAATTCCAAATATAATGGCCATCTGTTGAATAAAATCGTCGTCCCCATCGGTCTGAAGGTACAGAACCATATCCCAACCTTGGTTCCACAAGTGTGGTGTCGTAGGCAAGTAGCTTAACATTTAAGAGAGCTTTACGTTGCGTCAATGAAACCCCAATTACCGAGAGGCTGATCTTTAAGCATTTGCAGCTGGGAGTGCTGTTTCATGACGCGGAAGAAAAAGTGCAAAAAAGGTACAACAGACATAAAAGATAAAAGGATGAGCGCAAAAATACATAGACGTTATTAACGCAGCTTCTCCACTTTGTGGAACAAGTTTGACTTGGTTTGTAGTCTTTAATGTACTTAAGCGGCTCGTCAAAGAAACTGTTCCATGTACAATAACCGCGCAACAGGCAAGGCGGCGTTTCATAGCTATCAGTGTACTTTAGAAAGCTTTGCACTGTTGCTGTCTTTCATAGCTACATCCATGAAAAGCCAGCGCGCAACGTTCTCTAAGCCGTGCTCAGGGGTAATTGCAAGATTATTTCAAGCGCATCAAACACGCAAGGTCCGCGTTATTCATGGAGAGTCAAGAAAGAGAACCAATTAACTTCCAAAATATCCTACAAAAAACCGGTCCCAGCACAATGGGTACCCACGCGGCAAGAGGTGGCGTGGTGGAGGCAGGGCTCAGAGCCTAGCGGTAGTTTAAAAGTATCAAGATACTTAAGGGGCCACTGCGAGTGTCTTATTTTGAAACGCAGCTAACGTGAGTAAAACTTGCTCTAGGCATATAATTCCTCCCCATACACAAACACACCTTACCGCTGAATTTTGTAGCAAAGACACATACGTTTCGTCACGAACCCTCTGGTGATGGTGAGCCATATAATATTGCATTTCTGCCTCTGACAGCTACGAGGCTTCCTCCAGCACAAATTACTTTCGCTTTGACTCAGTTGCTGTTGATACGATATACCAAGTGCACCCATTTCAAATTTATCAACCTCTATTATTCGTACTTACACGGTGCCATTTTTTTTTCATTTTCTTGTAGCATGCTCGGGCAGAGAAGTGTACAAGAAATGTGTCAGTAGAGTCTGCGCAGAAGAATCCTGCCTCGACCTGCAAGAAGGGCACGCCTTTGAGAAAGCATGCACTGACGACTGTGCTTATGATTGTTTTTGCAGAGATGGATTCTACAGACAAAAATCTGGTTCCTGTGTTACAGCCGACGAGTGCCGTAGGTCATAAGTGGCCGCTCTCTATTTCCGCCCTAAATGCCTTTAGACGTGGTAGCATCAGAAATTGTATGATCCGCAAAGCGATAGCGCTTCCCCTGGAGTACAACAACTAACAAAAAGTCACTCTCGAGCGCTGTGTTTGCAGTTCCTCCACGAGTGCCATTTTCTTGGGCAATAAAGTACTGCAGTTGTCGATCACTTTGAAAAACGTTTTGCCAATATTAAAGCGAGGCTAGTATAGACTACTTTTTCTTTCTCCCGCACTCACTCTGGGTTTCACTATGCCTACTGGCGAAGATCTGTAATAAAAATATCTACAGATTTACAAGGGTTAGTTGGCTTTGTCTTTATCTTCATGACCTCTACTACATTTTTATGTCAATTCAATAGAGTGCCGTGATAAACGTTTTACAGCTAAAAATGTCTGCCGATTAGCATGTACCATGCTTTCGGAAATGTAAGAACAGAATGACCAGGATGTAAATGCCCGACACCAACCTAAACCGGAAACGAAACGTGCCCATTTGCTAATACTATTGCATACTCATTTCCTTGCAATTTTTACTGAAATCAAGTCTTAGCCACGAGCTTGGGTTCTTGTCGGAGGTGTCTGTTGGGCTTACATTCACTCCGGAACCAGCTTCTTGAAGTTCTTTGACATGCTTCGACACTGGTGCCGCTTTGAAAAAAAAATCATTTCCATTAACAGCCCTTTATAAGAAGAGATTTAGAGTGTTATCTCTACATCTACTATTCCCTAATGTAATCAGGTGCGTCAACTAGGTATTGCGTATACGCCTATTTCACTAATGCCATTCATGTGTATGAACTATAGCTGCTGCGTATACGCCAATTTCATGGCCGCCTCACCACAGCTGCCGCGCACGCTCGTCCATTTATCGCGAGTAACGTAAGCCTCGAAATCAAGTGTCCAAGAGCTATGAAGTGCTCTCCTTTTCCGCCTCGTAGCTACATCACCGGTTACTTAGAGAGCGTATATGAGCCTCTCAGGTCATTTAGCTTCGCATCACATGCAGTTCTTATAACGCTTTCTTAGCAAAGGCGCCAGGTTCAACAACTTTTACACGTAACAGCTTGTAGCTAGTGTGGGGCCACATTTTTTTGTGCCATTTGTACCCGGCAAAAATCAGGTCCGAAAGCGGGAAATGTGTCTACGTATTTGGCATTAAGACAGTAAAAGCCGGAACGATAATAACTGTCACTAATTTCCGAAAACCCGATATGCACGGTATATTTGGTGGAAACTACATACCAGCACTCTCAAAAATAGCAATTTCGTACAACGTTTTCAGCAGAAAACGTTTTCGTAATCTTCAGAAAAAAGCCCGGCTTGCGTTAAATGAATGAGGCCGCTTGTAACGGGATAGAGCTAAAAGGGTACGTAAAGCTGAAACTCAGTCGTAGCTGTCTTTTTCGGCGTAGCACGTTAAGCTGCTGTTTTAGCTAGCATCTTACATGACCGGCCGTTATATTCTCTTATTTGTATACTACTTAACGAGCAGCACCAAACGTTGGGAGTAACTGCGAACTCGGGTTGCTCATTTGCTCATTTGAGGTGGTAAATTGCCATAAGACCCAACCTTCAAGTGCTCTTGCACGCCAAGTCCGGCACGCTACTCCAAGGCCACGCAGACACTTTCATATGGCTTGGTTGAAGCGGGGCTTAATATGTCGTGTGGTATAGGCTACATGTTCGGGTAACACCTCTAAAGGAACAGTTAAACTGTCTCTATGCTTTTTATCGCAGGTATTCCTCAAGAGAGGATAACCGATGGTCGCTTAGGATAACAAACTGGATTCCATGGGAAGGAAAGCGTAGCAGGGGGCGGCAGAAAGTTAGATGGGCGGATGAGGTTAATAAGTTCGCAGGGGCCAAGAGGATGCAGCTAGCACAGAACCGGGTTTATTGGAGAAATATGGAAGAGGCCTTCGCCCTGCAGTGGGTACAGTGAGGCGGATGATGATGATTTCTCAAGTAGCTGAAATGCACCGTATCCGCAATTTAAGCCCAGTACGCACGGAGATTTTTTCGCAAGCCGAGTCGCCACGCGCGTCAAACGCACGAGCCTTTAAAGGCAACGTCGGGGCATCAGGGGGGCAGAACGCTCGCGTGATAAACGGTTGGGATAACCATGCCTAAACATCTCACGCTATGAGATATTTTTCTTCACACACTAAGCGTATGAAACGATTGGAGAGATTTTTTAGGTTACAGAGCTTCGCGTATCCATGAGGTTATGCGTAATTTCCCTATAACGGTGGAGTCGTCCTCTCCTTGCTCGCGTTTACAAGGTTCACCTGTCTAAAATGTGCTCACAGCCATGCTTTCACTAGTTTGAGTAAGTGCAGTTCTATACAGCGTAGCATCTTTCGTCACAAATATTCCACCGATAGCCGATGGTCGCTTACGGTAACAAACTGGATTCCAAGGGAAAGAAAGTGTAGCAGGAGGCGGCAGAAAGTTAGGCAGGCGGATAAGGCTAAGAAGTTCGCAGGGGTCAAGTGGATGAAACTAGCACCGGCCAGCGTTATTGCAGGAATATGTGAGAGGCCTTCACTCTGTAGCGGGTACAGCCAAGCATATGATGATGACGATGATGACGATGATTCCACCTCACTTTCGGCCTTCTCCTGCCTCGTGCACAGCGACAGGTGTGATTTCTTTTAATATCAAAAGTTCATTTACGCAAGGTTTCACTCTTACTCAAGTTTGTAGCGATATCCCCAATTAAGCAACCCATATTAGGCAGCCGGCGGCATTCAAATTCAGCATTTCGAGCCACTCATGGCTATGCCGAGTAAATTCGCACATTTATTTATTTGAAGTAGCATACTACGGGACCTTGTGGACATTATTGTAGGAGCCGGGATACATAAATACCTGATGCAACAAGAGCATTCTGGACACACATCAGGAATTTGTCTACAGACTCCACAGAGAGTCGCATGCTGCCGCACTCACTCAGCGATAAAAAAGAAGACAAAATTATACATATTTAGGAAGCAGGCTCAGTTCGGCATAAAAACCGCACCAGAAAGGAAGTGACACGACATATTAAACTTCAATAAATGCCCTGGAGGCAGAAACACAAGCAAGGATCTTCCCACTTCCATGATTGGCACAATGCTGGACACCAATCAAAATTTGTGCTCGGATGTGGGGACAAGCCTACCATTGGCTATCCTGAGGAAGGCCAAGCATGGATAATATTTGGTAAGGTCATGAACCATGATAACACCTACACGCGGACACCTTGTTGAATCCAAGAAGTTTCTTTCATTTTATGCCAGTCATGTTGGCCAAGGTGAATTGTAGCATCTAGAACCTGTTGTCAGCACCAGCCAGTTGCTTCTACCCACGCGTAACCTTATCATTTTACACCTGTACTGGTTTTTGGCCAACATTTACAGATATATCAAACATATATTGAGATCTTCTGTGAGGTCTGAAAATACACAATATGGCCACTTGACAAGCTGCTGTGAAAATGCAGCAGTAAGCAGTCGATAGCGATGCTGCAAGCTTCCTGCAAAGAAAAGTGCTAGGTACAGTTGGAACAGGCTTCTAAATAATTCATGCAAGTTTTCCATATATGTCACGCAAGCTGACTTGCTTGTACAAATGGAAGGCATAATTAATAGATTTGTGTAGTTTTTCAGTTCATAAGCTTGAATATTTGCAAATCGAACAGGAATATTGTCTGGTATATATGACAGATTATTACTGCAAAATACGCTACACTCACGTAGTACACTGACTATTTGCTTTTTTTATTTCAGCCAAGCGATTCAATCAGTGCTCTTTGCATAGGCCACGCACTTGGCGCTGCAATGGCACGACGGGTAGCGGTGCGGCCCCCGTCGTGATCACCTGCAAACATGTCGCCATTTGGTGGCATCTGCGATGCATGCCTCCGAGTTGCACCTGCAAAACAGAACACATGCACAAATGTCGAAAAATGAAGCACTTTGAACACTGATGCCAATCAACAATGAATTTGCATCTTTTAGAAGAAACACACTGCAAAAAATGAGACTAAAGGAAAACGCTATGAACACAAACGGCCGGCGGCGTAGTTGGGCTTCATGTGAGCGCAGTGCATACCACCTTTACGATCAGACACACAAGTCATTTTTTTCAAAGGCATTTTTTTAATGACATTACTCACGACCTGCTAGCGCCTACCGGACAATAGCTGCAGTTCCAAATACGAGCCGCAAAGTACTATACAACACTCGTGTATTCGCTGCGCAATTCAGCGCACAGACAGCAACGGCTTTCAATGTTATGTTCAGACGATGTACTCTCTTAATTTGATCAGAACCTTGCGCGCAGCTAGCAATATCGGTGACACAAAACAACGTCGATAGCAGACAATGCAGGTGACGTGCAGAGTTCTATTTGTGATTCAACAACTGAGCATATTGATCAAACCTGAACTGAAAATTACAGATAGTCCCTCATACGCTGCATGTAGACCAAATTTCAGCTCGAAGAAGTGAGCGGTTTGACAGAATGAACCCTTCGCGGTGAAAAGTGTTTGTTCCCGTCAAAGGGACTTTTTTCTTTAGAGCACGTTAGCGATTTCGAATGTCCATCCGCGTACCTGCCAAAGTCGCAATTACAAACTTTAACAGCGCAGGAATACACGAAATAAGCATGGTTCGGCTTCCAAAACTGCCCTGAAGTGTAAAGTTTAGGCTTACCTTATATATGTAGCTCCAGCAGGCGACACACGTGCACCGACCATGCACCGGCCGACCAACGTCCGAGGCGGGGACAAAGTGAGAGAAGAGCGGTGTGCCCAGATGGACGTATTCAAATTCTCCAAGCAAACTTCTTTAGGGTACCTTTAATGCACGAGTTACCATGTGTAGTCAGCGTAAAACATGTTGTTTTAGTTAAATGCCATTTTAGATATATAGAGGTGATTTTAACGTATAACTGAATTTTTTTTTATAAGATCCATTTCTTTCATCGGCGTTGTTCGCTGGCTTCGCAAGCACGAATCCAAGCCACGACCGAGCAAGCATGGGCATAGATTGGTGTGATTAACGCCTGCATGTCAGAAGAACGTGCGTGAAACGGGCGACGAAATAAAAACGATTGTAGAAAGGTGTATAGGCCCTGACAGTGTATATAAGACATGAGTCTGTGACCTATTCTGTGAATGTGGGATCATGCACGGTGGCCAAAGAGTTGCCATTCTAAGTTACCGATTATTTTCCTATATAGTTGGATTCTGCATGGTATCCAAGCTATTTCCTACCAAGTTTGCATACAGTTAGCCAAGTATGATAGCCACCGAAAGGATTCCAGGACGTGTCCAATCACAGGCCATCGGCCATTGCTGCTTTGGTTTATATCATCGTTATTTAAGGCTTTAAAGCAAATGAAGTTACGCTACACAGTTTCGGGCTGCCTATATTGCGTTCGTGATGTCGCCGGTTTAAAAACATTCGTGTATAATTGTCCAAAGAGAGAAAAGGTGCCGTGTCCATAATAAAAAAAATTATTTAAGGTTATTTATGTACCCCTAAATAATTTTTTATTGTGGACACGCTGCCTTATGCTGCTACATTCTCAGGCCCACAGCCTCAGTCAATCTATGCAAGGGACGTTTGCATTAGCAAACATTGAAAAGCTTAAGAACAAAGCCAAGGGGTATCATTGTTTCTTGTCCTTTTTGCAACCGCATTTTCAGTGTATGCTCGTGTTGGCACTCCGCATTTTCACATGATGATTTTATTTTACGTTTACCACTTGCAACTCGCGACAACACCGCAAAGGTATTAGAACAACACCACAAAGACAGCTAGGTACGGGCAGCTTACGCTACGGGTACTGGATTTTGGTAACCAAAGCTGGGACGTAGTATGTTTCGCTACTAAACGGGAGCTTGTTTGTTGAACCAGCGTGGATCAAGCCTGTGGGGATGTGGACAGTAATCAAGTGCTCAGAGACAAAATGTTTATCGAAGAGCTCTCTCAGCACGTGACGAACTTGCACCAAAACCGGATGCCGGCATGCAAGCCAGATGTATTTTGGAATCCTATCTGCCGTAAGACATTCATCGGCTCCGATATGTGCTGCTTTTACCTTTTGAATCATATCGCCTACAGAGGTTCTGCTCTGTGATCACTCGTGCACATCTGATGCAGAGTCTTTGATGCTTCCGGCCAGAGTGTCTATGAAACTCTGCACGCAACTGAAATTTCCTACACAATTTTAATGCTGGACAAAACACGGCACACAACATGCAACACAGCTTGAATTGAAGCCTTCCAGCAAATTTATGTTATTCATTTCCTGCTTGCTTAAAGAGAAACAATACTTTTCGTCGACCGAACAGTACGAGACGCTTCCCACTGGGTCTCACATAACCGGATGTAAAGGGTAATATGTTTTTGGCGTGAGAACAACTCTTTCCAGTTTAACTTTCAAGCTCATTCACTTGTGCGTCTCAGCTTCAGCCTAGAGTTGCCTTAGGAATGGCTCCGGAACTACCTGGGCGTAAGGTCCTCCCCTTGCGCGTTTCACCTTGAGCCTGGATACGCTGCAGTGAAAGGCTTCGAAAATTTCGATCACCTAAACTTTTAGCGTCCATTGAGCATGCGACTTTGCGTAGGGTTAACAAATGATTCGCCGGCGCTTGGTTGCTCCGTGTCATAACAAATGAGATGCATGCCGGTTCGGGAGCGTCAACGCTTCGCCTCCGTCGTCATGCTGACTTGTAAAGCTTTTAACAGAGTTTACCCTGGGATAACTAGATTTCAACAGGAGTAAACCTCCGCAATGTTTTATGCAACACCAAACCTCCAGCTAGAGTCATTGCTTCAAAACAATGATCACCGACAACAGAACCTTGGTGCCCTGTGGAGTTTAGAAAGCGGTGAGTTATTAATAGTGATTGATAAGAAAAGATGTGCAACGTAGAATGCTAATGTCACTCTATTGAAGCGGTATGAAAGAGCACTGAACAAGTGTAAAAGGGGAGCCTTAGTTCGCAAGCCGAGACAACGTTTCGACAAGCGGACTTGTCTTCATCTGGACAGCGCGATGATCAATAATGGCGGGGTATTAAATACACCTTTGCTACTGAAGTGGAAAAGTCAGGGAGAGAGAGGGAGAAAGGTGGGGGCGAAGAAAGTAGGGCAAGGAGTGAAATAATGTTCCTTCATGAAGTATTTCTGAGCCTGAAACTGGTGATCCTGCTCCATGAATAAGAAAATAAAAGCAGCAGCAGCAGATAGATGTGCAGGAGTAGGGAGGCAGAGATGTTAACCAGAAAGGCCTCCGGTTACCCACCCTAAATTGGTGAAAAGGATAAGGGAATTAAAGAGGGGAAGAGAAAAGGGACGTGAAGCACAGTCAGAGTTGTTCGCAGTCAAATTATAGCCTGCCATCGTGGTCCGGCCGTAGAAGACGGCGACAGCCACAGCACGCCTGCCATGCACGCCCAGATTGGACTTCGTGGCTGCTTAACTTAGTGCCAGCAGTGCGCTGTCCCATTCTCGTCTGCTGAGCGGCCCCTGCCAAATATATTTGTTGAGACCCGACAACGACAATTGTCTGTGATTCATCTCCCCAAACTTGGTGACCTGGATGTGGAGATGAATCACACACAAGTCATTGTCTAGCATCCACAATTTTGTCTGGCAGGACCTGCTAAGCCAGGTGGGAATGGGACAGCGCACTGTCCCATTCCTTTCTATAAAAAGAACTGAAGCAAGCCGCACTTGTTTATTGCTGTTTGTGCGGGTTTGTGTTATGTCTGTTAAGTTCGGGGAAAAGTAACCGAATTTTAATCCATTACTGTTATGTAATCAGTTGCTTTTCGGGCTGTCAATAACCGGTGTAATTAGTTACAATCGACTTTGAGTAATTGTATATGTAGTCTGTTACTAATTTTTAATTAACGTGTAGAAAACTGGTTAAGGTGTTTTAATAAATAAACATGTGTAACACATACTGAGGGCTGATTCAGAGCATGATATGCCGTGAAGCACTCTTTTGTTCGTAATTCTTGGTGAACGAGTCTGCAGCATGAGAGGGAAAGGCATGCTCGTGTGAAAGTATCCAATCAAGCTTTGTTTTGTCTTATTGTATTCCGCTCTCCACATTTAATACAATATGAAGTACAAATTATTGTTAGCATCACGTTTTATTAAGCAATATACTCTCAATACACTCAACAATATTCTCTGAATACACACATTTATCGCCATTTTTTCAGTGCCCAAGCCTCCAATGCCCACCGCTGCAATGTGCGCACAAACTTTGCGGATACTTTACACATACGCCTCATGATCAAACAAAGTGCGATAGCTAGTAGAGTGGGACTCCGTGCTTCGCATTTGTAACCAGTCACCATCTATACGCGGGTCTCCAAGGGTACGAAGCTCTGCCGGGTTATCCAAGTACCTCTTCCAACAGCGCCAATAGCTCTTTTGGTGCTACTTGTAGGCGTTGTCTGA
The DNA here is from genome assembly GCA_023969395.1 of Amblyomma maculatum. Classification (NCBI taxonomy): domain Eukaryota; kingdom Metazoa; phylum Arthropoda; class Arachnida; order Ixodida; family Ixodidae; genus Amblyomma; species Amblyomma maculatum. The sequence continues at coordinate 263,663 of JAJIZL010020033.1, read as the reverse complement.
GTGCCGTCGCTGGCCTTGTCTGGTGTTCGGCCGGAGGGTAGGTCTTCGTATAACTCTGATTTTCGCCGAGTCACCGATTGCGCTGAAGTCTCGTCGAAGACAGATTTTGTAATCATGTTCACTTCCTGAAACAAATAAGAAATTATCTTGATGCCACTGACTGGTGTGCGTAAATCAATGTTACCGCCATGTATAAGTGATTTACCTATATTTTCAAGCAAAAAAAGTGGTTCTAGTTCGCATAACTCAAGAGCCCAATAGGCTTGAATAGGAGGATACTTCAGGCAGCATTGCAAAGTTCTCGAGCACCCAACGATAGTGTTACCTTGGCAGAAAAGAGCACAGCGTAAAGCGTCACATCGTCGCGGCAAAACGAGATGTCGTATAAAAGCAGCAACGTTGTCACAACGTCGGCTTGTGTGCAAAACCTCCACGCGACGATTAAAATTTTTGTGTTGTGCTGACCACACATGGCTACCGAGCGACCGGCGCGCATGGAAATAATCAGGCAGATCCATATTGGGTTCTCGGCTCGGCGCATCGTGTCCATCGCTGGCATGATGGCATTAACGGATAGCCACGGACTACAGCGTGGGCATCCACGCTCATTACACAGGTTTTAATCTTGCACAGAGTGATAATTGGTAGGCAAGCGAAAGAAACAACAGACAGGTTAACACTGCCGGTCCCTTTTGACAAGGAATCTCTTCAGGCGGAGAACGACCACCACCCTCGCATTCTAGAGGCACATGGGGAGGGGCTCAGAAGAGTGCACGCGTGTTAGCCTCAGCATCATGTCTGAACTTGCATCCGCCAACATATCACTGCAGCCTCTAAACCTTCTCGCACTAGCCGGAGGAGACAACTCTCCACGTGAATGCCGAGCTTTCACAAATTTCACACGCGATAGTCTGTGACGCCACATGGCAAGGGAAGCCGTCCTAGGAGTCTAGCCACGGCAACCGTTGGACCTTGCTTTTGACAGTGCTGAAATGGTTAAACCCTCTGTCGCTCTGATGGGTGCCCCAGCGTCGACAGCAACCATTTCTACGATCCCACACGAAAGTGGTGAAACGTATCAGCGGAGCGTATACAAGGTCACTGGAGTAATGTTTCAACACAGCGCTATGCATGATAGCTAAATACCTAACCAACTGGATAACTTTTGCTTGACACCGTCCATATGCTAAACCTTCCCCGGCTATATATATGCATACCACATGCCGCAGTAATCCAGTAGGCAAACGTTTTGGATTTTTCAGCTTACAGCAGTGTGCTTACTGCCCCCCCCCCCTCCCCCGCCCCATCAGAACCAGAAGACGTTGATGAGAAAAATCGAAGTTCTATTTACCTGACACAGATTTCAGTTAAGCAGTGACACAAGGGCTCTATTACCCGGCTACAAAAACAGGCAGATTCACTGCCATATAATTTGGTACAATCAGGCGCACGGAATGTGCCTACCTTCTCAGGAATCCTTAGTACCTCCTCAGGAATAACTAGAAACAATATTGTGAGGTGCAGTAACCTAGAGAAGTTCGGAATGCCATTTACCATGAAAAACCTCAAGCAGAATTTATTCGAAGCTTTCAAGTAGCTAACTGTACGGTTAGCGAGGCAATCAACGGGTGTCACGCAGCATTAGTCGTCAAGTTGGCATAATTAGGCTAACTTAGGTGGCAGCCTAGGTAAACGACGCTAGCTTGAGTAGCCCACCATAACCCTTGTACAGCCGCGAACAAATCTAATAGCGAGCAGTAAAATCAGTGAGTGAGAATGTCGTTGCTCCTGATTTTATTTTAGGGGAAGGGGGGGGGGGGGGGTAATTCTGACTAAACAAAGTTCCCAAATTTCCTCCCTTATCTACTTTCTCTACCTCAGAGGTCCCCTAGGTCTATTAGTTTTCGTTCATGATTCCTTTCAGATGTGATCTAGAATACCTTACTTCAGCGACGGCTCACTTTGAACTCCGTATAACGGTCGGCACTTTTAAAAACCGTACAAAGTAAGCGACATTCACCTCTGTGACTGTTATAAATACTGCCAGTTTCAATACGTGATTTTCTATGTTCCGGATTTTCCCCGCGCAGTGCATCAATACTCTTGTCCCGAAGGCCACAAGTTTGTACATTGCAGAGAAAGAAAGACGCAAACATTGAGTGTGACGAAATGTGCGGAGTAATGCTCGGTTGTAGTTTTACCTGTGTCGGATGCCTTAAAACACCAGCTATTGCTAACGCAAGAGCGGGCCCGCACTCACCTCGAAAAACTTCTCCCAGGCTTTAACGGTGTACGGAGACATAAGCGACTCGTCGCTTGCAACCATTACCTCCAGTACCGCTGAGAAGAAAGCCACAAAATGCTCCGGCTGTAGGCCGGGCCGACCGGTGTGGTCATAGGCGTTCTTGAGGATAAGCTCAGTCAGCACTAAGGGGTCATCCAAGCTGTCGATCATGGCCGACAGCTGATGGCCCACAGCAAATGCATGGGCCCTGAACTTGGGGTTTTGCTGGAGCCTGAGCAGACTTTGCCCCTTGAAGCCGGGAAACAGGTCGGCGTACTCGGGATGCTTCGCAAACAGCCTGACAAAGAGCAGGACGCCGTAGTCCCGATGCTTGTCGCAGAAGCGCCTCCAGGTGTACATCAACAGCTGCTTCTCTCTCTCTGTCATGCCTGTCCGCTGGTCAATGTGTCTCGGCGACATGCGTGGAAGGCAGTTGCCCATGGTATCTCATTTTTCTTCTTCGTCCTTGTTGCCGCAAGCACCGAGGTAACCGAGCATTCATTCTGGCTTCCTATTTTTTCATAACGATACGTGTTCCACAATCTCTGAGAAAAAATTTCAGACATATTTTGTCACATATTTTTAAAGTCCACCCCAAGAAGCAATTTATAATTGGTGCGCACTCGCAAGCTTCCAATTGCTTGCGATATGTTTTCGAAAACGCGCCTGATTACAATTCTATCGTAGCCTCAATTGCAGGGCATTTCTTTCAGCTCCATGTTTGCGCACTCTTTTTCTTTTTTCACCCGTAGCATTTCTCTGCAGAGCTGCTTTGTGCCTGTAGGTCGAAGCCATCTTGATTACCTCAACGTGCTGCAATATTTAAAAACTTTCAGCAGTTTTTTTGGCAGTTACAGAATTTCTTTCACCATATACATTCCTCAGATTTGCACACGAAAGGCAAGGCTGTAAAGCTGTTTGGCTAGGCCTCTCATACCTAAAATTTTCAGAACCTGCGTTGGAAAATCTTTAACGCACTTTTTTATATACCTCACATCTGCGATATGTACGGACACCTGACTTGAACTGGCTCGCTGGTGATTTATCAAAATCGCTTTATAGATTTTTTTATTGCAGTCTGAACTACATTTTGTGAGCACCGGGAAAACTTCTTGAAATATATTTTGATAGGCACTGGGAGCTAAGATAATTTTCAACAAATATTCGTTAACGAATCTTGCAACTGTTCACAATTGCCTAAAAACTGATTAAAATGCGCCTTTTTTTGTAGGAATTCCTAATTACTAGCTTTGAGCGCTGGCTAAATAAGAAGGAAAGTTCTTGCTGCAAATCGGATGGTTTATCCGTTTATATATGCTTATAAAAAGCGCCTTATATGAAAAATATCACAGTTGCTCATATTTGAAAGGTTTCCTAGTATGCTGAACCTGTACGAACTATTAGGAACTTTCAATTTCAATACGTATACTCGTACCTTCAGGACGTAACATGCTCGGTGTAACATTATTGACATATTTTCTGTACATCCTTATTCTTCGAGCACTAGCGCGACTAATTCAAGAGCTACAAAATTAAGTTGATGGCGCTTCAGTATTCCTAAACAATGTGCCCACATCTCTTTTTATGACGGAGAATTTGCGTCCTATATGGCAAATGTATCGTGGCTCTGTTGGCCACGTAATAACAGGCCGACATCAAGTAGGCGAACTGGCATGAACCTTTATGTCGTGCTAGGTTTTATAGCCAGACCAGCCCGACTGGCGAGGAAAAACGATAAGGGGTTCTGGTGCGCCTTGTGTCGAGCGTCACAAGTGACACGGTTTAAACCAGGCTACGACTTACCGCAACGAGATACATCTATTTACTCTCGCAAAAATGAAACAAAAGTGATTTCTTCACGTGATTTGCTTAAAGTTGCAGTCATTATCAAGGCGCTGCGGAGGTCTTCTCTGCCGACTAGACTGTCTCGGAGGAGTAGTGGAAGCCTGCAATGTAGCCAGAACAGTGGAGCTTGGAGTGCCAGGAGCTGATGTGGGTGGTGTGGTTCGGTGATCAGCTTCGGGTGAACGGCTCGCTTGTCGGCAGGAAATGTTGCCTGTTCCTCCGAAGGACTTTGTTTCCTTAGGTTAGGAACTTCTACGACTTCGGACATGTTTGGGCGATAACTTTCCCTTTGTAACACCATGTCTTTTTCTTGACCATCACAGTTTTGCCTGCTTCAAGGGATGAAAGTGGTCTTCTTGCACGGTCTGTCTCAGTACGTTTTTGTAAAAGAACGGCTGATCGGACGATTTGCTGAACCATGATGGACCGTAATATACGAGCGCAAAAAGACGAGACAAAGAAAAGAAGTGGACAAGCGGTCGTTGTCCAATTCTCCTCTTTGTCTTTTTGCGCACGTATATTACTGTCTGTGTTTTTGTACTGGCATCTTTGTTCGGTCTCCGAGGTCTGGAAGAGTGACGTCAGCCGTCTTCTCTGTAATAGTTCTCTCGGGGGACCGTCCGTCTTCTAAAGGAGTGGACCTGTTACTAAAGCGATCCAGAAAGAAATCTTCGCCTGCTTCCTTGCTTTTCTTCAAAATCCGCTTCATTATCTGCACCACTTTTTCCGCTAAACCATTGGAACGTGGGAATTCTAGACTCGATGTCACATATCGGAAGTCGTACTTGCTTGCGAAAAGGCGAAAGTCTCTGCTTGCGAACTGTTGGCTGTTGTCACACTTTTACCGGGATTCCATATCTTGCAAATATGGCTCCCAACTTTGCTACGACTGTTGCCGATGACGTGTCGTTGAGCTTCTCGATTTCTGCAAAATTTTAGAGACAGTCTTACCCAGACAGGCAAGATTTCCCCCGTATAAGAATAATTAGACGCCGACCCTATACCACAGGTAGTCTGCTGTCCGTCTCATAAGTAGTGGTTCTGCAGGTTGGCTGTATGCGTGGCGTCGGCATACCGCGCATGTTCGGATCATAGCAGTAAGTTGTGTATTCAAGCCCGGCCAAATACAACTCTTCGTGCCCTCGCTTTAAATTTATTTAGGCCCATATGGCCTCCATGAATGCATTCTACATCTCCCTTCACAGGACCGCAGCAGCTATCACTTTTCTACCTTTTAGCAGGACACCTTCCAATACAGAAATTTAGCTCGCGAAAGCTTTCTGCTCTCCCTGTATGCTTGGTCCGTCAGAAGTATCTTATTCAGCACAGGTATGGGTCCTTAATAGTTGCCTCCGCAAGTCGCTTCAGCGTCACGCCGCTAACAAAAGCTGCCACCGTACTCCAGCATGCATTTAGATGTCATCTTAACCTGCTTCATCCCCTTCTGGACATATGGTTGCAGCTCGTGAAAGCATGTCGGTCAGAAGAAGCCGTTTTCTTGGTACATATTGCATAGCGAAGTCATACTTTAGCAACCGCAGAAAGAACCTTTGAAGTCTGGGTGGCATGTCTCCTATTGTTTTTTGAGCTATCGCAATTAGTGGTCGGTAATCCATCTCCAGTGTTATCTTTCGATCATAGATGAAGGGCTTTTTTTTTTTAATTTGTGAATACCGTTGCTAGACCGGAGTGAGCGTTCGTCACGCGTATGCCACCGGCCTCCATTTGTCGCCATGAAGCTGCAATAAAGCTGAGCCCAATGCGTCTGAGCCACTTTGTTTCCTGTCGAGGGTCGAAGATAGCAAGTAGCGGCTCTTCGCTCAGGTATTTGCAGATTTCTAACCACTGCTCTGTGGTTGGGAGTCCATTCAAAGATTGTGTCATGCTTGATCAAACTGCGCAGTTGCGGTGCTTTTACTGCCAAAGAAGGAATACATTTGAAAAAATACTGCGCAAGCAGACATATCACTCCATGCTTGTCTGGTGGAAAGGGTATCTCTGTTATGAATCTGACAAGTGCTGGGTCGGGCGTTATACCTTTTCAGAGATTATATCACCTAAACCTTCAATTTCTTCGACTCCAACCTTGCATTTCTCTGGATTGAGTGCCGCTCCGGCCCGCCTCGCGGCTTCAAATACATATTTGAAGTGTTGATCATGCTACTCTCTCGACGTTCCCCACACCAAAATGTCGTCCAAGTAAACGTGAACACCAGGCAGAGACTCGAAACTTTCGCTCAACGTCTTTTGAAAGACTTTACACGCAGAAGTGATACCAAATGGCAGCCTCTAGAACCGGTACCTTCCAAAGGACGTAGCGAAAGTACAAATACGTGAGGAGCTATCATCCAGCGGGATTTCATGGAAACCATGTTTTGCATCAAGGCGGCTGAATACTTTCGCGCCGGCTATTGTATTTCCTCGCTCCGCGGCATCTCGTGCTGCTCTCGCTTTATACACTCGTTAATCCTTCGCGGATCCATGCAGATTCTTAGCTTCCCATCCTTCTTTTTGATGATCCCTAAAGGGCTCACCCAGTACGTCGGTTCGTTGACCTTGGTTATGATGCCAGCCTCTTCTATTCGCTGCAGCTCTTCGCGCAGTTGTTCCCGCAGAGCCAAGAGTACACGTCCAGCGGCTTCGACGGCTGGGACAGCGCCTTCGCGGAGCACAATCTTGTACTTGCATTGGATACAGCCTGTGCCTTGAAAAATGTTGCTCTATCTCTTAGCAGTTTCTCAGAGTTGGTCGTTATCACGAAATCTACTTTCCAGGAAACCAGCCCGAGCCGTTCACTTGCTAGAAGACAAAGCAGCGCCTGGCACCCTTTCTTGAGCACGAAAAATTTCAAGTCACAGCATCGGTCGCCGACGGCGATTCGTTGGCTGATAACGCCCAAGTGCTTGATTGTGTCTCCCCTGTAAGATCATAGGGTGGCGCTGCTGTGCTTGAGCGCAGGCGTAGGCTTGATCTTTTTGTAGACAGAGTAGAACAATAGGTTTGCTTGAGATTCTTATCAACTTTGCCCACATTTGCCTTAACATTTGATTCTTATCTTATTGCCCACATTTGCCTTAACAACCCAGTCCGGCTGGCTTCCCACGCTGTCCACGCAGGCATCCGAGATGTTAAAATCTTCATCGTCATTCCTGAGTTAACAAATTTGCGCTGCTTTTCTGCCCTATGTTGCGAAATGATTATTTCCTTGACAGGCTCTACAAGTCTTCCCATAGGCAGGGCAGTTGCGTGGCTTCTGTTCTGGACCACACATAGAGCATCTGCTTTTAAAGCGAAAGCCTTTAATGGCTCATCGTTGTTGTCAGTAAAAGTATCACGATTTTGCAGCAGTCTGATTGGCTGAGATGGGGATGACGTCATAGAGGTCTCGAACAATCACAGGGCACTATCATTTAGCAGGCCCTGCCAACTCGGGCCTCTCCTTCACACGGGGGGATGATATCAGAATTAGCCTGACAAGACTGTTGCATTCACGTTATCCCGAGGGCACGCAGACACGCTCATATGGCTAGGTTAAAGCGAAGCTTTGTACGTTTTCTGGTAGCTTACTCTATCTAGTCATACCGATTCACGACACAGCCCATAGAACAGATGCAGTACAACCAAGAATCAGCTAAGTTTCAAACAAAGGCTTTCGCCTTATCGCAGTTTAATGGTCCAAAGTGGCACAGCCGTCGACCACTACCGAAGCGGTGGTGGGTGCAATGACGGCCTACAACAGATACGACACCGTTGGGAGGCTGGTCCCCGCCGCAAGCGGCAGAGGGCCAGGAGCAGCCAACCCCCCTACCCCAGGATATGAGCTGCCGCTGGGAGACAGTACTGGGCGAGAATGCTTACATGTGCTCATTCGACACGTAGTTGGTATGGGTTCAACCCATAAGAGTTATTATTGATTTAATTTGTTTTATAGAAATGTGTACCACATTTACGCCAACCTCCTTGCCAAGTTTTTCATTTTAGATGCCCCCCTCCGCTCCACCTGTGATTTCCAATAATTTCTGTTATTTGTCGGTGATTTCTCAAAGCAAAAAATTAATCGAAGCAGTCATTACCAATTATACCACTCGTCCAAACTAAAGCACTTATTGAACCTATTTACTGTATTTTGTTCACCTCATTCTCAGAATTCGAATCGTTATTCTGAATGACGCCGGACGCCACCAGATTTTAATTTCCGCGTTAAATGCGTTCCGTTAATACAAGCGAACGCAATACCACCGTGTATCAAGCTTAGAGCAGTTGCGCTGTGCACCAGGGGTTTTTAAAAAAAGTGTTTTTTATATGTACGCAAAAGTAGATTGCTAGTAAGCAGTTACACACCCCGGCACCATGCTTAATGTCAGCTCTGCTTGAGCAGCAAGGCTAATAATGAAGTATTTTCTTTAACAAGTGTGCAAAGATGGAATGCTTGGAAACAACGCTATGCTATCACGCGTCAAGCTTAAAGTTAGTTGCATTTATTTTTTTAATAATACTTGAGTGTCACTTTACTAAAATACCATAATATAAAAAAACGTCTACGCAAAGAGGCTCGTGATGGTATCATGGGAATGTGCATTATGAGCATACATATTACACGACACATGGCGAACTTCCCACAATAGAGCTTCTCAAAAAGCAAAAGGCATTTTGCAACGAGGCTGTTTAAGAAGCGCTTTTTTTTTTTGAAACTGTGTAAATCTTTATTCTCCGAAAACGAGTCAGTTTGTCGTTTCGACCACTCATGTTGAAGTTAATTTACATGTGTGCAACGAAAAACGTTTCTTACATGTGCGCAAAATGCATTAAGCAGAAACAATCCAAGACTGTGGTACTGCGTGCAAAGCTTAATGTTACTGACGCTGGTGCAACAAGATTGTTTAAGAAGGTTTGGATTTACTATTGTGCTTTTCAGATGCCAATAGCTACTTTATAACAGTATTGCAATTTTAGACCTGCGGCAGCCGCTAAATGACTGCCGGTGTCTCCTGGTACCGTGCTGGTGTAGATGGAAAGGACAGTAGCCACGTTGTGGTTGAGCTCTCAACTTTACGTGTAACTTCCTACCGAGACAGCCAAAAGAATCAAGCTTTCCTTCTTGTTAAAAACTGCCCTATGTTCATGTGGCCAGAAAAGGAAAGCAGTCAGTGTTGTAGGCAGATACTCTCTGTACATCGAAAGTGCATTCAATAGTTCGGAACACGTAATCACGTGGCATGTTTAGTACCAATATTGTAGCCCTGTTTAAAATTTCTGTGCATGTGGATAGCAGTTTAAGTAATGAGCTGAGGGTTTCAAGAAACATTGAATGTTCCTGACATGGTGCGCCTGTGCGAATGCACACCCTCTGCCATAAGTGTTCATATTGTCTATGCTTAGTTGCCAGCCATGGCACCAGGAAATGCGTAAAATTATTCGAGGAGGCTGGTCCTGAAATATAAAACATTACTGATTATTTCCTGTAAACTTTTATTGATCCTGCCATGGACTATCTTATCAATGCTTGATTAAAAAGGCAAACTTATTGTCACGGTCGTAAATGCCATCTGCTATTGGTACATAATTTCAATTTCCCTAAGTCGCAAAGCGGTTAGATGGCAAAAAAGTATGTCAGCATTCTGTGATAATGGAGACATAGGACACTGCATGGGCGTTACTCTGATGGTCGAATCGAGGCCCTAAGTTAAACCTCTACCCAGATTCTTTATTTAAAGTCTGGGTTTAGCCCAGGCCTGCTGCATTAATGCTGTACCTATAGCCCATCCCATTTCGTAAAGTTCGGTCTGAAGCTTATCCCGATGACCGCCCTTGGCCTGTTCTCATCGAAATGCATCTGTAATCGCCACCTCTGAGCAAGTAGGCTCTTACTCAACGAATAAGAACTTGCTGAAAAACAAGCTTAACCAAAATAACGCATCAAGAAGTTTGTTTTTTGAATATTAAATGAACTCAATATAAAGGGTATTCACGTGGTCGGCTTTTTTAATAGTGATCGTGCAGTTGAGCACAAATAACACCGAGCAACAACAAAGTTCCTAAAAATTGCATGGACGTGTAATAAACTACACGTATTCACGTGGTCGGCTTTTTTAGTAGTGATCGTGCAGCTGAGCACAAATAACACAGCTGAGCAACAATAAAGTTCCTAAAAATTGCATGGACGTATAATAAACTACCGCGCATTCCCGTAAGCTTTTTAATGAGTCATATATTGCGGCCCGCGATTTCTAAATAATTATGCGTCTTCTCAGGCATTGGAATGAACTATAATAATGAACGTGGTTTCTCCGAATGAAATCGTGACTGAGCTTGTGCCATGCAAAGTAGACAAATAAGGTTGAGTAATCCATGGCGTGTGTTTGAATACTTCAAGCGTTCTACACCAATTCATTTATAATAAAGTACATGCCCCTGTACATGTGTGTTTTGGAAAGACAAACAGTCAGCGGGTGAGACCAATTGAATTTTACTATAACTGTTGAAACACGAGTCAAACCATAAACCACGTGAAAACATACATGGCCATACAGGTATGACGCGGTAATCATGTAGAAAAAACATGAGTGATTAGAAGCAAACATTGTGTCTGCCACTGCACTAGAAAAAGGACTAGTTCCAGTGTCAGGAGGAGAGAATTTTAATCTGCATTAGCACTGACTCAGTGTGACAAATGTTTCTTTCTCAAACGTACACAGGCGGAGGTTTGTCTTGTGATGAATGCAAGAAAACTATCCCTCAATCACCAGTTGCATTCGAACGTTTATATAAAAGCCCATACGTACATAGTGAAGCCAATTCGCTTAAAACGACATAGATATGACAGTTCGTGTCCTTCCTTAATTATGTCCAAAAAACTATGGGTTTTTTTCCTAGTAGAATATTTCTCAAGATCCCTCAAAACGTAATGTGCAAATATAAAAAAGCTATAACTGGCGTGACGCAAAATCACATGGTCGTCAATGTCATGCTTTGAAGAAATGGACAGCTAAAATTATTGTATAAATGTGAAGGCTTCCGAATAGCGACGTTTACTTTGTGATGCGAATACAAGCGAGCCTAAAATACGCCTTATGAAAGATTCGCATTTCGCGCAGGTAGAAAAAAAGGTAATGAAGCAGATTACTTACATTTTTTTGTGTTAAACGAGCACATCCTCGGCATATTCTGGCTTCAAGCGTGTCCTTCGCTCCTGAATGAGAAGCCAGTGGCGCTGAACTTCTTTTCGTGACTTGCGCTCGTGGCTGTTAGAAGTTAAAATCGAAAAAGGGGACTCTGCTCATTTTTATACTAATATATCAAGTCTTCAGTGTCTTGGGATAAGTCAGCAGTTTTGTTTTATTGGCAGAGGAAGACCAGGTATGGGTTTATTTACAAACAGGTGTACTCCAGTCCATTGCCGCCAAGCACAATTTGAACACACAACACGAGCATGCAACAAAAAACTACGTCGTTGTGGCCAGGTGCGCGCCACCTGGCAGGAGAGAATACTTCTGCCAGCTGCAGTAGGGAGCTCGGATCAAATTTTTTTTTTACTGCAGCTGGCAGAAGTATTCTCTCCTGACAGCTGCAGTAGAGAGCTCAGATGAAAGTTCTTTCTTCCGGTGTCTTCCTTTCAGGAAGTTTTCTTATCAGGTCTTTTCAGGAGTCTTCCTTGAGAAGACATCGGAGTGCGGGTTACTGCTGATAACACGGCATACATAGCCGGACACAAGCCGTCACCGCTGATATTCTGTTGATATACTTCTGTGGCGATGGGACCAGAAATATAGTTTTTTTTTTCAAAAATGGGAAGTCCAGAAAGGTAATTAACGTGTTTCTCGATACTCGACCCAAACTTCGAATCTCTAACACCGTCGCATATGGCCTCAAATGAAAAGGTTACCAATCACCCTGGTGACGCTAGCTGGCGACCACTTTACATCGTCCGTGTACTGTGCGATGTCAGTGCACGTTAAAGAACCGCAGGTGGTCGAAATTTCCGGAGTCCTCCACTATGGCATCTCTCATAGCCGGAGTTGCTTTGGGACGTTAAACCCCACAAACCAAACTTAACCAAACTTTATGGAGCAGGCGTTACTGCGCGAAAACACGCAGATGCCATTCCGAGTACTTTGCTTTGAAAGCGAGAATATTCAAGTGTTCCGGAGAGGACGTACGAGTGAACGCAGTAAATCTAAGGCCGTTCTGAGCAATAGTCCAAAACATAAACTTTGATGCAGTCTCCTTTGTGATAGCTTGTACAGGGAAGTGCTGGTGCAGAAGGAGTCTTTCCATACGACATTCAAGCCTTCATTTTCCAAGTCAGATTAATAACCTTTAGTCTCCAGGGCCATTCTTGCTGTCGGTCTGCTGGTAATGGGGACATGAGGTGCGGTTGGGATAGGTCGAATGTGGTTTCGCTGACAAATTTCCTGCACCTTAATCAAGGTAAAGTAAGGTGCCTAATCATTGACGATTATTTTATGAATTCTAAATTTGCCGCATATTGAGCACCCCTCTTGCAGCCCATTACCTGAAGTTATTGTTTGTAGTTGAGAATACTGAGCCATTTGGTCTCGGCGTGCGCCCGAACCGATTAGCAGCGAAAAAATAATAAAAGCCAAGAACTGACTACGGAAACTACGGTCTATTCAATGAAGGCATTGATGACACCCGGTCGCACTACGGCGATACGAATGACCTGTTTGGAATCGAGCTGTACACTCTGCGATGGCATGATCAAGTCGTTGCTACGAGAAACGACTTTTAATGCACCTTTTTTTCTTCATGGCCGTCATTCCTCTAAGACACGTATGTACTATTGCCCTCAAAATAAAACGGAGCATACCAATCAACAAATTATGTTTCACAGCACGCCCTGCAAGCGGAAGCGCATGTGTATATCCTAGGTGCGTGTGGGACACCCGGATGTTCAGCTTTACACCCTTGGTGTTCGCCTCATCGGCAGCCCGGACGAAGAAGAGCACTTTTTCCACAGGCCCGTGCTCTGCTTTATTTTGGGGACACTAGTACAAGATAGAGGGCCGCTTTCCGGAGTCCATATGAAATTCCCAAAAGGTCGTCTTTCAAGAAAGACAGAACTATGTCATGTTGAGCGCTTGAAGCCCTGCCACCCTCGTGAGACCTCGTAACTGGCCCGGTGGGATTCGGCTGCGCAGGTGGAAATATAACGGGCCGCAAAGAAGATGGAGGTGCGCTGGGAAGAAAAGGAAGTGGTGAGCACGCTGAGCCAGAAAAGGCTGACTGCTGAGATGATGTCCCCGATGTCTAGTCTTTTTCGAAGGCTTTCAGCGTAACAATAATTAATCATCGACTAGCCTGTCAGAACTTTTAACAGAGATCGGCCCCCTCATAGTCAGCTCATTTATAACCTCTTGCATTTTTATTTATCTATAAATACTTTCCACCACCACCACCATTAGGCGGTCGTGTATGAACCAGGGTACTTACAGTAGTCTAGACTCTTAACCGGCATACCACCATGGCGGAGCTGTCTTCTGACAACATTAAAACATTTTATGCTTGTTATACACGGGCAGCGTTCAACGCGGCTACGCAGCTTACCGACTGTTGCTATCGCGAACCGAGTTCGTCAAGTGCGTTTGTGGTGCACCGGCGAACGAGCGCAAGAAGCGTACGATCAAGCTGGCCCGCTTCAACAACCCACTTTTCTCCCTAAACCTTTCAAGACCTTCCCATGAAACAAGCAGTGTCTAGAATTCCTTTATATTATGTTTTTATGCACATTCGAGTATGTAGTACAACGCCCCAGCAACACCGCAGCCCCGTCCCGTCGTTCCAGCATCGTTTGCGCGGCGTGTTGTGGAGCGGAACTTCGTAAAACGCCCGGCCTGAGCTACGCCATGAAAGTAGATGACAAGTTAGCAACGCGTAGAGCCGCGAATGACGCGAGCGTCTCAAAGTGGCGCCACCCGCTGGCGTGGCGTACAACGGCGCTCTCGCCGTGTGCTACTTCCTATAGTCGTCACTAAGCCTGAATTGCATCTCGTCAAAGGCTCATCGGATGTCACTGAAATTTTTCCCCGCTTGAGTAAATAGTCATCAAGGAACTGGCTTACAGCTACTCACATAGACATAATTAAAGAAGGGACGTTTAATTTGAGCGACGTTAGAAGCGGATTCAGCGTGGAAGCAGACGATGAGCCGCGCTGTAATGGCGGCCGCTGGCTGTGAGCACGAACTTTCTTGTATTCCAGTTATCATACCCCTACCAAGAACGCAGCTATTCTCAAATGAGATTTCTTTTTGGCAGTCAGCTTATATAGGAAAGGATAAATTTTAACACGCTCTTAATTCTGACTGGTGCAAGGGATTCGCCGTGTCTTGGGGTCGACCATGCGGAAGGCACGGTCGGCGTGTCGTGCTGTGTGCGGTGGGTTGGTGTGCGGTGGACGAAGTGAAGTGAGCGTCTTATTAGAGAGTCCGTCGTTAGCACTAAGTATGCAAAACGTTCACAGGGGATTTAAATAAGGATCTACTGGAAGGCGGTGAAGCAAAAACACACCATAGTCGCAGTCGGACGCGTACGCAGACTTTCCGCATACGTTCTAGGCAATCAGCGTTTGATTTCTTGAATTATTTGTGCAGTACCAGATCACGAATTTCTATCGCGATGGCGTTACTACTAAAATGGGCACTAATAAAGGGATTTAAGTTTTTCCAGTGGCAACATACCAAGGAGCAAGATTGCTCTTATATGCGTAAAGCGTGTAAATGCACAGTCCACTTGGGACTGGAGTGGGCAGGAGCAATCAATCTTGGTAGAGAGTATTTTCCTCCTCTTCTCCTTGCTTTCGATAAAATGGTCTATAAAGGCTTTGGCCTTAAAAGCACCGCTCACGGTAACCATGCACCCAGGGACTCCATTCGGCGGCGCAGTTAGAAACTTTCGGCCTGCCCCTACGGAGGGTTGAAACGTCCGCGTCGCTCCGCGCAATATATTTGCGCCTTTCGCAGAAAACACATCCTTCGCAGAAAACAAATCTTGCCGCTTCGAATGTGAAATTGAAGACACAAATGCGCACAGAAACGGCCATGTGCTTATAGAACGCAGTTTCACTTCGACCTTTCTCCATCTCAACTGCATTGCATTGCTTTTATACACCGTTAGAATTGGGGATCCAGAGCTCCGCTAAACCTCCGCCAAAGCTGTCAAAGTACTGACAGAGTGGCCTTGATGTTCACGAGGATCTGTGCTCCGTTTTAGCCGGAGTTTGTTCCCATGGCACGAATTTGAAAAGCGGATGGGTTCTCGCATTTTGAATAATCATGTTTACTTTTTACCGCGCGAAAACTGTTTCAGGTACACGTGTCATGACACTTCAATGTTGAGGTCACACTCTGCTGGGCCCATCAAAAGTGAGGCCACAAGATTCAGTTCCGATAAAGTTTCTCGTCGCGGTCGCGGTCGCGGGTGTTGTATACGCATTTGCCTCGACACTGCAGTATACGCTGAGAGCCCCCTTGGCGGGGTGAGGTGGAACAGAGGTTCCAGCGGATCAGGGCCAGATCACCGACCTTTTCATCTGCGGGCAGAGATAGGGTGGAGACAACCTGTGACTACCGCGTCGCCTCAGTGTGACGCGGGTTAGGTTGAAGTGGGCCTCAGCATGGCGAACCTGAAGTGTGGGTTGCTTTCCCAGAAAGATGCCACGCGAAGAGCAACTGCTGAGACGAGTGCCAGGGCCTGAGGTGGCGGAGTCGACACCGATCTGCGTTCCGCGTTCTGCGGAGAGAGCAGGTCCTGATATTGCTCCATTTCTGTACATAACCGAATAAAAGGTGTCAAGAACCACTTGCAGCTCTCAACAGCTGTATAGTGCGTAGGAAGGTAGGATCCGAACCAGTGATATGTGGACACAAATATAGGCTTTTATTTTTTACCTGCCACTGCAAAACCGATGCCCGAGCGTTAAACTCGCGCGGCTTGTGTTACTTCTTTTCCAGCCAATCTCATCATCCAGAACGGACGCTGCTACAATGCAATGAAGGTGACGTAAATCACACAGCTTTTCAGAAAATTGAGCAGTTCTGCGAAATATTTACATGAAATATATATTTTCGATCCGGGCGGCACACTTGACACGGGCATCAAGAGAAATTCTTATGACGGCAGCACTATACGACTTCTCCGAAAGGGTTGGCTATACCTCGTAAAAAGCAGAATCGCAGTTGATCGATCGGTTAAGCAGACGCTTATGGTTAAATACCACGCGTGTCGCTAAACTTATTGCCACACTAACAGTTTTGCACCGATTTTTGTGCTCTTTGTGTCCTGGCTTTATATTCAAGCGTGATTTCCTCGCGTACGTTGTGACCGAGGCGCAGCTGTGCGTACTTCGCTCTTTCGCTGGTGTAGCGTGCGTTTCTTTCTACAGCAACCGGCGCTATCTCTGAGTAAACACATTCTTTTCCATTTGCTTTAACGTGCTACGGTTGGTCACCGTGATTAAATAGGGTAACAGGCGAATATTTAAGGAAGTTCCCGAAGGTGGAGTAGATTTCTATTAAGGGAGTAATTGCTCATTCACATCCACCTAACCGCCGCCATACTGCTGAAATAGAAACATCTTTATTTAAAACAATTCGTTACTCGATTCAATCATCATCATCATCATCAGCCTGACTATACCCACTGCTGGACGAAGGCCTCTCCCATATTTCTCCACTTAACCCGGTTCTGTGCTAGCTGCGTCCACTTTACCCCTGTGAACTTCTTAACCTCATCCGCCCACCTAACTTACTGCCGCCCCCTGCTACGCTTTCCTTCCCTTGGAATCCAGTTTGTTACCCTAAGCGACCATTGGTTATCCTCTCTTCGCCTTACTTGTCCTGCCCATGCCCATTTCTTCTTCTTAATTTCCACTAGAATGTCGGCAACTTGAGTTATTTCTTTGAGCCACTCTGCACGCTTCCTATCTCTTAATGTTACCCCTACCATTTTTCGTTTCATATCCCTCTGGGTTGTCCTCAACTTAAGTAGAACTCTCTTGATTAGCCTCCACGTTTCAGCCCCATAGGTGTGTACAGGTAACAATACACAATGACAAATTACTCATTTTTTGCAAATCTACTCCACATCGGGAGGTTCTCCTAATTATTCGACCAATGCTGTTAGCCACTTAGTGTTATTGAGCAATTCACCCTGGCCCTACTATCTGATCTGATGAAAGTACTGGTTTAGCCCAATCCGCAGACCTACTGCTCCGGAAAGGCCATCGTGCAGGGTTCGATTCCCGGGCCAGGACGAACTTTTATTTAACTATGACGTTTCAAAGAAAGCTGTATAGCTATCCTTCGTCCGGTAAAATCCCAGCCAAATTTTTTTCTTCGCTTTTCGGCAGCATCAGACAGTGCGTACATATTCGCAAATGGCACTCCCCATTCTCACTTTTAACAGCGTATTTATTTCTGATATTCCTGTGTAAGGCACCTACCGCTGTCAACGGCTCGATGGTAACAGCAACAGCAATGTGGTGTGTGCAGTTGAGACTTAAGCAATAGGATATAAGTTAAGCATTGCTTTTAAATTTTAGTAGATGACAAGTAGAAACTGCCACAGCCAAGAATAGAAAATGCACCATGCATATGCTTTATTGGGTCAGTCCAATGAAAACAAAGCAAACTAAGTGAAGAAAGCCAAACATAGGCAAATAAATATAAACTAACTTAAAAATGGCAAACAAGCTGAGTGCCTATAAACGCCGCTAAAAGAAAAGGGGAAATGTAAATAATTCATAAAGATGGCGGTGCACATACGTCCCTTTCTCACAACAAAAAAAAATCGAAAGCCTTTTTTTTTTGCTTTTCGGCAGTCACACAGTGGGCAGTGTTTACTTAAAAAGCGCCTCTCATAGCACGCCGTATACTCGTTTTATTGCTTTCATCCCCAATTTTTTTTTTCATACTGCAGATCATTGTACAGATCCAAGCAGAACAAATAAACAAGTTGATATTACAAGTACAAAAACACGAAGTAAAATGAACAAAATAAACAAAATGAAACGAAACATGCTGCATGACTATCCGCTGTCAATCATTGTGCCGGAAGATTCCACTCTGCTATGGTACGTGCGAAAAAGGAAAATTTAAATGTGTCAGTTCGAGCAAAGTATAGAGTAAGTGCACTGGGATGATGATGACGTGTAGGGCGTGCAGTTAAAAAGGATAAGTAGGGTGCAGGATCAAGCGCCAACTTGTTATTTATGAGTAGGGAAAGGAACTCTCGACGGATATTTTTTCTTCTTGCCTCAAGGGGTTGGATATTGTTAATATTCATTAGCGCAGATGGGGAATCAAACGGCAAAAGCTTTGAATAGATAAATCTTATGGCTTTTCTTTGAATTCTTTCAAGTTTTTTAACATCGGTTTTAGTATAAGGATTCCGCACTATGCATGCATACTCGAGCTTAGGCCTGATTAATGAATTATAGACGAGTAATTTAACTGCAGCGGGAGCTTTCGAAAGTTTGTTTCGCAGAAAACATA
Source organism: Amblyomma maculatum (assembly GCA_023969395.1). NCBI lineage: Eukaryota > Metazoa > Arthropoda > Arachnida > Ixodida > Ixodidae > Amblyomma > Amblyomma maculatum. The sequence goes on along the minus strand of JAJIZL010020033.1, from coordinate 245,026 downwards.
GCTTGCGAAATGCGGACGAGCAGATATTCGTAACATGTGAATTCCAGGACAAGTTGTTAGTTAATGTAACACCTAGGTATTTAAAACTGGATACTTCATGTAATGATGATTTCCCAAGGTGATACCTGTAAAGAAATATATTTTTTTACGTGTCACGCGAAGGAAATTGGTATTTTCTTTATTTATAACCATGCCCCATTTCTGGCACCATGGAAGGAGGTTACTTAGCGAAGTCTCAAGATCAATTTGCTGATTATAACATCTAATATCCCGGTACAGCACACAGTCATCTGCAAGCAAACGAATCTCCACGCCAGGAACAACTGTTTCAACAATATCATTAATGTAAATAAGAAATAATAAAGGTCCGAGTACACTCCCTTGTGGCACTCCAGAAGTGACTGCAAGACCGTCCGATTCCTCTCCGTTAATTGATACATACTGTTTGTGGTTTGTTAAATAGTCTGAAATCCAAGTAACCAACATGTCAGGAAGGCCAATTGCTTTACGTTTTAAGATTAATTTGTCATGAGGAACTTTGTCAAATGCTTTGCTGAAATCTAGGAATATTAGATCACCTTGACCATTACTGTCTAGGGCAAATGCAAGCGAGTGAACTATTGCTATTAATTGGGTTACTGTCGAGTAACCTTTACAAAAACCATGCTGAAATTTATATAGAACAGAGTGCAGATTTAAGAATTCATTTATGCGATTGGCAACAACGTGCTCAATTAATTTACAACAAGAAATTAGGCAAATAGGGCGGTAGTTAGCCAAGAGCAAACGATCACCTTTCTTGGGTACAGGGACGACTCGGGCGGTCTTCCAGTCATCTAGCACCTTTCCAGTTTGCAAGGATGTTTTAAAAAGTACACACAAGAACTTTGCCAGTGGTTCTGCATATTGCCGTAGGAAGATGTTTGGAATGTTGTAGGGGCCACATGTTTTTTTGGTTTTCAAGTTCAGAAGCATAGAAAATACACCAGCGTGAGAAACAAAATTTACTTCTGTGTCGTAAAACTGGGTGGCTGAAGGGGTACATGAGCTTGACTTTGAAAATACGCTATGAAAGTAGGTGTAAAAATGCTACGCAATGGCTGTCTGGTCAGTAATTATGGAATTGTTGACCGATATCTGAGACAAAACAGTCTTTTTTCCGCTTATATAATTCCAGAACTTTTCTGGTGCGTTCTTTATAGAGTTCGGCAAAGGCGTGGTGAAATAGTAATTTTTAGAAACATGGACTGGATTGCGCGAGAGTCTCCTGTAATTTTTTGATCACGCCACGTTGGAATCGTTGTTTCTTTAAACGTTGTATTTTGCGCTTCTGGTTTATGATATCGCGTGTTATCCAGGGTGTCTGTTTCTTAACTTTCTTTCGTTTGCTCGGCACAAAGGCACTAATGCAGTAGTGGCACATGCGCTTAAATCGATCCCACAGGACGCAGACGTCTGTGTCATCGAATTCAGGTAGACAGCTTTCAATAGGTTTTACGATGCAGGCGTCATTGGCACGGGAGTAATCTTTAAATGATTTAAGAGAGGAATTTTGGTATTTCTTATGTGCTGAAAGAGAAAAGGAAACACCCACAAGGTAATGATCAGAGAGCCCCTGCTCAACATGCACGGAATATTCAGTGATATCACGTTTTACGAATACTAAATCTAAAACAGATCTGCTCGAACCATGTACAGGTGTTGTCTTATCCACCACTTCAATCAAATCATGCGCTAGCATTATATCAAACATGACATCGACACTTCGGTTGTGATGCGAAAATGTTTGAAGTAGCTCCCAATTAACCCCAGGTAAATTAAAATCCCCAATTAGAAGGACTGGGCTCTTTTGAAATTGTCATATATGCACTTGCAGTTTCCGTAAATAGCTAGGTGGCGAATCCGGAGGCCTGTAGACAGCGTACGGAACAAAACTATAACCCCCGCATGTCAGTCTTATACACAAGCATTCAAGATCATCAACAAAGTCTAGCATCAAAGCATCTATTTGATTCTTAATCAGCACAGGAACACCACCACCCCTAGATGACCTGTCATTTCGAAATACCAGATATGAGGGTGGAAAAATTTCGTCATCGCTTATTTCATTGCGAAGCCATGTTTCAGTTATTACGGTGATGCGAGGGTCGTGTGGAAGTAATGCTATTTCAAGGGAGCCTGTTTTATTTGTGACGCTACGAGCAGTTATGTTCAGCAGACGTACACGTTTCTTATGAACTTAACAGTGACGTCATCCCTCAGATTCCGCGCATTCTACAGCTTGAGATTCCGTAACATGACTATTCGCAATCTGAACGCGCCTGTTTTGTGTTTCATCCCCCACGAAAACGTCTTTAGCCATCTTCGACTGCTAGGCCGAGCTGAAGACAAGGGCTTCGATTTAAGGTTTCTCATTTAGCAGAAGAGAAGCATCGGCCTATATTAGCGTTTTTATTCGGTCTGTCCACAAGGGACCGTTTGCTTTGGTTATCTACCCAACGCTAAGTTGGCTTTAATGGGCACACGCTCTTGATTTTTATGTGCGACATATCTTATGTGTGTCTCACTAAATTACTGTGCATTAAGAGCCTTTACGCGAGAAGGTAGCATATCAATCAAGAACAAGAGGTTAGTAGCATACTGTAGAGGATATGTAACCAGCTTTGGCATTCTGTGTATATATACTGCCAACGAGAAATCTAGCGCAATTTCCCATTTCGCTTCCAACAAGATCGAGCCGCCACGTCTAGATTTGGATGTTGCCATTACTCACTTAGCGCGATGAAATGTCAAGACAAGCGATATAGAAGAACAATTAGCTTGAAATCGCACAGCATACATGCACGCCGATCAGAAGAACGTCATAATCATCATCAACCGGGCTATACCCACTGCATGGCGAAGGCCTCTCCCATATTCCTCCAATTAACCCGTCACTGCGCTAGCTGCATCCGCTTGACCCCTGCGAACAGCTTAACCTCATCCGCCTATCTAACTTTCTGCCGCCCCCTGCTACGCTTACTTCCCTTGGAATCCAGTTTGTTACACAAAGCGACCATCGGTTATCCTCTCTTCGCACTGCATGTCCTGCCCATGTCCATTTTCTTTTCTTCATGTCCACTAGAATGTCAGTAACGTGAGTTATTTCTCTGACCCGCTCTGCACGCTTCCTATCTCTTAACGTTACCCCTACCATTTTTCATTCCAGATCCCTCTGAGTTGTCTTCAGCTTAAGTAGAACCCTCTTTGTTAGCCACCATGTTTCAGCCCCATAAGGTGAATGCAGATATGATGCAGCTAATGTATGCTTTACGTTTGAGCGATACCGGTAAGCTTGCTAGTCTTAATATCCGAGCACTTGCCAAATGCTCTCCATGGCAATCATATGTCCTTGTTATTCCTCTTTTATGTCGGTATCTGCGGTTACTACCGCTCCTAAGTAGGCATCTTCCCCTACTACTTCCAGTACTCCGCTACCTAAAGTAAACTGCTGTTCCTTCCCGATGCTGTTAAATATTCCCTTAGTCTTCTGCATATTGAGTTTCAAGTCTAACTTTCTGCTTTTCCTATCTAGGTCATTATTCATTGTTCGCAGGTCATCCCCTGAGTTATTTAGCAAGGTAATCTCATCGGCGAATCGCAGATTACAGAGGTATTTTCTGTCTACCCTTATCCCTAACTTCTTCCATTCCAAGCATCTGAATACTTCCTCTAAGCAAGCTGTGAATAGTACTGGGGAGATTGTGTGTCCTTGCCTAACACCTTTCTTTAGAGAATTTTTGTTACTTTCTTTATGCAGAACTATGGTTGCTGTGCAGTCTGTATATATATATATATATATATATATATATATACCTTCGAGTACTTTCACATACGGCTAGGCAGCGGTGGAAGAAAGAGGCATGCATCGCCGGCCCCACATTGTGCGTCAAGAACCAGGTCTACCCGTAGTACGCTGGGGAGGTATTTGCCCACGTGCCATGGCCTACGTGAAGGAATTCGGAAGGCGTGTCTTCATGGTGCTGTGTGCAAAAACGTCAAATGGTGCTCTTCGATTGGCCAGTGCTGAAGGACAAAGGATTCCCTATCTAGGTACCTAGGGGCAAGACAGTGTATGAAAACCGGGGCATTTCTGGGGACATTGACAGACTTTCTCTAAAATCTCTACCATCATGTAAATAAATTTGGACTGCTCCTCGCTTCCGTGGTGCCTCGTCGTCTCGCCTCGTTGGCGTTCGCTACCCTCGGCTCCGGCCCCGCCGGCGTCTCAACAACGGGTAAGTGTGAAAGAGGCAAAGCGACCTTTTGAATTCATCCAGCATAGAGAAATCGTAAAAGCAGTTTCAACTCAATATTCGCAGCTGATATGTTTGGCTATGCATCGTCTTCGTAGCACTGCGTCACTGCTCAAGACTTCGTTTTCAACGGGTCCCACAACAATTGTTTACCTTGGCTCCTTATGAGGCGTCACTAAGCATGTCTAATGTGTTTTCCCTTAGCTGAAGACGTCTTCCCAGTGTGGGGATCGCAGCAGGTGCTAATGAATCGTACCAGGTGTGCGTGAATATCGCTACCACGTTTTTCCTTCACCGGACTTTGTTCTTCTGCGTTTTTCGTGGTGTTACATTCGTCATTAGCTATAGCGCGACCGTCAAATGCGCCCCTGAGGCATATTTATGCCTGTGAGGCCGCTCAGCGCACTCGGCGACGATGGAGCAGCTCTGCTCAGTGCATCTGCTGGACTGCTGGGAGACCTTTAGGCCGAAATCGCTACATAAATAAATAGCTAAATATTTATCTATTTATTCACAGGACACAAAAGACTAAGCCTGCGTGAGAAGAAGTGAAGCCGATATCCCGCTAAAAAAAAAAACCGAATTTACTATTTTGTTTTATTCGACAGTGCTCGGGAACTAAGCGCGCTGAACTAGTTCTAGCTCACAAGGCAGGTGGTCGTATCGAAATGTACAGAATGCCGCAAAGTTCTCCAGGGCAAGCGAGTCTATTACAAAATCATCCGGATTCGACGAATCACAAATATACCTACCACGCTCACCTCAAACAGCCTCTCCCACGCCTTAATGGTGGCTGCCGACATGACCAATGGATCGCTGGCGACCATCTCTTCCAGCGCCACGGAAAAAAGGCCCTCGAAGTGCTCAGGGCGCACTCCTTGTTTCCTGCGGTGGTTGGCAGCGTTTTTGCGGACCAGCTCGACGAATACCAAGGGGTTTTCTAGGGACTCAACTATGGCCGACATGTGGTGGCCCACGGCATTCGCGTGGGTCCTGAACTTGGGGTCTTCCTGCAGCTGGCGAACGTTCTTGCCCTTGAATTTTGGAATAGTAGAATGTACTCAGGTTGTTTGGTGAACATGCCGAGGAAGAGCAGCACGCCGTAGTCGAGGTTCGTGTCGCAGAAGCGCCGCCAGGTTTGCCGCACCAGCCGCTTCTATCGATCAGCCGTTCCAATCTTCTCGTCTACATGGTCCTTGTTTGGAAGACAGTTGCCCATGACCTTCCTCTCATCACTGGAGTCCTTCCTCTTCTCCTTCTCATTGGAAAAAGTACGCTATCTTCTTCTCCCTCAGATAATATGGCATATACAAGCACTATTGGCTTGGTCAAGGTTAAGTTAAAATTTGTTCTCTCTCGACTGAAGTTGTCCCGAGCATAAGTTATCAATTCTATATATATATATGAAATACATAGTTGTGAATCTATTCTGTCTACACTGATCATGCTATAATATTCACAGACGCTACACAACGCCAGAGTACAGGGAGCTGTCGAGGAAATATTGAGATGCTTCCCACAAACGTATGAACGGTTCGCGCTATCTTCAGCTTACGTTAGGCCATGTCGTCATCGTTTCCCGGGTTAGGATCAAATATTTCAGCTGTCAACTGTGTTTAGGCTGTCTTCGCTAGAGTATCATGGTCCTACCAAAACGACGTCTCCGCTAATATGAGCGATGGGACCGCTGACCCTGATAAAATATTGCGGACTTGTGCCCATGAGTCCCACCCATGGCGACGTGCCTGAAAAGAGTACTATCATGGTCTGGATTTCCCATATCTCATGTAGATTTTTAAATCTACAGGGAAATATTTACGCGCAATAAAAGGACATGCGCTGCTAACAAAAATGTTGCCCACACCTGTCTGACGAAGTCAAGGATGGGCACTAAAAACAATGGTAGATAAAGGATGTCAGAGTGAACTACAAATTTCTTCCTTGGGAATAAGCCGAGAACAAATATTTGCTTTCTTAAAATGCCTAGAAATGCATGGCAGAAATAATGATCGCCTAATTTGCAAATTGTGCATGAATCAGCTTCTCGATGAACGGCACCTACAGCGTACTGGCTATCTTGTAGTGCTTTTGTGAATCCCAGCCCGACCAGAATGGGCTCTAGCTTTGCTGCATGAACTAGACAGAATGCGGGTAGGGCGACTGCTCGAGAGAAAGAGCGAGTTTTTAATGGGAAACGCGTGACTGTCTTTTGCTCTCTTCCTTTGCGTTTTGCCCTTGTTCTCTAAAAGGGGACAGGACGACCCAACTCGGCTTTTCGGGATCCCGTAAACCCCTGTATTGCGAGTATTCTTTTAGCATCAGTGGTGAGGACAAAAGCAATAAATTTAAGCTAAACGGATACTGGTTTTAAAGCTCACAAGCAACGCGTTACTGCCCGCTAGCGAAAGTGTGCTACGTTGTTATCTATTTGTTGTTTTCGCCCGTCAAAATAGCCGCGGAACGCGTCGATAATAGACCTCTCTCGGCCTACGCCACGAATGACATATCGGAGGAGGGGCGAATGGGGCGGCCTCCACGTAGATTTACGTGGTGTGCAAAACATTTCGCTGCTGGTGGCATGGTGCTGAGGATTTGGTCTCGTCTGGTGACAATTGCCGCGTTTTTCGCAACGCCTTGAAGCTCCCGCATGGTGCGATGCGATATTCGATCGTAGCTGACAAACTGCATATTTCTTTCGTTCTGTACGCTGTCCAAACGTGTTCTTCAGCTGTCCAAAGAGCGAAGCGACAAACGTTGTGCGCCGATAGGCCTCGATAGTTTGTGACAGTAAGCACGTTTTTTGGTATACACGTGCGTTCGCGTAATTCGGGGAAAAAGAACAAGCAATTATTAGTTTTCTTTATTGCCCTTCCAAACGAATCCTGCTGAATGCTGGCCAATCGCGCTTAAAGGCCCGGGCGCTCTTAGAGATTCTTTCAGCGCTCTTAGAGATTCTTGCTCGGCATTGAATTTATTCCAGTTCAGTAAGCCATGCTGAAGGAGCTAGCTCTCTCACAAAACGGCTCCCATGGTAATGCGAATGGCATGATCGCAGAAGTACACCAGCCCCCGTGACGGAATAGTTATATAGCTCGTTCATAAGCATGTCTCAAGCAAAAAGTGTTTTGTGGAAATCAGTTAAGCGCCTTATGAATATTTGTACACCTTGCATAAATATTATGTGGTACAAATCGCGCTTTATTACTTTCCGTACCACGGTGCACATTCAATTATTGTGACTAGCTTCCTTGTAACACAGGTTTGGTGACAGTACTACACGACTAGGCGGGAATAATTATTCTTGTTTGACAGGCCGAACATAGCAAAACTAAAAATGTCTTCACTTGGGATGGAAATCATCCAGCCAAGCATGATGCTCGCGCGTGCGCTGCTGTTTTTGCTCATAACTTCCTACGCTTCCTGCGGCTCACAGTCGAGTTTGTGAAGATTTGAAAAACACATGATGCTTGTAATATGCTTGCATTAACCCGTTTTCCAGCATGCTTATGTCCTATCAGTTAGAAGCGTTTGGTCGTCCGCAAGCGGCCATGCCTCTTCATGGAACAAAAATATTTGGATGCATGCTTGCCGAGCCTGCCATCATTTTCAAATAAACATTTTGCTAATAGGTACCTATACTAAGGAATGCCATATATTGTGCCGAATCCGAATATGGCTATAGTAAGATTTGAAGCAAAAAAGTGCACAGCAGCGGGCAGCTTTTCGCCGTTCCTTGCAGCAGACAGACCTACCTGAAAGGGGCGCTTTTACCCACCAAGCCGGGTTTCCTTCGGCGCGCCCCTATCGTCACGTGCCTCTCTGACGTGACTTTGTTTGTATACAGGGAGAGGTCTATTAGAAATGCTTCGGATGCTTACAACTACTTTCAGTCGAGTAAGTATACGGTGAATTTGCGCCCTCCTAAGGCCGATTCACACGGCGGACCGTCGGTCCGCGGACCGCGTATTACGCGTTCGCTCGTCACTGTTAACTAATTATTGATCCGATGCCACCAAGAGAACTCAACGGACCTAGAAGGAAAGGAGCTTTTGTCCGCACGCACCTCAGGCTTTGCTTACCCCTTCTGTTCAGCTTTCCCCTCCGCACCCCTACCCAGAACAACCAACTATACTCTGTCTCAAAAGCTGTTTGCAGCACTGCAAAAGGCAGTCAGGACGATGCACACTATGATAGGTAATTTTGCTCCTTCCCGCCCCTCGCGCCACGAACTGGTGGGGGCGACAGTAGGAACGCAATTATCTATTGTAGTGCGCCGGGGCGAGTTGCACACAAGAGCATAATTATAGTGCGCATTATGCTGAATGGGGCAGGACCAGGCCGACAGCATGGCTCACATAGTAAATGGCCTGTCACACTAGCACGACACGACGCCGACGCAGACCCGACAATGACACCGACGGTCGGCCAACTCGTCGGCCGACCGTGTCTGCGACCGACCAAGCTGTCACACTAGGCCGACGACGACACCAACACGACCGAAAACCAAATGTCTTCCCAGTGTGACAGGCTTTGAGGCCGGGGACACCGACAAAACCAGTCTGCCGACTGTCGGTGACCGAGTCTTTCCGAGATCGGCCGCCGAGCAAAAACTTTCTCGAAACGCAAAGCCGACTCTGTACACCACGTCGGCGGCGAATATCTTTCAGCACTAATATACGTAAAAAAAGTAGAATCAACGCCGCGTTTTCCGCGTTTTCGAACAGCACAGAATAGTGAAAAATGAACATAGTGCGTGACAAAGAAATCATCAAAAGAAGCGATTATTTTCCTGAAGCCAGCCTAGAGCTGCCGATCCTCCTGCGCACTTCGATCGTTGTGTTTACAGTCATAACGTCTAGTCGCTGCGTCGCTACTTCACAAGCCTATTTCGACGCTATGTTACGCATCACGCAATAAATTCTTGTTCCATAATTCAATGTGTTTCAAGAATTGTGTGCGCAAAAAGCGCAGAACTTGCGTTTACAATTGCGTTTACGCAATGCTTACGCAGAACCAACAGCAGTCATGGTCCCGCGGCCAGCCCTGTGAAATCCGCCTAAGGTTTTATGAAATCCGCCGAAAGTTTTTTCTGTTACTGCACAACACGGCATGATTCAAATTATCTGCAGTTTACTATCAGCAAGCTGGACAGTCAGTTAAGGGGTAAACGCTCCTATTGCCTTCGCGACGTTCACACTGCAAGACAGCATATAGCTATCTCAACCTCTGAAAGCACCGCTTAGGCCTAACTTTTGTGGTGCAGTGGTTAGCGCAGCTGGCTATCAAACAGGATGTCGTGAGTTAGATCCAAGGGTGGAATTTTGTTTTTCAGCTTTTAATATACAATGTCTATTATTCACCGTGGACAGCTTTTATTATTCGAACACCGACGTTGTGATCCGGCAACCTGAGCCGTAAAATACTGGGCACTATTCAGTCTCGGCCCATAATCACGACTGTTGAGGCGCTTGTTTTGGTATGGTCGAATATATGAAATAGAATTAAAATTAAGCGATCCTTAATTTTGTAGTTCCGAGAATAAACCAAGAAAAATAAGATAGGGAGTAGCTACAGAAAGGAGAATTTCGAATGGTAGAAAAAAAAATAAAAGCATTAAGAAAAGGAACGTATAATGACACGAGAAGAGAAAGAATGAAGGGGCCTAGTCGGTGGGGAGGTTTTGCACGTTGTCTGGCTAGTGTGACATAGGAGTTGGGCGACGTCGGCCGACAGCCGTCTCGCGAGCGACGCGCCGCCGACACCGACTGTCGGCCGACTGTTTCCGTCGGCGCAGTGTGACATAGACGCAGACATCAGGAAGACGCGCTGTTGGCAGACCAAATCGGCGTCATGTCGTGCTAGTGTGACAGGCCCTTAAGTGACGTCTGAACACGTACTGCGCGGTCCACCGACCGATGGTCCGTCGTATGAATCGTCCTTAAGCAGCGCGCGCAAACCACATGCGAAGTATTGCACTCGAAACAACATTGCACTTTCGGATCATTCTATGATGGGGCGGCAAATAAGCTTTGTTAATAAGCACCAGGCCCCTCGCTAGCGTCGAGCGGCTGTATGGTTAAGGAGTTTTAGGTAGGCATGAAAACAGTAGCAAGTGTATTACGCCTCGGCACCGCACGGATTTGTTTATCCTTGCGTTATTCGTTGAAATCACCACGCTGTGCGCCTGTTGTATCTGCTCATTTCGTGGGCAGCTGTTGGCGTTAACATTCGCCATTTCATCACAGGTATTCACGCGCTTAGCTTGCATCACAAGCTGCAGCGGCCGCGCTCGTTTTGTAGCTAGGGCGACCCAATTCAGTCCCCCGCGTCCGTGGCCGCATTTCAATATAGGATAAACTCAGAATGTGAGAGTGTGCCATGTGTGCCATGAAGTACGTAGTTGATGTAAAGATTCTCACAGAGATTGAATCACGAGCCAATATGATGCTCAGCCCTACAGCTCGCACTCCCATTTAGTCGCTGTGAATACAACCAAGACCGCTAGGTATAAAAACAATCCAGCTCCAATCGAGCAAATCAGCAGCTGCCAACGCGCAGGGACAAGCTTCATTGCCATATAGATTAAAATACGGCAAAGGGCAGCCATGCAACATAACTACGGAGGAGTGCAACACAGACCTCTCGCGCAGCAGCTCACAACGCATATTTACAATTATCGAAGTGAACAAAAATGCCTCAGCAATTTTTTCAATAAGTAAACACAACTACGTGCTCAAATAAAACAAAAGCAGGCCTACGCATTACAATACACAGGCTGCCTCACCTGCATATTTCACAGTCACACCCCCACACCAAAGAAACTGCCAACATCTCATTACGTGTCATATAGAAGGCCAAATCGAGTTATTCGATAAACCGCTCTGGCATAAAGGTGAATAAGCTTCAGCTTAGCCGCGACAAAGTGTTTGCCGTATATTCGATTAGCTGACGTCGGTATCTAGCCTTTGCGCTTCACCGCGGCAGCCCACTGTTTACGGCGACTTTCATAGGCAAGAAACCTGTGGAAGCTTACTAAACTTCCCTTTCTGACCCTCTCACCGCATACCGCGATGCCACAACTAGTCGGCATGGGGCTTTGGTTTCATTGGCATCAGCAAAACATCCCTCAATCACGGTAGGCAAAAGTGACGGAAGTGTTGTTTTGCCTATTGCGCGCAAATCCCTCACTACGACAGTGCAACTGCATCTTCGTGACGTAGGTAGAGTGAAGGATATGTCTATAAGCAGTAATACAGTCACTTCTAATTTAACATGAATGATATGAAAACGGCCAATCAAAATTTAGGAGAGGCCGCAACTCTCTATCGGCCTACTGACGATATTTCACAGTCATAACGACGAGTAATTCTTATCGTTTCTGGTAGCCACAAATAAAGCAGACGCAATGGATTGTACTTTAGAACGCCTTTTGCCACGAAAATGCTATATGCGAGTGACTCCAGAGCCAATCGAACTTCAGTGAGAGAATCAAAAGAAAAGTATGACAATGACAAAAAGACACAGACGCCAACTAGGCAGTTCTCGGTTTCCTAACCAGCACGGCTAGGGGACAACAAACCGAACGCAAGAGGTAGAAGCAGAACAAGAGAACGTAGCACAATAGAAGCGTTTATATTCTTTTTTGCAAACATGAAAGCACTTTTTAAAATGTTCTTCGCGCCCTTGCTACATCCGCATAACTGCCTGCCTCCCTTGCGAATAGACTTTCTTTTTATAGCTTAAGACGTAGCCTCGCAAGGAGTTCATTGAACGAAAAGATTCCCGATTTCAACCTATTTTTGTGCGCTATAGGATCACAAGCGCCGTTTCTAACGCTTGACTACAGGAAGGCAGTTGCCCTGCTTTTGTTGCAAGCCAATGTTTCTGTGGTCCCCGTATTCTCTCGTAGAAGCATGCGGATTCTACATATGTGCACTTGATCTAAGGTATGTCAGGCAAATAAATGTACGTGCAAACATCTAGAAGCAAATGGAAGTCGTCATACCAAAATCAAGGAAATGTTCGCCACTATAGAAGCAGAACCTTTTTGTTTTGTTTTTCACATAAAAGAGATCGACTTTCAGTCGCAATTTAGAGAAAGTTGGGCCAAAGTAGATAGAGAATTTATGAGTGGTGTTTTTTGCACTCTGCGCTACCACAACAAATCTTTGGACTTTGACAAAGGTAGAAATTGCGTCCGCCCATTCTAGAACTTGAGATGTCTTCTTTGCAAGCTTGCTTGACACCCCGATTTTCCACAACAGTAAAGCCGAACAATAAAAAAAAAGCCCTCATATGAGTGTCGGCTCAAAACTTTTATAATACGTGCCGTTTTAGTTACCAGGCCAGGTTTGGTCGCTTCCCCCTGTAGACACTAGCTCTAGCCACATTGAGTAAAGAGTGCACAAGCCTGGACACCCACTACATGCAGTATAATTCGCTTCCAGATGCTCGAACCATGCACCTGAAGTAATCGTGGCATTCCCATTGATACCATGCACACAAGCTCTCCGGATGCTGTCCATCATTGTTATCAAATCAACTTCAATTTGAAGAATTTGAGGGTGTACGTTTCACGATCCTGGGCGTGGCGCAGTTGATTAAAGCGCTTGAATGGAGATTCCAGGTTTAGTTGTTACATTCCCAGTTGAGGCAGAATCTTTATTCTTTGCTCTTTTACTGAACGACATCAGAATGGCTGACATGTGAAATCCCACGGTATCCGGTGGAGTCTCGCGAATAGGTGGAAACTTCTCGCAGACGCACAGACGGGCACCCTGGCGAGTCATGACCAATTACATTATTTCGCCTAAAAACAAGCCTATGATTTAAACACCGTTGACCGAAAGCACGCAACCACAAAACCATCAATAACCAGCTTTGAGTACCTTGATCTATAGAGGAGTAAAGGTTTCACTGTTCTAGGCTTATACTGCCAACAAAAATGATCAGTGCGAGCGTTCAAACATAAGACCAAGAATCGTAATCTACCGTTCCTGGTAATTTTACTAGTGAATTTCAAGCTTTTGCCATGTTGCATGATGGAAGGCAGATTACAATTCTTGGACCCATGTTTGCACGCTCGCACTTATCACTTGTGTTGGAAATAATTGATACCTTTACTGGACTATAGATCGAGGTACTCGAATCTATTCAGAGGTGACATAGCAGAGGTGTGCATTCAGTCAGCTTTATTTAAATCAGCTGCTGAAAAGATTAACATTAGTCTGACGGAGAGGTGAGTAGAATAGAAAAGAGCGGCTATCCTGACCATCTTTTAACCACAGCTTGTGACAAACTAAAATACGATGAAAAAAATGTCATAAGAAAGCTGGAGAAGGCCAGTTATTTTGAGAAGGTAGCAGTTGTACATTATACGCATAAACTGACTCAAGGTTAAGAAAAAACAAGAAACATTTACGATGTTAAAGTTGTTTTCGCAGCATTTATAAAACTGAGTAGTGCTTGTCGGCAGCAGCAGAGAACTGAGACTGGTACAAGAGGCCAGTATAGTGCATGTCACGTTGAACGTCGCCCAAAGTTCATTTTTATACAAATTTGGTGCTGTATATTGGTTGCCGCTTTCTTGTGGTGGCGTGCATATTGGCCAGACAGGGCGATGCATCAACGTGCGGCTACAAGAACATTTCTTGTGATAATGATCATACTCCATCATCCATTGATCTTGCTCAGTGTCGTCGTTCGTGCTGATGCAATCCGATTTTTTGGAGCACCACAATTATTTTCACGCACAAACAAAAAGTATCTGGAGAAATTATGGAAGTTTCTGCTATGGAGACGTATGGTGTTAATTGCATTAGCCATCCATCAGTGGTGGTGCCGAAGAATTAACTGGATTTTTAAAGACTGCCATTGTCGGCTGATAAGTTTTCGATGTGAATCTAGGGCTTATTCTTTCTGTGAGAGTTGGGCGTCGACACCTGAGTGCTGTAGCCCCGCGACACGTGAGGGCTAGTTTAGAGTTTGATGTGCGCGTTTTTGATATATTATGTGCTTCTCTTTTATTTTTGTTTTCATTTTTTACACTGCTGTTTTCATTTTTATTTACTTCATATTTATTTTTTATTGTTGTCTTTTTCTTTTTTTTTTTACTTTTGATTTGGCCTGTGTGACATATGATGTCCTTTCTGGTTTCCTGTGTATCTTCTCTTCCTGGTGTCAGAAGAAGTTAAAGAGAGCGCTTGTGTACATTTATGTCTCTCTGTCCTGCTTTTAGCGCTTCTTTTAAGTGATGTATTCATACCAACTTTCACAGATATGTTTTGACCTAAATACACAGCAATAACTTCATCCAGGATAACAACCGAACTCTATGACCGATGTAAAATATTTTAAAATGCCTCTCAGGGAAGAGCCCAATGCAGACGGAAAGAAAATCTAGAAAGCAGCCCCACAGTTTACATTCTAAATAACGTGCTAAAGAGGTATACCAGCTCAGCTAAATAAGTTCAATATCTGCCTTTAATTTAGTGTTGATCAGAAAGGTAAAGCTGCCGCTGTTGGTCTGGTTTCATTTTTGGTCTCTCCGAAATGTGACGTATACAACATCTAGAAAAAACATACAAAAAGGCTCTGGAGAACATTGTAGTGTAAAATCTGGAGTAAATTCAAATAACTGCAGCGTCCAAGATCTCCTGGAATTTTCATCATCGCACTGGCAAGGTAGGGCAGCTGTTGCAGCCTGGTTTCACCTTGCGCCCTGTGTTAAAGATTTTTATTTAACTCTACGCTGCGGCATCAGTCCAAACTGCACAGGGACAGAGGCCTGGTCAGGCACCAATTAATTGCCTTTACCTTCTGTTCCTGCATCAGGCATTGTATTTGTGGGCAGTCAAAAACTTAAATAAAATAAACAATCTGCGGATTTACCATGGCATGCTAAATACAATTATTAGTTCACAATAAAAGCAATATCTGGAATGTACACACATTCTTACACCATTCCTGACCTCACTCTGCACTTTCCAAATCATTCGAAAATTCATAATGTTCGCTGTATCGAGATATATAGTAGTCAAATGAGGGGGGTAGCAAGCGCGTTCCAAATTTATGTCCCAAACAAGCCATTATTTACTATTTGGTAAATTTTGAATACATTCTAATTTTAATTAGTGATGATTAAATAGGTATGAGGTTAGAACAAGCATTTTATTGTCTATTTTACTTCTTTCGGTGAGCTGGATAGATGTTTTGTGCATTAGCTTTCCCTACCGTTCCCGCATGTTTTCTTTTTTTTTTTTCTACCGTCTGTGTGCAAAGAACACGTTTTTGCTATCAGTAAAGGACCTCCCCGGTGATAAACGATTTAACGGTCGAGATCTTTTGTTGCTTTGCAGAAGAGCACGCATTCTTCTAGCCAGTTTCAATTTTGATCTTGTTCTTTAATGGTATTTTCTAGTGCTTAGTGTACCGAAGTTCCATTGTATTTTCAACTTAAAGAAATACATTTTTAGATCAAATTTACAAATATATACTTTCCTGGCACTGCCAACAATCCAAATGAAAAATTAAATGAATTATTGATGAAGCCACGAAATGAAACCATTCCAAAGACTCAAAGTGGAATGCAATAAATTTGACAATCGGGTTCTGTAGACAATGACATTCTGAGGGTTGATATAAATGCGATGCTTTCTCCGAGAACTGCAGCTTTCTTTGCACTTTGTATCATTCATCCGCAAACAAATCTTGAACCGTAAACCGACATGAAGCCTCTCGTATTATGCACAATTTTAGGGGTTTTAATTATCCTTGCTAAGTAAGTATACTTTTCCTGGTGCCTTCAAATCTATGAACTGACACATTTAGTATCGTTTCTAAATAAATGAATATCGTAATCCACTTAGCAAACCTTATTGATAAAAGCCCTTTTCCGTGATTTTTCACCTCATAACAGGTGAGAACGGATATTTAAGCTGTCATGTAAAATATATAGCAGGTAATTAGGACTTCATGGGCGCAGTGAGGTCGAAAGTATTATCTGCTTTTAACCCGTCGCAATCTATCACAATATACCTTATTCCGCTTTACAGAATCGTAACGCGCCCTAATTTAGCCTAATCGGATAATAACCATTTGAAACCTCGGCGGTGATGCAGGCATTGCGAAATCAGGGGGTAGACGAGCCGTACGTGAAAGTGCTGGAAGATATATATAGTGGCTGCACAGCAACCGTAGTTCTGCATAAAGAAAGTAACAAAATTCCCATAAAGAAAGGTGTTAGGCAAGGAGACACAATCTCCCCAGTACTATTCACAGCTTGTTTAGAGGAAGTATTCAGAGACTTGCAATGGGAGCAGTTAGGGATAAGGGTACATGGAGAATACCTCAGTAATCTGCGATTTGCTGATGACATTGCCTTGCTAAGCAACTCGGGGGATGAACTGCAAATAATGATTGATGACCTATACAGGAAAACTAGAAAGGTAGGCTTGAAAATCAATATGCAGAAAACTAAGGTAATGTTCAACAGCCTCGGGAAGGAACAGCAGTTTACATTAGGTAGCGAAATACTGGAAGTAGTAGGCGAATATGTCTACTTAGGACAGGTAGTAACCGCAGATCCGGACCATGAAAAGGAAATAACAAGAAGAATACGATTGGGATGGAGCGCATTTGGCAAGCACTCGCAGATTATGACTAGCAGCTTACCGGTATCGCTCAAGAGGAAAGTATACAACAGTTGCACCTTGCCTGGACTGAAACGTGGAGACTAACCAAGAGAGTTCTACGTAAGTTGAGGACAACCCAGAGGGCTATGGAACGAAAAATGGTAGGGGTAACATTAAGAGATAGAAAGCGTGCAGAGTGGGTCAGAGAAATAACTCAAGTTATCGACATTCTAGTAGAAATTAAGAAGAAGAAATGGACATGGGCAGGACATGTAGTGCGAAGAGAGGATAAGCGATGGTCGCTGAGGGTAACAAACTGGATTCCAGGGGAAGGAAAGCGTAGCAGGGGGCGGCAGAAAGTTAGGTGGGCGGATGAGATTAAGAAGTTCGCAGGGGTCAAGTGGATGCAGCTAGCACAGAACCGGGTTAAGTGGAGAAATATGGGAGAGGCCTTCGCCCTGCAGTGGGTATAATCAGGCTGATGATGATGATTATACCAGTCGGTACTCACCAGAATGCGCTGTGATTTGCCTTAATCGAACTTAGGCTCCCGAATTTCACCTGCCTCAATTAGCCCACTTTACTGCACATTTCCATGTATGTCAGCTATGTACGCAAGTTCCTACAAATAAACGCAATAATTGCAATAACTTGTAATACCATTCATGTTATAAATTCGCCGAAATCTATCTGACTCTAACGTACTTGAGTCGTAAACCACCGCAATACCATACAGTATAGATGGTTTGGTTTGGTTTTGGGGTTTAACGTCCCAAAGCGATTCAGGCGATGAGAGACGCCGTAGTGGAGGAGCCCGGAAATTTCGACCCCCTGGGGTTCTTTAACGTGCACTGACATCGCACAGCACACGAGCGCCTAGCTTTGTGCCTCCATCGAAAAGCGGCCGCCGAGGCCGGGATTCGATCCTGCGTCCTTGGGCACAGTAGTCGAGCGCCCTAACCCCTGCGCCACCCCGGCGGGACCCATACAGTATAGAGTTCGTCGACATCGATCCACCATAATCTACCAGACAGCAAAGTAATGTTATTTTATTCCACCGCAGTTCATCATAGTCTGCCCTAACAAAAGTTGATTCAACATTGCCGACACTGTAAATTACCAGAATCCCGACGTCACTAACGCCGTGTTCAGCGTTCGCCGTGTTCAACTGTTCCACAAGACGCATGCCCAGTGTTGAATTCTTGCCATTAGCGGTCAACGCTGCCGATGCCGGGTACCATTCTAAATGGGACATCTGAAGCTCTAACCTTACTATCATGCTTGTTATTGCACACTTGGACTCAAGATAGTTTAAAAATTAAAGTTGTTCATACGAATGCATTTTTGTCGCCCTTTAGAGCACTTCATGTTGTTTTATTCCGTCTGTATAGGTCCAAAGCTATGTTCTCTGCTCTGTTCATGTTGTTTTATTCCGTCTGTATAGGTCCAAAGCTATGTTCTCTGCTCTGTTCACCAATACGAACTCTTATACGAAATTGTGTCGGGACAAAGATGCAAGAAGGTGATCCTCAGTTCAGTTCAGTCGTTCAGTCGTGTCCGACTCTTCGTGACCCTATGGACCATTTCACGCCACGCTTTCCGGTCTCTCACTATCTTCCTAACATCACATAACTTCATCTGCAGTGCCTCGAGGATGCCATCTAACCATCGCGTTCGCTGCCTACCCCTTCTCCGGCGACCGTCAACCTTTCCCAACATCAAATCTTTCTCCAGCGACTCCTCTCTTCTCATCAGATGACCAAAGTAGCTGAGTTAAGGTGATCCTAGTCAACTGTATATTTGAAACATCTGTTCCCTATAAACCGGATTTTTTTGCCGCTCCCGGGTGCGGCAATGTACTGCCGATTAGCGCGCCGCCGCACGGGCGCTTCCTTGAGGACTGCGGGACCGCAGAACCACCTCTGTCGCGCCTGCACGGTAGCTACGTTTAGCTAGCCTTCGGATGCTAGAGAACATTGCCAAAATAATTTCACCGCACGGTTGTGCTGGAGCGAGTTTTTTTGCGTTGTCGTGGAGTTAAAATCGACATGTTATTTATGGGGATTAGTTTGACGTTCGCGTTAACTGTGTCGGTGCTCATCACGCAACCTTCGCTGATAATGCCGTTTCGGTCCCTTGCTGACGATAAAACGTTTTTGTACAATTTCAAACATTACTCTTGCGTACAACTGGCATATAATTCCACTTCCTATGCGCTCTTCTTCCTTCCTGCCAGCCATTTCGAACCTAGCAATATGCTATGTTGTTTGCGTGATGTGTGCCAGTCACATCAACCATTCATCGCTCTTCGTTCATCTGAGTTGACAAGCTAACACAAGAAAATTTTGTTGCTTTTTGTTTATGAACACCGCCACATTAGGGTCGTTTCTTTGTGTCCCTAGAACTCATAGAACCTATCAAACTTTTGCGTCTGCATGTCAAGTATAATGCTTTTTTTTTCTGCGCGTACATTCGTGTGCAGAACTGAAGAGACCACGCAGAGTGCTACGATTGCTTTTTTTTTTTTGTATAAAAAGATGTGCCAGGCAAAATTGCTTCGGTAAAATGGCAAATATATTTAGGAGGGTACCTAATGCATATCTCAGGAATAACCACTTCCCTGTCAGAAAAGGCTGGTGGGAAGTTTTCTCAAAGCGCATGGTCTCTATAATTTTGGTCACGACTGTACATTCTCGTACATGCCGAAGAAAAAACAGCAATGAAATGCTAGCTTTAGCTATAGTTTAGCATCTAAACGTGGCATCGGATATAGGTACGCTGTAGTGACGGTGCTCCGGAAATTTATACGTGCGCTGACATCGCACGCTACACAGGGTCTTCAGCTTCATCTTTGTCGAAGCGCGGCCGTTGATTCTGTGATGGAATCTATAATTTCTGGTTCAGCAGTCAAGAGCACTAACCACAGAGCCACCGCTGGAGGGCACAACGCCGTTTCGCTATTATATTGTTACGAAGCGGCAAGCCGATCAAAACAGGAGAACAGGGAACAGAGAGATGTTCGATCACCCTGACATGACGTTTAATAAAATGTTAGCGGGCCTAGCGCGAGCGGTCCTGACCGCGCCACTGCCCACTTCTTCTTTGCTCGTCCGTAACATGACCAGGAAGGGCCACCGAGTGATCATCCCGATCGTGGACGAGGAAGTTTACCGATGTTGATGATTCTATGGCATGACGATGGGCGTGTCTGGATGCTTGAAGAAGAAGAAGCGGAAGAAGGAATAATAGAACGGCTTGCCGGCACGATGATTCCCGATGAACTTTGTCCCAGGACACCCTCGAGCCACACGTTGCCACGACTCGATGGCGGAGGCCAAGGCACCCACCGCATGGCATAGGCAGAGGAGGATGTCCTCAAGTGTAGCTGTGTCTTGGGTCGTGGGGTCTTTGGTCGGCACATCTGGTCAGTAGGGTCACATATGGTCGTTCGGGTCTCTCCTTGTGTCTTGTGGTCATGTGTGGCCCCGTCTCGGGTCAGTCTCTCCTTCGTCGTGTCTTGTGGTCGCGACGGGGGGACGGGGCGGAGGAACGGCAAGGTCTTGCTGGGTCCGGCAGGCTGGGGGACAGCCATGCGATGCCTCCTAACCTTTAGCCGACGGCGCAAGAAGTCGCAGGACGGCGAAGCTCAGGGTCAAGACGAGAGGTGATGATGACAAACCTTGCACCTCCACCAAATGTTACGAAGCGGCAAGCCGATGAAAACAGGAGAACAGTGAACAGAGATTTGTTCGTTTACCGTGAGATGGCGTTTAATGAAATGTTAGCGGGCGTAGCGCGAGCGCTCCTTCCCGCGCCACTGCCCGCTTCTTCTTCCTTGCTCGTCCGTAACAATATTAAGCCTTAAACAAATATTATGCCGCACACAGCAGCCAGCTCTTGCGAGTTTTGCAGCGACAAGACGATTATATCTAATTTAGATGCGCTCGGTGTTTGTAAAACAGCTGCTTAGCCCTTTGGGCCAGGTCATAGCTTTTAATGAAATTTGTGGTTGTTTTGTCCTAAATAGATACAAGCAGCAAAAAGCTACTACGTCACTCGACTGTTTTGCGCGCCGACTTCTCTCTGCAATAAATAAAAATTGAAAGTCGTAGTAGTCAAACGTAGATTCTCTTAAAACAAAAGCAAAAGCCAAAGGCGAACCACTGCTGGCGGAAAAAAAAGAGTTTTGCCTAAGCAAACTTACCGCGAAGCTCGTCCGTGGAGCCAGGTTCAAACATCTAATCCTCGTGCGCAAAATCAACAAGTAAAAAAAAAAACGTGTGGATTTACCACATGTGCAGGGCAGCCCCCCCACAACCCCCCCCCCCCCCCCCCCCCCCCCTCTCGTAAAAGAACTGCCACTGGTGCCCATAAACGGCGATTTACAGTTCGTACCCTGCATGGTAGACTACCCTAGTATATTGCGTCACCGAGGGAACAGTGCACTTAAACTTGCTGTAGTACTCCGAGAAAAAGGAACAGATGTGCGTAGGTATGCGCAGAACACACCTACATGCATAGATGGTAGAGTCAGTCAATGTCAGAATTGAAGAACGCTCGCTCACAAGCAGGTATTCTACGCGAGGCGCCCACCCGACCCGCAGTCCTCTGGACACGAGCGCCCGACAAAGGCGCCTGGTGTCGAGAGTAGGAGCGAGCTAGCAACCTACATTTGAGGGTAAACATATCTAGTATATACTAACGAAGCCTATTTAGCCATATACATTTTATTAAGTGGGAGCATCTCCTTCGATACCTTTTCGATCGAGTCGATAGGAGAACCCAGCGAGAAGGGTGGCGAGTAGGATCCTCGTTGATCGACATCTAATACATCATGTATTAATCCTTGATTACGCGAACGGTCATAAGTGCAATTAAAGATAAAATTTGTGACAAGCCACACGATGCCAACCCCTCATTTTTTTTACTGAGCAATAAGTACTGACCTGCGTTTGCCCCCTGTAGAAAGGGAGGGCGAGAGCTCTGTCACCAAATACTAACCACGTTCTTTTGACTTCTTCATTTTTTCCGGGGGATCTCATTGAGGGTACTTCTAAGTCATTTTACTCATCATAAGTAAATTACATTTTACGAAACTTTCCTTCTTACTCGAATCACAGTAAGCAAATGAGGCGCTTTGTTTTTCCCATGCATATTTTGACTCCAAAAAAATGAATTCAGAACTATCGTTTATTTAGCATAGCGAGTTGCACCCGGTCTACTTGAATCAGATAGATTGTTTGCGGTAGGCCGTAATCACGCGCAGCAAAACTTAAGCAATTCAACACTTTTTTCAATAACTACCGCTCAATGTTTGGAACCTTACAATTACGTCCTAAAGTATGCAAGAGCGTTTTTTTTTTTTCAGTTATTGAAAGTTTTAGCCACGTAACACCAACGTTTGAGAATTGAAAATATTGTGTTGGGCTTCGTTACTATAGCGCGCAGGATAATAATATACGCAGCTCAATTGGGCCACCTTCTTACCTCTTTGTAGTCGCACCAATGTTCAGATCACTTTTCCATTCGCTACAGATCCAGTCTCGTCCTGATATCCAAACGATATTTGCCTTAGAGTACCTTTACTAATTGCTAAAATCCTATCGTCTCCAGTATTGTGCAACTTTATAGATACCATTCAGAGAAATTCACCCGCCTCACAAGGATGCACGTTAGCGGTGAAACCGCGCCGAAAACTTGCGCTTCTTGCCTCGTTTGTCAAGTAGTTAGTTTCATGGTGGTGCGTGTCTAGTTTGGCCGCTCTTGATAGGAAACAGAACCATCTGCGAAAGAGCTAAATAAGCGAGATACTCCAACGCCGATTTTCCGCCGAAATGCAGTGGTGGCGTCATCTAGTATCGCCACGAAAAAGCGTCATGCTTGCCTCGCCGCTTAAGTCGTGGTGCTTTCATTCAGCGATGTCAGATAGCTGTACCACTTCCATTCATCGAAATATCGACATAGATGCAGTTCCCTTCCTCATTCTCGTCGGAAGCCGTTCTGGCTTCGAATAATAAGGGTCTAAACCCTGTAAGAACTACTAAAGCCATTTTTGTACAGCAGAGACAACACTGTTGAAACTTTTGTGTGTGATTCTGCCACTGATGACTTCAAGCTAGATAATTTTTCAAAAAGGTTTGGATAAAGTATTGTAATAGGGCGTTTATTGAAGCTCAGATGGAGAGCTGTGAGGACAGGACCTTGCAACGGCGAGCCCAGCGTACTTCGTCTTCGTCGCACAACGCACAGGTGCATGTCGATGGCGATGACTATCACAGTACATTTTCCCCCCGGGTAAAAAAAAGGAGCCATCCTGGCGACTTATGGCGCGGAAAGCACAGCGGGGTCATAGAATGGCTTCAATCGGTTCACGTGAACTGTTTCACGACCACGGCGACGCAAGTCCGCAGAGGGCGTGACGGGCTCAACTACGTAGTTGACTGCAGATGTTTGCTGGAGGACCCTATATGGCCCGTGGTAGCGAGCAAGAAACTTCTTTGAAAGGCCAGGGGTTGTGGAGGGCACCCAGAGCCACACCAGTGTGTCCGGGAGATATGGCGAAGATTCGCCGGTATCACGGAGGTATTTTTGTTGCCACTGATTTTCTGTTGTGAGAGAGCGGGCGAGCTGACGGCATTCTTCTGCGTACGTGACGGCATCGGATAGCGGGGAAGATTCGGAAACGTCAGGGCGGTAGGGAAAAAGTGTGTCCATAGTACAGGGTGGCTCGCGCCCGTAAAGGAGAAAGAATGGAGAGAATCCAGTAGTGGCCTGTGTCGCGGTGTTATATGCGTAAGTAACAAACGGTAGAACTTGGTCCCAATTGGAATGGTCGGTGTTCACGTACATAGCCAGCATGTCACCGAGAGTGCGGTTAAAACGTTCTGTCAGTCCATTCGTCTGAGGGTGGTACGAGGTAGCGGTGCGGTGTATGATGCGGCATTCTTTCAGGAGAGCCTCAAGAGCGTCTGATAAGAAAACGCGTCCGCGGTCACTGAGCAGTTCGCGAGGGGCACCATGGCGAAGAACCAGGTTTTTCAGAATAAAGGCAGCCACGTCGCGTGCGGAAGCAGAGGGCAATGATGATGTCTCAGTGTAGCGGGTTAGATGATCCACTGCCACGATAATCCAGCGGTTGCCAGCTGAAGTTGTAGGAAGGGGACCGTATAGATCTATGCCGACACGATCAAACGGACGGGCAGGACAGGGCAACGGCTGCAACGAAGCAGAGGACTTGAGAGGAGTTTTTCGGCGTTGGCAAGACTGGCAGGAGCGGACAAAATGGCGGACAAAGCGGTACATTCCACGCCAGAAGAAGCGTAGACGCAAGCGCGTGTAGGTTTTCAACACTCCGCCGTGGGCGCACTGGGGATCAGTATGGAAAGCAGCACAAATTTCGGCGCGGAGATGACGGGGGATGACTAAAAGCCACTTCCTTCCGTCGTGAAGATAATTGCGGCGATAGAGCAGCCCGTCACGAATTGAAAAATGGTGAGCTTGGCGGGCAAGCGCCCGAGACAGACGACCTGGAGAGTGACTTGAAAGAAAGTCCAGAAGTGTAGATATCCACGGGTCGCGCCGCTGTTCCGTGGCCATGTCAATAGTGGCAAGCGAAGACAAATCGTAGGCGCAGATCTCATCAGGCAACGAAGAGGGAGGCAGCGGTGAGCGCGAAAGAGCGTCCGCGTCAGTATGCTTGAGGCCTGAGCGATATATGACACGAATGTCATACTCTTGGAGGCGAAGAGCCCAGCGAGCAAGGCGGCCGGACGGGTCCTTGAGGGACGCCAGCCAGCACAGAGCGTGATGATCAGTGACCACATAAAATGGTCGGCCATAGACATACGGACGGAATTTGCCGATGGCCCAAATAATGGCCAAGCATTCTCTTTCCGTAACAGAATAATTTGACTCTGCCTTGGTCAAGGTGCGGCTTGCGTACGCCACCACATAGTCTCGGATACCAGGTTTGCGTTGGGTGAGAACGGCGCCTATCCCAATACCGCTAGCGTCAGTGTGAATCTCAGTTGGCGCATTCGGGTCGAAGTGGCGGAGGATGGGAGGCGAAACCAAAAGACGGCGTAAAGTGTTGAAGGCGTCATCACAAGCAGGTGTCCATGCGGAGAGGTCGGAGCTACCGGAGAGGAGCTGGATGAGAGGAGCAATAATAGAGGCGAAATTTAAGATGAAGCGGCGAAAGTAGGAGCATAGGCCAATGAAACTTCGTAGCTGCTTCAGTGATTTTGGGCGTGGGAATTCGGCAACTGCACGAAGTTTGGTGGGATCGGGAAGAATGCCATCCTTAGAAACGACATGACCTAGAATTGTTAGTCGGCGAGCAGCAAAGCGGCACTTCTTCAGATTCAGTTGGAGGCCGGCGGTAGCGAGACAAGTGAGAACGTCCTTCAGTCGGAGCAGGTGGGATTGAAAATCGGTAGAAAAGACTACGATATCATCGAGATAGCAAAGACAGGTTCGCCACTTGAATCCACGAAGCACAGTGTCCATGAGGCGTTCAAATGTGGCCGGGGCGTTGCAAAGTCCAAAGGGCATGACGTTGAATTCATATAATCCATCTGGTGTAATGAAGGCAGTTTTAGAGCGGTCAGCGTCAGCCATTGGCACCTGCCAGTAGCCAGATCGTAAATCCAACGAGGAGAAAAACTCGGCGCCCTGCAAGCAGTCTAGTGCGTCATCGATGCGTGGCAGAGGATAGACGTCCTTGCGCGTGATCTTGTTGAGCCGGCGGTAGTCGACACAAAACCGGAAGGAGCCATCTTTCTTAGGTACCAACACAACTGGAGACGCCCAGGGACTGTGGGATGGCCGAATGACACCCCGACGGAGCATGTCGTCCACATGATCAGCAATTACTTGGCGCTCCGAAGCCGACACGCGATAGGGGCGCTGGCGCAAAGGTGCAGTTTTACCGGTGTCGATGGTGTGCTCTACGACAGACGTGCGGCCCAAGTCAGTTTGAGGAAAGTCGAATGAAGAAGCGAAGTTCTGCAAGAGGGCGACAAGTTGATCACGTTGCGCAAGTGGAAGATCAGCATCAATAGCATGTTGGAAAACGTCGGAGGGCGTCGAAGCGGTCGCAACATCGCAAGAGCACAGACTAACGTCGAAGGAGGGGGTTGAGTCAGCAAGAGTGGTGATATGACTGGGATCAAGCTCTTCAAGACGTCCAATGCATTCGCCACGGAGCAGGACTGCTGGGCAAGAAAATGGGTTCGAGGCGTAAAGTGCACTCTTGCCGTCTTGAATTTCGAGAACAGCGAACGGAAAAAGAAGGCAGGGATGACGGGAGGTGGCTTCGGAAGGTGTAAAAATCGCAGTCAAAGGAGTTACCCACTCACAAGACAGTGGTACGAGGGCAGCAGAGAACGGAGGAATGTCGGTGTCATGGGCGACGAGAAGTTTTGCAGTGCGGGGAGGGGTATCACAGAAGGGGGCATCACAGAGGGGGGCGAAGGCAATTTGTGCACGAGCACAGTCAATAACGGCTTGATGAGTCGATAGAAAATCGTATCCGAGGATGATATCATGCGAGCAGTTCGGCAGAACAATAAACTCGATGGGGTACAAGACGTCTTGAATGAGCACACGGGCTGTGCAAGATGCGGAGGGGTGAATGTGCTGTGATGAGGCGGTGCGGAGCGAAAAGTCGGAAATCGGAGTGGTCACTTTGCGAATTCGACGGCAGAGCGCTTCACTGATGACAGAGACGGCTGCACCAGTATCGACGAGAGCGAGAACTGTGGCGCCTTCTACAGAAACTTTGATAACATTAGCGGGACGGCATGGAGGACTTGAGGAATTCGAAACAAGCGCAGTTCTTGCCCCCGGAACTGCGACTGTTAGTTTCCCTCAACGGTGCTGGTAGAACGTCGCAGCATTGGAGAAAGCGATCGGCGCCGAGGAGAATGTGATCGACGAGTGGTATAGGTTTGGCGATCTTGTGGGACAAATTGAGAACCGGGCGGAATCATTTGCGAGCGTGAGTCGGTATCGTACGGGTAAAATCGAATGTCAGGCTGTGAAGGTTGGAGGCGCTGGCGACAAAGGCGCGCAACATGGCCCGGCCGACCGCAGGCATAGCAAATCGGAAGGTTGTCCGTAGTACGCCAAGGTTTCATAGGATGTGGGCGGAACCTTGAGGGTGGGGCTTGAAACGAAGGCTCAGCATGCGGCGGTGAACGGTAGGCAGGGGCCTGCACATAGGAGCCAGACGTGGGCGAAGGTGGTGGCCTAGCCGTTACTTGGGCATACGTGAGAGGTGCCGTCACAGGCGGCACCACGGGGTTGGACGGCAAGGCATCAGCGACGTGTTCTTGCACGACACGGCGTATAGCAGGGGCCAAAGATGGAGCCAGTTCAGGAACGAGGCGGCCCGAGTCTTGAAAATGGGGAAGGAGTGAGATTTGACGTGCGACCTCTTCACGAATAAAATCTTTGATCTTTTGATTCAGCGGGCTCCCTTCAGAAGTTGGCGAACCACCCAGGGCTAATGCGGATACGCCTTCGTCGCACACACTGGAGCGGCGCCTAGAAGCGCGCCGCTTGCGGAGCTCGTCGTAGCTCTGGCAAAGCTTCACGAGTTCACTAACGGTGGTGGGATCTTTCGCTACCAGCATCTGGAAGGCGTCCTCAGAAATGCCCTCGAGGATGTAGCGGATTTTGTTTGCTTCCGGCATGGCCGGGTCGACTCGTTTGCAGAGATCAACGACGTCTTCTATGTAGCTGGTAAAGGTCTCATCAGCGCGCTGAACACGATCGTGTAAACGTTGTTCGGCACGAAGCTTACGCACTGCCGGGCGGCCGAACACTTCCGCGAAATTCTTTTTAAATGTCGACCAAGATGACAGGTCAGCCTCATGGTTGCGAAACCAGAGGTTCGCCACGTCCGTCAGATAGAATATGACGTTACTGAGCTTGTATGAGTCATCCCACTTGTTGTAGGTGCTTACTCTTTCATAGGATGACAGCCAGTCGTCGACATCTTGATCGGCCGTGCCGCTGAACAGGCAAGGGTCACGCTGGCGCACGACGCCAGCACACATGATCGTGGGTGGAACGGCCGGCAGCGTCGAAGTGTCTTGCATGGCGGTCGTAGAGGGTAGTGTACGGCTTCGCAGTTCCAGTTTGGGTGGGATCGTTTCCGGCACCTCCGCCAATTGTAATAGGGCGTTTATTGAAGCTCAGATGGAGAGCTGTGAGGACAGGACCTTGCAACGGCGAGCCCAGCGTACTTCGTCTTCGTCGCACAACGCACAGGTGCATGTCGATGGCGATGACTATCACAGTACAGTATCAGAACACTACAACGCAGACAGAAAAACAAATTTAAGAGCGCTGTTGCTCACGCTGATTAACCCATATATACCTAGGGCTTGAAAAACACTCAAGTATGACCATGCCCTCATCTATGAACTAATCTAATGAGAAAACGAAAGCATGGGATAGGAGAAGGTCGTATAGAGCAGTATCTTTTCCTATTCGCCTAATAGCAACTTATCTAAATAAGCATCAGAAAATCTTGCTTTGATCGCAAAATGCATTTCATGGAGCAACAATGTCCTTACGTGTCCTGACGAAGATGTAATAAAATACGTTGCTGCACGACGTACACTCTGGCCTGAAAACGTAATCACATCAGACAAGCTTCTGGGGCGCCTGTGCAAATTTCGATGCCCTTTAGTTGCGCACAGCCTCGGCTGTGGTGGAATGAACAGGTAGAGTGGAAAGCAATTTCAAGTAATGTTTCCTTTTCAAATTTTACACGTGATGTACCTTTAGCTTGCACGCAACAATTTCTATCGATTTTGTTTCTCTTGACTGCTCGGTGGTTGTGATCGATCTCACGAATATTACATCAGCGGTAAAAAACACAAAGGGCGCACTTAAGACCTGAGGGCGCGCTTGAGAAGAAATGGCTAAATGCGCAAAACATTTAGGAGACCACCTTATGGCTTTCAAACACCTAAACCCTTTCACGATAGTATGGTCTATTCCTTCTGCCTTCCTCTTATCGTCATATTGCTATTGTTTGGAAAGGCATTGGGCAAAATGGAGTTTCTCCTACGAGGAATGTCTTTGCCGAAAAGGCGTGACCACACGCTCTTTTTGTTTTTGTTTTGGCAGCATAACGCAGACTCTTTTTGTTGGTTTCGTTAATTACCTATTTTAATGCAGTAAATATCGTAGCGACATCAAGAATTATTACTTTGTCCACATCTAATGCTTACTTTTTGTTCGTCTATGCTTCCGCTAGCTTATGGACTCATTATTGATGCTCAGGACAAACATAAGACTATGATAATGAAATAAAAAAGCAGAGGAGTATACATCGCCACTCTCGCAAACAAAAAGCGAAATTCGTTAGCGCCGGGAGAATAATGCACCATAAACAGCCTCACTACACTCACTTCAGAGCAAAAGTCTCTCTAACATTCGTCTAATAAAATAGATCCTTCCAGCTGCATCCACCTGATTCCCGCAAACTTGTTAACATTATCCGCATACATGACTTTTTCATTCCTAATTTATATTCTGAGTTGCTTTGGGACGTTAAACCCCACAAACCAAACCAAACCTAATTTATATTACCCTAATATGAGCCACGTCTAAGATAGTAGCACCAGATAACAACTAAACTGCCTAAATAATCAATACTTTGTGAGCTGTATGCTTGAAAAAGTTTCTTCTTCCCTGCAGTGTTGTACTGCTAGAACGCATAAATAACATAATGTATCCAACACGTTGCGACTCTGCCCGAGCAGTTTCCTTGTCCGGAGTAAGCTTGCTGTGCTTACGGCTGTGCACTGTTCTGGTAGTAGTTTTCATTCATGCCGAGTATAACCTTCAATATCGGAACTCTAGCGATGAGCACAACTAACCGTTTCAAGACTTTCCGCCTATAGGAACCGATCCGCTGAGAACTGTGAAATCCCCTACCACTGACAGGGCCTGAATGTTCTCTGCGGTTTTATAACAGTTAATCGTCAATTCACCAATCTAGTATTTAGCCGCTTACTTCAAGGCAGAACAGCGTAAGCTACATAGGGACAAGAACGGAAGCAGCGCTGCTTACGCTCACCACGCATAACACTTTTCTAATCTTTATTGCGGCTTAGAGCTCCCTTATATGAATCTACTAACAATGCAGCTAGAACTGCTTGCATAACTTCAACTACTCAACAAATATTGTAGCTTGACGTGCAGTGTTAACTTTACTTTTCATACCCTTCAAATTTACATCTCTGCGGTAATCTTTTCCCGTCTTTCTCACGTCCCTTTCTAAATGTGTTTCCTTTTCAGAAGCGTACCTTCGAAAGGCTTCGGTAGCAACTCGTTCAATCCTTGCACTGGCCGGGTGAGGAACATACTTCACTTTGTTCGTCGTTAACGGTGATGGGACGAAGCAGGTTCGAACGCGCTATATATTGGTTGCATTTATCAGTAAATACCGTACATTTGTCGAATAAACTATCATATCATAAGCCTAGCTACGTTAACGGCAATTCATTTAGTTTCTCATATCGTTCCGTATTAAACGGTGAATAGATGTCACCTACTATTTGTTTTGGATTTAATGGCTCTTGTGCTGCTAAGGTCATCGTGCTCGAAATGCCGAGTATTAACTCTTGTTGTGTACAAGCAGTTATGTCTTAACGACTCAACACATGGACGTAAGTATTAAATCGTTTCGAACATGACGCATTAGCATGACTTTAGGGAACTCAATGCACCACGCAGCATCTTTAATACTGAGCCCGGAGAAGTGCGTTCACCCCAGCCACTGCACCCGCTTTTCTGCGGAGAGAAGACACAAGACGCCAATGGGCTGTATATTGGCAGAGCATGCTCAAGAACATCAGGCGGTGAAAACTAATAGAAGCGCCTTCATAATGGCGTACCTTATAACCCTTGTAGCATAAGCACGTTAAATAGCATAAGCTATATATCGTGCCTCAGCTTCAAAAACGCCGCTACGGCGCCAGTCTAATGGAGTGGCTGCTAGTTACCTCCTAGCACTTTTGTGTTACTCGCCGGCGTCCCCGTACAGTGCTGGTCGTTTAAGTATTATTAATAAGGAGTACCAAGTAGGTGTTCCGAGAGTCAGGCGTGTTTCAACAAAACAAGCACTTTCTGCCTTCTTTCCTGTCGCACAGTTAAGTTTTTTATGAAGGACGGCAAAACGGAGAAATCCGTAATAACGGCAACAAACTTCAAATACCCCAAATCAAACTTGCTTTTTAAAAGCGGCTGTCAGATGCTGCGCCTATGCAAATTGTTTTAGCTGCACTGCAAGAAGGACTTGCAATTTCTCTGAACAACCACCGTTTGTGCACTACGGTTCCACCACATAACAGAAGTGACACCGTAAGATATCAATTTAAGCCTTAGCAGCAAATAATGGGTGGCCTGCATTTTATAGTCACGTCCATGTACTTTAATTTCGCCTCATTATATCTGTTAATCAGATCCTTATCATGTATTAGTAACGTAAAAGGACAAAACATATATCGAGGTATTATAAGCAGATCCCCTAAGTACGATGGCCACAAATATTAAAAAAGCCTAATAAGGATGAAAAATAAATTATGCTTGGGATCAATGAAGAAAATCAATTTTTAGACGCGTGCATTCCATTTCAACTTCGTTTATTCTTTAACGTGCGAAACCTGAAGCAGCTGAAGTCAGGCACCAAGCTCACTTCGAGCGAGCTGTGGATAGTTAATTGGGCGAGTTTTCACAGTACACAATTAATAGTGTGCAACCAGATGATGAGGAGACATATTGTTCCGGAAGAATGTCACTTTCGTTGCTATCAGCAAAACTTTGCTGCTGTAGGAAACATTACCTTGTCTTCGATTCATTTTCGAGTTACATAAACATCTTCAAGGACATTTTAAAAGAAGCGTAATCAGTATCGATGTCCTGTTGGGACCTTTTCATTCGTAACTACTGGAATTGAGTGGGAGCCATAACTTTCAAACTATTTATACTATGTTCCCCTCATCAACATAGTAAGAAATGGTGACCGCTAATTTACTGGCTCTACTTGCGATGCTCTTTCCTCTATCCGTTACATTTGGCATACAAATAAAAAAAACACCAAAACATGTGTAATGGGTCTAAAGCTTGTCCTGCTTGCATGGTTTTGTCACAAATGTCCAGATGTGATATCAGATATTGTGGTGTTTCGAAGATACTACCAGATTTACTAGGTCGCTCACAAAACACCATATGCTGTCTGTACCCAGGACATCGTTTGAGCGCACGTATTCGAGGCTAGCACTGATTTCATCATGAGGAAGACGTTGTGGAAGTGTGTTAAAAGCCTACAATAAGAAAGATGAAAAGTACCGTGATAAGACGCCCAAATCGCTGGCGTTCGAATCTATTTTGTAAAAAAATATAGGAATATAAATTGCGTATACACCACTATGCTCGCTGTAAAGCATTTCTACAATTTTAATTGAGTCGCTACGAATGAGAAGGAGTCATTTACAAATGCAAGCTTGAGACTTTTTAAACGGGAAGTGTGCCGCTAAGCGAATGCCCTTTGACACCAATACCCGCTTCTTTGGGTAGTGTGGTTGCTTCGCTGTACAATAAACTGACGAGTTCTGTTTATATAGGCAAAAAAAAAACGTGAGAATTAGCCACACTGCGATTCTTTTGTAGGTGGCAGGTGTATAGAAAAGGCTGATATCTAATAATAAATTTTACTTGAATATTATGTCACACATAATGACAGAGTGCCCAGAGTAAAAGCTGCCCATCGACAGTCTGGCAATGTCATGTGCCCCTTATATATTCGCTATAGCAAAGAAATTGCAAAATACAAAGGCAACAAAGGCAACCATGAAGTATCCCTTCAAGAAAAAAGGTACACTATTCCAAGAAATTACAACAAAGCATATAGAACGGCACATTACTGGCATATTATATACCATACCACAGTTAAAGAGATTTGTTGCTTTTGTAGTGGATCACACACAATTTCAAGCTATAGAGCTGTAGGTTTCTGTCTGGTGTCCATGCTCTTTGAGGTGAAAAATAAAATTCATATATTCATTCATGACGAAGCATCAGTATCATTATCGTATAATATGCGCTCAAAATAAAGGATTTGAAGAAAACATAACAAACCACGTTTACGTGTGCAAGACGAACACTTTCACTAAACGCTTGTGCGAATTATTTCTCAAATTTATCTTGTGTTCCACAATTGCGCTTTGTATTAGAAACAACCTATTTGGGAGGTTCACCATAGGAAGTTCGATATATATGTAGATGTTGTTATTTCACATTCAGTCATGTTACTGGATGGTGCTGATATCATGCTAGAAACCATGGCCGCCATGTCTACGCAATGCCTCATGACATCGATAGTGCTGAAGTCTTGGAACAGCGCTTACATTATCTTAATCCATAAGAAATAAGACGCAAAGGAATTGAAACATTACAGATCAATCACCTTACTATCCGTTACATACAAAAAATGGAGTAAGGTAGAAAAAGAAAAGGAAGATGACTACACGATATGAAAGAACACTGAACAAGGGTATAGAGCCTATAATACACTAACAAAAATAATAAAATAGAAAATACAGGAAGGAAATCTACAATCATGGAAATCTCAGAATATCAGCAGGCAAAAGCTCATGCAGGTTTTTGGAAAGGTGCTTCACCATCGATTATATACGTACTATCGACCAGATGTGAAAAATTCGCGCAATATTTACCATCCCCATATACGTAGCATTCATTCATTGTTTAACTAGCCCGCCAGAAGATATTTCTGTAGAATTCATACATTACGAGAAACTATTTGACCCAATTGGAGCCCCAGCCGTAATGTAGGAATTCCCAATATCAGGGCGTAGCGGAGCCAGGTAAGTAAGCACTGAGATATACTAATAAAGGATGCACAGCAATCATAGTTCTTCATTAGGTAAAAATAAAACTCCGTAAAGGAAGGCGTTAGATAGACATGGTCTCTCTACTGCTAGTCGCCGCTTGCTTAAGGGAAGTATACGGAAGCTGGAGAATTAGAGATAAAGGTAAAAGGAGAATGGAGAATATCTAGTATCTGAGATTCTCTGATGACATTGCCTTGCTGAGTAGCTCAGGCCATAAATTAAAGAAGGTAATTAATGACCTCGGATAAAGCAAGACGGTGGGCCTAAAAGCCGAAACAAAGAAGACTAAAGTAACGTTCAACAGCCTCGTTGAAGAGCAGCAGCTTGAGATATGTAGCGAGGCTCTGGTGTAGTAAAGAAATACCTGTACTTAAGACAGGCAGTGACCGCAGATGCGGACCACAAAAGGCAAATAACTAGAAGAGTTCGATTGGTTTTGAGCGAATTCGGCAAGCATTATCAGATCAAGCACTACAGGTTACCAGTTTTACTCAAGAGGAAAGTATATAACAGCTGTACCTTACTACTGCTCACCAATGATGCAAAAAGTGGCGGCTAACGAGAGAGTTCAATTCTAATAGGAGGCTACGTAGCAAGTTATAGAAGAAAAAATTGGTGTAGATTAAAGATGCCAAGCGTGCTGTATGAGTCAAAGAAAAAACGCGAAATAATTGTAATCCAGTGGAAATCA
This sequence comes from Amblyomma maculatum, assembly GCA_023969395.1. NCBI lineage: Eukaryota > Metazoa > Arthropoda > Arachnida > Ixodida > Ixodidae > Amblyomma > Amblyomma maculatum. The sequence continues at coordinate 210,474 of JAJIZL010020033.1, read as the reverse complement.
AGAAGAAATGGGAATGAGCAGGACATGTAGTGCGAAGAGAGGATAACCGATGGTCGCTGAGGGTAACAAAATGGATTCCAGGGGAAGGAAACCATAGCAGGGGGCGGCAGAACGTTAGGTGGGCGGATGTGATAAGGGCGTTTTCAGGGATCAAACTGATGCTTCCAGAACGGGACCGGGTTGACTGAAAAGATACGAAATAGACATGTGCACAGCAGTGGGTATAGTCCGTCATCTTATGATAATTTCACACTTATGTTCTCTATCAAACTCTATCAAACTGATACCTTTGTGTAGCTCCGGAAAGCCCGCCGTGATCCGTACTAGAGGTATCGTTTCTTCCAGCCTGACAGCCTTCTGCCTTAGATATAGTTGTTTTTCTATGGAGGACTAAGCGTGCTGTTTAGCCGGCATCTATACTTTCGAATCTTTTCCAAATGCTTCGTTTTCATTGTGGTTCGATAATTAATCTGTCACTCCAGATCAAATGCTTTTTCGCATACTGTGAAGTCTATACAAATCGATTTGTTGTAGTATGAGCATCTGTTTTACAACCTTCCAGAATAGGCAATATATGCAGAGCCAAAGGCTAACTAACTCATAATTAGGTTCTATTTATTGATAGATCCTAATTTACTTCTAGAAACAAAACCTCTAGTCCTTCTCGTTGCCGCGAATAGTATTGAGCAGGAAATACATAGTCGTACGGCGTCGCACATTCTGGAGATCGAACCGTGTTGCAAGATGCACACAGTCGTTTCGGCCAAACGGAAAGGCACGTCCTGAGGGGTGATCGGCCGGTGTAGGTGCACTACACCGCTGTTCTGGCGAATGGTGCTGTGGCTTAGCATGAGGCCAGCCTTGCAGATAACAGAACACACGCGGCACTCCCGTTTCGGTCGCACTTCACGAAAACAGTACTTGCGCCATTTCTGCTGCAGCACAAAGCATATGCCCTGAGCCGCGTACTACCTTCACCTAATACGAGCCAAAAGAGATCCGCGAACAATTTTGAGTCCAACTGGCAACCATGGCCACTCATAATAGTGGAAATTACATCATAGCGGCTAATACAAAGAGTGAATACTGCTTGAGCTATCGCCTCCGCCATGCCATCTTGGAGCTAAATAGTTTGAGGCCACAAGGTGAATCAGTCAGTGCAGATTGGCAAGCAGGAATCGCTCCTGCACGGTGTAAGAAGGTAGATAAATTGACATGCAAATGGCTAAAGCGGGCGTCCAGGCACGAGAATGCGCCCAGAGGCCCAGGGAGCTCGCGGTACGGTGATGTATCTTAGATTGCGTACAGCTAAAGCATGCGCGCGACTAGTGACGAACACTTACGTTTTTGCGTAATCATGCGTAGCGATAAGATGGGACGATAGGGCCTATTTATCGAAAGGAATATTGCTACAACATCCGTGAACAGTCCCAGAATGCAACTCAGGCCATCACGTATTCTTGACAATAAGACGCAAAATAGTTTCTTCAAAAGAATATAATTTTATATAATTCGCACGCTATTCACAATGCGGGGTTTTCTCATGACGTAAAAACATTTCGGTGCGTTCATTCAGCTCCATTGGGCGGCATGCTTATTTGTCCTAAACGCTATTATGTAATATTATTCTGTACTGCTCAGACCCTATAGCTTCTTTCCAGAATACAGCCTCATATCATTCAATATATATTTCGCTAAAGTTGAGAGCGAAAGAAGACGCACGAGGAACCACCCTTCTGAAATCGGCATCTATTAAATGTTCCTTATGACAGGCGAGCATTGAGTTTGCTTTTATCCATATGTATACCCGTGCATATTAGACGGAATATTTTTTAGTTAGTTTGGAATCTAAGCTTCCAACTTTCTGCCAGCAGCATTTTGAAGACGGGGAAAACTTAGTACACTTTCTTGGTCAAACTTTTATGCTGTTTGCTTCAATAAAACTCTCACTTTGTAAATTAGTTAAGCGCCAATAATGTTTTTTTTTGCATTTTTCTTCCCTTGACCTCTTTCAGTGCAACCCAAACAGCCCACTGTCAAGCTGCGGACCCGACTGTGAGTGCCGCGCTCGTCCCGGTGGCAGTGCTACAATTGATGGAGGCGATTGCCACCCACGTATAGTCTTCCCTGAATAAACAAAACGCTGAGATCATGCCCTCGGTGGGCTGACCGGATTGAAAACTATCTTGCAGAATTAGCAATAAACATCTGAAATGATTTCACTGCTGAATTACTCGCGTTGAAAAAATATGCGGTTTCGAAATTTTACAGGTCCAGGTCATTTTAGGCTACTGTATGAATATCATGCAACACCTGGCGGCAAAGTTGGTAAATATTATTTTCGAAAAGCTGCACATCGGCCAAAATGTTTTAATTTCTAATGCAGATATGGATTTCGTTGTTGAATTCGAACCGTAGCGAATATTTCAATCACTGAGGGCCCCATAAGAGTCTCATTCTTATCATTCTTATCCCAACGCGCTGACCCAATCGACGCCTATACTACGACTTCGATTTTTCTGGCAAGTATTTCAAGTTATCTGCCCAGAAAAGAATATGTTGAAGCACTTCTTGATGACCACAGCACTGATATCACAATATTCACTGAATTCTCACATCCGATATAGTATAGCACGACATTAAATCATTTTAATCCTAGAGGCGAGACAGAGTTAGTCGCTGAGGAGGCGAAATTCTTGCTCTGGTAAAAACAAGCATTTCTTTCACCCGGGTTGATATCAACTGCCATAGCGAAATATTGTGTATTAAATTCCATGTTCCCTCTTGCACAGCATTCTAGTCGCATGCTATAAAGTTTTCTACGGGGATCGTTCCTTCGTTATTGGCCTTCATTCCGTCCTTGAGGACTTGCAGTCTAGATTCTTTCACGCCAGCTTCACACTCTGCGGCGACTTCAATCTTATGACATCGATTGAACAACTTGGCTGCGTGATCTATAGCGCTTCAAAACACTTCTTAGACGCGGTTATTACCTTTAACCTTACGCAAAAACCGTGCAACCCCAGGCTCAAACATTCTCAAATTCCTCCTTGTATCTGATCCAGATTTAGATCAATCGCTTTCGCGGACTAGTGAACTAAGTGGTCACAATATCATATTACTTTTCGCCTGTCCATCGAAGTTCATATACCCCAACTGTCCGTTAAATACATCCGTGAATATTCTAAGGCCATTTGCACAAGCATTAACTCGCATCTTGAAGACTTTTTTTTTATATTTTTCAAATTTCTATGTTGCCAGACCCGTGAAGGATTACTAGTGTCTTGCTAAAAAGAAAATTATCGCTTGCAGAATCCTACGTTCCGCTTATCTGCATTCGGGGATATCCGAAGAAATCGTACTGCTCAATTGCGCTAAGACGTTATCACGAAAGAAAAAACTCCTTTTTCGTAATTCCAAGAAATCAACGTGTGCTGTGAAGGGGCACAATACTTCTCAAGCCTATACGAATATACGTAGTTACGACTAAATTCAAAACCAAGCTTCTATTGTCATAATCTCAAAAAGGTATGCGGGTACACCCCAAGAAATTTTGGAGCTACCTCATACTTACTAAAAGCAGCTTTCACAATATTTCCCTGAAGGCATGAGATGGCTCTGATGTTTCATTTTACGAGCGCTCCGACGTAAAGAATTCCTACGTCACCTCCGTGTTTACCTAGGAGCCAGGAGCCAGCCACTTTTCCGTACCAAGTGTAAATTATGCACCTAAACCACCTATTGAGATCTCAAAAGAGGGAATTTTATATATATCATCGATAAACTAAAAGCGTCCACTTCCCCTGGACGACACATCCCTGCTAAGATTTTTAAAGCAACTGAGTATTCCACGAGCCAAATCCTGGAGCTCATTTTCGCCAAAATTCTTACACTAGTCAGGTTTCTGACGATTCGAAATTAAGTTGTTTCAGTCTTTAAAGTTGGAGATTGTACCTACTCCTCAAATTATCTACCCAGTAACAAGCATTGTAAAGTTTTCAAACTTAGAGTATGTTGTCATATTTCATCTCATCGAGGCTACAACGGCTTCTTCTTTCCCAATCAGCATGATACCATTTCAGGGCAGGTTTTTCGTGTGAAACTAACTTTTTGTACTTACAACCGATCTTCACTTACCATTGACTCTTATTTCCACACTGATATCATTTGCTTAGACTTCGCCAAGGAGGGTCCCTCACCAGCGCTTCTTTTCTAAACTCTCGCGTCTGTCACTTGACCCTCTTATCGTATTCTTGACCAGTTCTTCTTAACTAACCGCTTACAGTTCACCGTCATCACCATTCATGCATCTGTAACTACCTGAGTAATATCCGGGGTCCCCCAGGGATCGTTTCTTGCTCCGTTACTCTTTTTAATCTTCATCAACAGTTTGCCATCGTCAATTATTGTCGCATCCACAAAAGCATAGTAAGGAGATATTACAGTAGAACCTAAACCGAATTCAGAAGTGGTGTTCCGACTGGCTTATGCAGATAGATGTTTCATAAGGTAAATTTATGCACATCCCACGCAAACGTTCCATGATTCATTTCTCGTACTTCCTCTACTCAATAGCGCTATCACACATTTTTACAGGTGCCTCGGCATCGAGATAACCAACCTAACTTAAGCTGACCACATCCCTAAACTATGCGCTAGTGCTTCTAGATCACTCTGATTCATCGGGAGGTCATTTTCCATGTCTACCCCAGACATCAGACAATTAGCCTATGAAACGTACATTTGAACTAAACTAGAATATACTTGAACAATATGCCATTCTCGCGAAACCTAATCAACAGATTCACTCGAAGCCATACAGAATCGGGCAGCTTCTTTCATCACCTCAAATTATAAACTTCGGTTCAGCGTCACAAACACGAAATTATATCTCAGCCTCAAAATATTAGCTCACCGCCGAATATTTTAAGTTCTTTGTCTTTTTCACATTTTCACAACTGTACTTTCACTATGGCCGCCAAATGTGGAAGCACTTTCTGCGACATAAGCTCTTAACTTTTCGGTTAACCCATCCAAATTGTATAGGGAAGTGTGATCCGTGAGCCGTGAGCCGTCACAGCGACCTGTGATCAGTGAGCCGTCCCAGAAGCAAACCTAAAGTTTCACTCTGTGATGACAACGCATTTTTCTCCCCTAGCGACGAAATTCTGCGGCGCTGATCTGGCATGGCGCAGCAGTGGCGCCTTGACTAACCTTACAACACTGGCTCGCGAGGGGCTCTCTCAACGTGCCGCTCGCGCCCATTACAGTCATCTCCCCTCGGGTACGGCGGGAGCAACAATATGATCATCAGCACAACCGTGCGTTGATTACGTTTATTGGTGTGTATTTTTGCGATGTCTGAAGTGACAGTGTGTCTGCATAAAAACGAGGGTACAGTTCTTGTATAGCTCCGCCTGATGCATTGCGCAATTCGTTATTTCTTGGCGGCCTTTCTTTCAAAGGAAGTGCTGGTGGAACGGTCACATCGTTCTCCTCCACGCTTGTGACCGCGTGACCGACGGTGCGCCTTGAGGATCCCGAGCGAAACCCGCGGCGCTTCTTCCCCCGCTCCTGCGGCTGTTCTACCAAAGGAGCTGGATCCCGATCGGCGATGGTAACGCAATCGCTGCTCCTAATGCGCCATCCACTCCCCGCGGTAATAGCAGAAGACGGACCTGCAGGGGGGGGGGGGGGGGGGGGGGGGGGATTGGAGAACGCGCCTTCCGGCGTACAACACTTGCATTTCATTCAGCGGCCGACGGTTCTGTCAGGATACTGCTGTATGGTGGGTCTGGAACCAAATTTGCCAAGCGGCTCTTGACAGCTACATTCTTGAATGGCGCCTTGCGTTTAAGCTCATAATTTACGTCATTCCCAGCTTTCACCTCTCATGGAGTTTAGGCCTGCCGCAGGATAATCTTGGTGTACCAGCATTCGAGTTGAACTCGACCGAAGCCCTCTTAGCCATCTTGCGGGCTCGTCTTCACTTGGACTCGCTGGTGTCGCTTCCCGCTTGGCTCTGATTGCACCTCGTGTCTTTCCTTGAATTTTCACGCGTGTCGCTAGCCACGCTGAGGTCACGTCAGCCTCGACGGGTCCATGTCGTTTCTTATGAGGTTTGCTTGAAGCCACCTGGCGGGTGCTCAGAAGAGCGATGTCTCGATGTCTGCGTGGCAAAGCATAGAACTGGGCCTATATGAATTCAGGTGAGAAAGGCCTCCCAAATGGTGGTTGCCTTGGCCGCTGAAGTGCTTTGCGGGCAATCCCAGGCTTCGCAGTCGTTCTGCGCTGTTGTCTCGTTGACACGTGCTGGAGACAGGCGCGAATCCGTTAGCCGGCTGACGCAGGACGCCGTGGTAGAGGGGTCGTCTGGTATAGGCCCAGTTGAAAGTCCTAGCTGCAGAACGTCGTTGGCCGGAGTCGACTCGAGCCCATCAAATGTTGACTGAATCGAAAGTTTCTTTTTTTTTTCCTTCCTCGCCAGCCCGGAGCCCGAGCGCTCATGGCACGCGACACCTGCGTCATCTTTTTCCGCAGTCCTTATTGTTTAGAAATAGCGCTGCCACAACGCCTTCCTTCATGCAGACGCCGCATTCACATGCTTGCTTGTGCTTGATCAATTGAATCTTCATGCAGCTAGTAATAATTATGTAATTCAGGTGAAATACAAATGCAGTAAGGCAGGGAGCTCTACATAAGTTATTAGGAGGTCGATACATCCACTGCGGCAACCACAGAGAACACGCCGATGGATCTTCAATGTTCATGCGAACTTACATTATTGGACTGTGTAAACGCATATGGCTGCAATTGAGAACTTAGCAGACGCCGTCCCATATAAAGCGTTCTGTCCTAACCGCGGTAGCAGTGCGGCTGTGCCGATTAAAACAATTGCACGTTGTTGACCCCGGCGCGACTACAGAAAAAAGTGCTCCAGCGGAAGGTATAATCAAAACGATGGTATGACTGCAATTCGTCCAAGCTAATTCTAGAGATTATTCAATGTCGTAGTGAAAGCCTCCGGATAAGCACATCTGTTTGATCACTCCGCATATTAAATACGCTAACTAGGACCGTATAATAACGGCTAGATAAGCGCGGAAAATGTAGGAATGGCTATGCGCTATCATTTCACATCACCGTGATTACGTGACCCAAATGTAGCGAGAGTTCAATTCAGACGTGGGTTTCATAGGCTTGGATATGGGGCGGTGGTCATCGAAGTAATTACAGAGACGGGTTGATATTTATAGAAAACATAACAGATTTATTCACGCGGTGACAAGAAAAAAAATCACTAAATTACCAATTCGGTCCTTTGATTTTTAATTAGACAATATATTTTTGTTTGTTATGTTTATCAGTATTGTCCCATAAGCACGCAGAAAAATACTTACTTGCTGTGCAAGTATTTACGGATTAGAGGCATACCAATAAAAATCTGACCTCAAGGTTCAGTAAGTGTACCATGCAAAAGGGACAGTTTTGTTTACCGCTGGTCACAACAAAGTATTGAACGAAATTACTTTAAATCGGAAATCTAGGGGACACAAAAAGATATTTATTGACTTTTGGACGGACATATTACCGATGCACTTGTCGAGAAGAGTGTACCTCTCTGCTCCTCCTCCCTTTTATACATGCGTTGTTTCCGCTCCCTCTCAAAAAAACGGGCGAGTGTCTCAGCTGATACTCCGTCAGCACCACAGAAGGCTTGTTAGGACGGCTTTTCTGGAGGATTATAGGAGTAAAGACATTAAGCTTATCTGTATCGCCTTCTTCTAAGAAGTGTCAAAAAGATCATTGTAATGCAGAGCGTGGAGACTAGCACTAGCAGATCGAAGTGTTCATAAATAACGGAGCGTAGTGCTCCTGGCCCATGCCCCTTTTCAAAACAAGTGTTCTCAATGAATGAGTTACTAAAATAGAAACTACACTGTAATTAGTTATTTTGCCCATTTTCTCGGTTATATACAAGCGAAATAAATATCTCTTAATGTAGCGGCGCTATTTGTAACCCCCCCCCCCACACACACACACACACACACATTCATAAAGAAAGAAAGAATGCATTTGCGAGTGCATCGCATTCTCGTTGTGAAGAGAATGCAATAAAATACAGTGCATTGTTAAAAGCATCCAGGATGCGCCACACGTGCTGCACATTCGATGGTGCACTATTGCTGCTATCCACGTACCACACTAGCTTCCTGGCACTCGCTATCGGTGTCCACACGAAGAGAGCCGAAAAAAGTTGAATAAAAGCTCCAGCTGCACAGTGAAATTATTGTTTTTTTTTTTGTTAGTTTTTCATTCCTTTAAAAAGATACCATAATTCTTGTATAACTTCCGCAAGTAGTATTCGGTCTCAAAAGTCAAACACCTGATTAATTCGATACACTTGCAAAAACCAAGCGGAAGGCAATCTATAAAAATCCCCTGGAATCACTCTATGACCCACTTGAGCCCTGGTAGCGACAAAACCATACATGTTCTTTTTTTCACTCCAGGTTTTGCCATTACGCATAGTGAGATAGGGAAGGGGGATGTCGGAGAAAGTTAGAATAAAGAGGAGATTGGCCACGCTTAACAATTGGCTAAGTTCTGATAAAGCAATTATCCCGCGTCCACTTGCGATAGTCAAATTCAATCTTAGTATCTGTCACACTTGCTTTCTGTGGATACCTGAACCACGCCGTATGGAAGGGATGAAGGTGGGCGTGAAAGTGGGAGTGAAAGTGGAAAGAGAGAAAGAGGCGCCGAGTGGAAGGCTACGGAGTAATTTCGACCACCTGGGGATCTTCAACGTGCGCTGACATCGCACAGCACACAGACAACTCTTCGTTTCGCCTCCATCGAAACGCAGCCGCCGAGGTAGGGTTCGAACCGGGGTACTCCGGCACAGCAGTCGGGCGTCTTACCATTGCACTACCCTGGCGGGATCATAAGAAATTACGTTCTGATATTCTTGTCTGCAGCAATGCTGATGATGTTGCGCTAAGTTCAGGCATTTTTGACGTTATCGTTCAGTAAGGAAATACTGCTAGCACTTCGAGCCTTTGGCGTGCCGTGGCGTCTCCATACATGACCTTTCACGTGACCGTGTGACGTCACGCCAGACCGAGAGACGAGGCCCCAGCTCGCGCCATCGGATGATGGCGGTGAGTCCTTACAGGAGCCGCAGCAGTGACGTCACGCCATTTTCACGTGACCGCGTGATGCCACGCCAGACTGAAAGACGGGACCCCAGCTCGCGCCATCGGATGGTGGCAGCGAGTACGTACACGGCGCTGTGTCGCAGCCGAGAGAGAGCGCTCGCTGTTTGTGACGTCACGCTAGGAGGATAAATGGGGCTGTGGCTCGGCTCCTCGCAGTAGTCGGGGCGCAGCCTTACGGTATTTCGGATGATGCGTATAAGGGGAGGCTGGAATGATCTGCTGCAGCCAAGCGGTGGCGCCGTGCCGAAGAAACAGAAGAAGGACCACCTGGCTACGCTTGGCTCTACTAGACGTAGCTTGAATGTTTAGCTGAACTTGGTCTATTTATAAGCAGTACCAATTGCTTTCGCAATTCTCCGGGTTTAACCAAGTTGAGCCACCGCAAACGTTTTATACAGCGAGACAAAAATTTTAAATTCCAGCTGCCTTCAAATACCGGCTTGCTGTCGAAGTAGAAACATCCAGCAACACTAGTTGCGGATTTCTTTAGCATTGAGAAAAGGGTCCACTACAACGCTCCGCTAGCTCAGACCACAGTGGTGGCCCCAAGAACAACACGAACACCGAGGACCAAAGGGTTAACCGTTTAATGGGCTTCCTCGACCGCGCGCGCGCAATCAAGCAACGCTGTGTTCGCTTGAGGTTGCTGAGAGTCTCTCCCTGGAAGCGTCCGTTCACTTTGCAAGTCCGGTCCGCACTCCCCTCGGGTCTAGTTCTTCACTCCCATGGTGCAACAGAGAAGTCATAAAGACTCTCCATACAGAATGTCAACAGATCGCCCGACTGATTCACCGCATAGCCAACCGCCGGGCAGGCTTGCGCGAGCGAAACACAATTCGCCGCACCCAGGCTAACGTTATAAGCCGCGCCACATATGCCCTCCCATACCTCCCTCTCAAACAAAAGGAGAGCGACCGGGTGAACGCGCTCCTACGAAGTTGCACGAAAACGGCTCTACGACTTCCCCCCCAGCACATCTAATGCCCGACTCCTTAAACTCGGTGTACACAACACTTTCGAGGAACTTAGAGAGGCTACATTAACGGCACAAATATCCCATCTATCCAACTCGGCGGCTGGCCGCACTTTATTAACCCACTTAAACTTTAGCCCAGCTACACACCCCATTGACGGTCTCCCCCTTTCTCCTAACCTCCGCTCTAACCTCATCTTACCTCCCATCCCTAAAAAAATGCACCCTGAGCGAGACTAGGGCCGCAGAATAGCCAGGACTCACGACCGTCACAGACAATATAGCGACGACCAGGAGGTGGTCTACGTGGACGCAGCGGAATATATGTCAGGCTGCCGTATGGTCCTGACCGTAGCCGACAATCAGGCAAAGCTGCTTACTCCCAGCTCTATAATCACCAATTCCACCACAGAGACAGAGGAGGCAACCATTGCACTTGCTCTGATCTCTACATCTGCCACAAAATTATCTGTGACTCCAAACCTGTGATGCTAAATTATGCCAACGGCATTATATCCCGCACCGCTGCTCGCATATTACGCTTCTGGCAGCCCCGGTACCCCATAACCCTCATCTGGACGCCAGAACATGCTGGCCTCCCCGGCAATGTGGAGGTTAATTCCCTAGCATGAGGTCTTACTTTCCGGACTAGAGGAATGGAGCCCCCTCTACAGGCCGAGGAGCGCCTGCTCTCCTTCCGCGACATTCTCTCGTATTACCGGGACAAATGAAGTGAATGTACACACCCAGCCCCCTCTCTCACCATAGCGCAGGCCGTACACTGGCGAAGCTTGCAGATTCGGACTGCTCCATACCGTACACTTCTACATGCCAGATACCGAGACCAGTTTTCCTCATCATGCAGACTCTGTGGCAAACCAGGACCTTTCATACACATCCTTCGTACATGCCCCAACTTTCCTCATCCACCATCACAGAACTTATCAGAGTCCTACTGGGAGTCTCTCATGAAGAGCACCTAAGTGAAGACAAACGGAAGATCATTTCCAGTGCTATGAGGAGGATCGCTCTTCAAGGACTTTCTTTTGCCTTATGAGGGTGTCTCCCGTGTAGTAAGGGAGCACCCAAGTGCCATGCAGGGGGCTTCGCCCCCAATATTTCTTCCAAATGGCAATAAAATGTTTCTACCACCACCCCCTCGGTGCACACACCACACACGCACTCACGTCTCCCCGAAACCACACCTAGCCAACACACACAGCGCGCGCCTCCCTCGCCACAGCAGTCGAGAGAGAGAAGGGGAAGGAGGCTGCCACATGATCTGGAGAGGGGAGGCCGCGCTTCACCCTCGCCGCCGCGACGTAGCCAGGAGGGAAGGAGCCGTGATATGTCTTCCCACAGTGTTTCCACATATCATAAAGGACGGATAATCCTGCTCACTCATGTCTTTGACCGGGTCAGTTCTTCGGCATATCTCTCTCTGCGGCAAACAATGCACAAAAAGTCTGACGATTCTCCTTCGACCTTCGACGGGAACACGCGGGGCCGTTTCACTGTTTATACCGCTTATACTAAGGTTTATACCGTCAAAAATATCGCTGTTCAATGGGCAGCCCGTACGCATTGCGGACAGGTGAAAAAATATGAATGACGAGACAGCTGTATTCCAGTCTAACCACTGAAGCTCATCTTGCTGTTTACATTATTCTTCATTCTGGCACGATTAACGCCCCTCCCCCCGCCCACTTACTTGCCAGTTTTTCTAGCACTTCTCTCTTATTTTGTTCCCCACTTTAAGAGGCGCTTGAACTCTTCTGCCTCAAAACGTGGTCGTCGTGATAACCTAAAGGTCTTAACGGCTTCATGTCATCAGGCGAACATAGGGTTCTTTTTCTGGGGAGCGTCGGTGAAAGCATTGTTATTGCTAAAACTTGTGTTACTTTGGCCTAAAGGCAATGCCACCGACTTACATAAAAGACGGGAAGACTGGCAAGGCGTCCGAAATCTTTCTACTTTCATTCCCACCTTCCCCCCTTCCCTTACGGCGCGGTTCGGGTGTCTACAGGGCAAGTGTGACAGTTACGGCGCCTTTCCCTTCCTGTGAACCAATTATTATTATTATTAACATAGGACGGCAAATAAAAACTCGTCACAGGACAGCAAATAAAAAACTCGTCACCGGCAATATCTGCCGCTGCAGTAAGCCGCCATTCGAAAACAAACAGGAAAGAACAGAGTGAAGGAGGTAGGACCAAAACGCACATGTAACAATACAGGCAAAGCGTTGGGCTTGTGTCGTCGCATGAGCCTTTTTGTCTCGTCTCAGTACAGTTTAACTCCAATCCTCAATACCTAACTAGGCCGTAATGTACGATCACGCTCCTGTGAGCAATCTGCTCGTGTCGAGCGAGCTTCAATCATTACGACGCGTCCCCCGTACTAATAGATAAGTAGCAAGGCCATGGGCTGCAATCAGACAGAAGCTAAAAGCAAATGGGAAGGAATCAACATTTATTATGCCTGAAATAATTCTGTGGTATATGCAGGCACCAGACCGCAAAAACCAGGAGCCCAACTTGTGCCGTCGCGAAGCGCGGCCGCGCCTCGTGGGTGCTGCCTATGTTCCCTAGTTGCGGGACCCATATTTTCCAAGGGTGCCTTGATGCGCGCGCGCTCCGCTGAGGGTGAAGGCAAATGCGTCGCCTGCTACGGCAGCCGCCATTCCTCGGCCCGCCGAGGTTGGGTTCGAACCCGGGTACTCCGGCACAGTAGTCGGGCGTCTTACCACTGAACCACCCCGGCGGGGCAAAATAGCAGCAATAAAAAAAACTTATTTATTTATAGGTTGGGAAAGGCGCGTTAAATGTCTCACTTTTAGAGCGCAGCTCTTTGGCGTCCGTTCCTGGGTTTCGCGTCGACGTCGGCGTCGGCGTCGTCGTATGCTGGATGCTGCTGACGCCGCTAGAGAGTCAAGATAACGTGACTGCACAGAACACCGTCGCCGCCATGCAGAAAGAGGGGGGGAGGGTCCCCCCCCCCCCTGTTCCTGTGTGGCGGATAGGGTGCTCTTCAGTTGCCGACGCGCCGGTTATTTCACGTAGGCCCCGGCACGTCGACGAATACGTGACCACCTTCCCACGGCTAGACCTGATTCTTGGCGCTGCGGAAGCGAGGCTATCATATTGTTTGCGTCGGCATCGGCGGCGTTGTCCCTGAAACCAACTCCGCAGCTGGGGTTGACTCACTATCGGCGTCAGCAGCATCAGTCAGTCGCTGCTATCTCTTCCCTCCTCCCTTTATCGCGTTGTCCGCTTGTTGCGCGCGCCTCTGCCCCCATCGTTTGCCGCTGGGCGTACACGCCGCCCCCCCCCTCTTCCTGCGAGTCTCCGGTTGTCAAAGCGCCGCCTCGAACTTAATTCCTTTCTTCGCTCCTCCTCCAATACAACCCCTGTGGGGTGGCAATCAGAGAGCCAGATCGGTGGCTGCGGATTTGCCTCAATCTATCGAAAAGGTGAAACAGCTTATTTGCTGCGCTCAAATTTCGCATTAGGAAGTAACGTAATCGTCGGTAATTTTTTTTTTTCTGTGGACGCCGCAACCGCGCCGTAAGGGAAGGGAGGAAGGTGGGAGTGAAAGTGGAAAAAGAAAAAGAGGAGCCGTAGCGAAGGGCTACGGAATAATTTCGACCTCCTGGGAATTTTTAACGTGCGCTGACATCGCACAGCAGATGGACGCCTCTTCGTTTCACATCCATTGAGGCGAAAAGCAAGGTGCCCGTGTGCTGTGCGATGTAAGTGCACGTTAAAGAACCCCAGGTGGTCGAAATTTCCGGAGTCCTCCACTACGGCGTCTATCATAGCCTGAGTTGCTGTGGGACGTTAAACCCCAGAAACCAAACCAAACCAAACCCAAAATGCAGCCGCCGAGGTCGGTTTCGAACCCGGGTACTCCAGCACAGTAGTCGGGCGTCTTACCACCGCACCACCCCGGCGAGGAAAATAGCAGCAATACAATTAGCTTGCACGCTGGGTTGTAGGGGAGGGTGGATGCTCCCGGCCCTATGGGGATGGGCCTGGTATGTCACTGCCGCTTGCGACGGGTGTTAGCCTGCCACCATATTTTATCTGTTGTAGGCCGTCACTGCACCTGCTACCGTTTCGGTGGTGGACGACGGCTATTGCGGCGCGCGTCTTTCTCTCCCTTTTCGTTTTCTTTCTTCTCTATTTTCCCTTTTGTCCCCACGAGGTAGCGGAGGTGGCTCAGTTACACAGCCAGTTGAAGGCCCCTGCATTTTCTTTTCCTTTCTCCTTCAGTCGCAGCAATTGCCGCTTCCTCAAGCACCGCATCACACAGCAAACAGAAGCAGACCTAGATGCCTAGGAGGCGTTAGTACAGCAGGCATCAGGGGGCGTTGGAAATTGATTTAAAGGATACAAAAGGCACAGGACTGTATATAACCCCTGTGGTTTCACGAAATAAGCATTTGGAAGTGTCGCTCATTCCTGTCAGTTTCTTCTCAGTCCATGTTCTTTTAGCGCTTTGGAAAATGTCGAAACTGCTACAACTAGTCCGATCAGCAACCCTTCTTTGAGAGTATATAATTCTGAATGCAGAATATTATGTCATTCGATTTGCGGGAATAACTTCAATAATACCACTAAAATAATAAATCCAGGAAAGCTTTAGACATATTTAAAGTACCAAATCCATCAACATGACTAAAAAGAAAACACAGTGGTTACCTGGAATTCAAAATTTCCACACACGCCACCGATGATCCCATCGAGTGCAAAAAGTGGACTGATCAGAAATAACTACGTTCTGCTATTCTTCTGTGCAGCAATGCTGAAGATTCTGTGCGAAATTCATGCATTTGTTGGTGTTATCGTTCAAAAAGGAAAGGTTTTTATACAGCGAGACAAAATTTGAAATTGCAGCTGTCTTCAAATACCGGCTTACTCTCGAAGTAGAAACATCCAGTGACTAGTCGCGGATTTCTTTAGCATTGAGAAAAGGGTCCAGTACAGGTGCGAGCGCAATCAGTATGTCCTAATCACCATTCGTGACCTTTGACCGGCCATACTCATTTGCATCTGTAAGTGTTTCCACATCTCACGAGATACTGATAATCCTGCTCACTCATGTCTTCGACCGCTAGTTCTTCAGCATATCTCTGCGGCAAACAATACAAAACGTCTGCCAATCTCTTCGATCTTCGACGTGAACACGTGGGCACGTTTCACTGTTTACACCGTTTATTGCAAGGTTTATACCCTTAAAAAATATTGCTGTCCAATGGGAAGCCTGTAAGCATTGCGGACGGGCGAAGATAAATGAATGACGAGACAGCTGTATTCCAAGTCGAACCACTGAAGGTCAATTTGCTGTTTACATTATTCTTGATTCTGGCGTAATTTCTGCCCCCCCCCCTCCTCCTTCGCCCACTCACCGCAAGTTTTTCTGGCATTTTTCTTTTTTTTTCTTGTTCCCCACTTTAACAGGCGCTTGAACTCTTCTGCCTTAAACGTGGCCGTCTTGTTAACCTAAAGGCCGAAACGGCTTCATGTCAACAAGCATAGGGTTCTTTTCTGGGGAGCGTCGGTGAAAGCATTGTTATTGCTAAAACTTGAGTTACTTTGACGTAAATTTAACGCTACCCACTTATATAACAGACGGGAAAGCTGGCAAGGCGTCCGAAATCATTGTTGGGGAACATATTCCAGCAAATAAAAAACTCTTCAACGGCAATATCTGCCGCTGCAGTAAGCCGTCATTGAACGAAAACAAACAGAAAAGAACTGCGCGAAGGAGGTAGGACCAAAACGCACATGTAACAATGCAGGCAAAGCGCTGTACTTGTGTCGTCACATGAGCTTTTTTGTCTCGTCTCAGTGTAGTTTACCTCCAATCTTCAATAACCAACTAGGCTGTAATGTACCCTCACGCTCCTGTGAGCAATCTGCTTGTGTCGAGTGAGCTTCAACATTACGACGCGTCCCCCGTACTTATAGAAAGTAACAAAACCATGAGCAGCATTCAATCAAAAGCTAAACGCGAAGGTGAAGGAATCAAGATTTATTAGACCCGAAATAGTTCGGGGGTCCATGCAGGCACCAGACGGGTTGGTTCCCTAGTTGCGGGACCCATATGTTCCCAGCAGCTCCTGGCCCCTATCCTTCAGTGCGAACTGAATCGGACTGATAACAAGGTCTCCCACCACTCAAGGGGTTGAGCATTGGGAGTATTGGCGGGAAGGATTGGAGAGGGGGTCTTGAGTTTTGTGCATTCTACAGAAACGTGCGGCAGGGTGCCCTTTTCTTTTTTGCAAAAAGGACAACGCATACCGTATTCCGCAGGGTAGATGCGGTTCTTCAGTACTGAATGCGCAAGCGATCCCGTCTGCGCTCGACGCAGGATCGTCTGCTGTTGCCTGGCGAGTTTGGGGTGCCGTTCCGGCAGTCTGCACCTTTCCTCTCGGTATATCCGGGTGATCTCCCGAAATTTGAGTCGGTGACCACGGTGTCCACGCTCAGAATAAAATGCAGCCATGATTGATTTGATTGATTCATTATTAGGAAGAGAAAGGCGCGGCAACTGTCTCACTTGTTTTCTGTGGACACCGCCACCGTGTCATAAGGGAAAGGAGAAAGGTAGAGTGAAAGTGGAAAGAGAGAAAGAGGAGCCGTAGTGGAGGGCTTCGGAGTAATTTCGACCGCCTGGGGACTTTTAACGTGCGCTGACATCGCACAGCACACGGACGCCTCTTTGTTTCGCCTCCATCGAAACGCAGCTGCCAAGGTCGGATTCGAACCCGGGTAAAAATGCAGCCATGCAACTAGCTTGTACGCTGGGTTGGAGGGGAGGGTGTTTGCTCCCGGCCCTATGGGGTTGGGCCTGGTAGGTCACGGCCGCTTGCGGCAGGTGTTAGCCTGCCACCATGTAGGCCGTCATTGCACCTGCCACCGTTTCGGTGGTGGACGCGGCTGTCGCGGCGTGTGTCTTTCTCTCCCTTGTCGTTTTCTTTCTTCGCTATTTTCTCTTCTGTCCGCACGAGGTAGCGGAGGTGGCTCAGCTACCAGAGCCAGTTACAGGCCCTTGCATTTTCTTTTCCTTCTTCCTTCAGTCGTAGAAATTACCGCATCACACAGCAAACAAAAGCAGACCCTGATGCCTAGGAGGCGTTAGTACAGCAGGCATCAGGGGGCGTTGGAAATTGATATGCAGGATAGAAAAAGCACAGGATCTGCAATATTTCAGCAACGAGGCAGCGGAGGTGGTGGTGGAAGTGGTAGAAACATTTACTGCCAATATTACGGAGGGGCGATTCCCCCTAAATGACATTTGAGATCCTCCTTCATGTACGGAGGAGGATCTCAAACGCTACAGAGCCAGTAGCAGGCCCGTGTATTTTCTTTCCCTTCTTCCTACAGTCGCAACAACTCGAACGCTGCATGCCAGGAAGAAGACATAGCTGCGAACAACGGTCTCGTGTGAAACTGAAAGCACGCGCGCCGCTATGTCTCAATAGCGCAGCGTCAGGCGGCGCGGCGATGGAGATTTACGTTATCTCTGCCACCAGTTCCGTGCCCAGACGTATTTGTTTGCCCCGGTTGTATACCTGCCTAAATAATGACCCTTCAGTGTTAAACGTGTGACCTGGCTTCATTTCCAAAAACATAACACACGAAGAAGTCACATTTCGAAATTCCCCTACATCCGCACTAACTATAGCCGCCAAATGCTGAATAGCCTACTGCAATAACTTTTAAGCTATTTCGTTAACCCGTGCAATAAATATATAGGGAATCAGTGTTTCCCCGCGCGATGAAATTCTGCGGCGCTGATGTGGCACGACAAAGCAGTGGCGCTTTGACAACAAGTACAACACGGGCTGTGCGAGGTTCTCTCTCCTCGTGCCGCTAGCACCCATTACATTTCCCTATGGGTAGGGCGGATAAAGCATATGACCACAAGCAGCCTCGCGCGTTAATTATGTTTATTGGTGACAAAGTTCGCAATGTCTGAAATGACGTCGCGGCTCCATAAAAGCGATTGTAGTTCTTGTCTCGCTCAGCCTGATTTATTGCACTACTTGTTATTTCTTGCCGGCCTTGCGCTTTTCCTGGCTGCTTGCGCGAGGCTTTGAACGTCGCACTTTCTTCCTTCCCGTCTTCGGGACGTTGCTTTCCGAGGACACGCTGGTGGAACGGTCACGGCGTCTTCCTCCGCTCTAGCGCCCGACGGTGCGCCTTGAGGATCCCGAGCGAAACTTGGGATTCCTCTTCCTGCTTTCCTGCAGCTCTTCAACTAGAGGAACTGGATCTCGATCAGCGATGGTAACGCTATCGCTGCTCACAATTCGCCGTCCACTCCCAATGGTAATAGCCGAAGAGGGGCCTGCAGATGGCATTGGAGAACGCGCCTTCCGGCTTACAACGCTGGTCTTCCCATCAGTGGGCGACGGTTCTGCCTGGATGCTGCTGCCTGGAGAGTCTGCAACCAATTTTACCAAGCGACTCTTGGCAACGGCAGATGCATTCTTGAATGGCGTCTCGCGTTTAGGCTCATCCTTGACGTCCTTCCCGGCTTTCATCGGTTGACGGAGTTTAAGTCTGCCGCAGGATGATCTTGTTGCATAAGCCGTTGAGTCGAGATCGACCGAAGCCCACTTGGCCATTTTGCGGTCTCGTCTTCGCTTGGACTCGCTGGTGCCGCTTGCAGCTTAGCTCTGATTGCGCATCGGGTCTTCGCTTGACCTTTTTCGCGCGTCGTTAGCCGCGATAAATTCAGGTCCTGCTCGAAGGGCGTGTGTTATTTTCAATGATACTGGCTTCAAGCCACCGGAAGGATGCTCAGGACAGCCAGGTCTCGATATCTGATTGGCAAAGCATGGACATTTGCCTACCTGAGTGCGTCTCAGGGGAGCCTCCCAACTAATGGTAGCCGTGGTCGCTGTAGTGTCTGATGTGCAGTCCCAGGCTTCGCAGTAATTCTACGTCTCGGTCTTGTTGATGCGTGCTGGTTCCGACGCGAATCCCTTGGGCAGCCGACGCAAGAGCCTGGGTAGAGGGGCCGACAGGTAAAGGCCCAACAGAACGTCCCAACCATAGAGCACCGTTGGGAGACGCATCCAGCCCATCAAATGTTGACGGAACCGGTCCTTTTTTTATTTGGAGCCCGAGAGCTCGCGGCACGCGGATCTTGTCTCTTCTTTTTTTTTACTATCATTATTCTTCGTCTTCTCCGGCGGTGCATATAACACATACCATATTCTTATTGTCTAAAAATAGAGCTAGTGAAACTCAATCATTCCTTCCTTCAAAAGACCTTCTTGCTTGTTTGTGATAATCAAAACGGTGGCATGGCAGCAGTTCGTCCAAGCTAATTGTGGAGATTGCTAAAATGGAAATATCTTGTAGTTTGTTATTTTAACCAAATGATCAGTTAAGTAAAGGCGAAAAAAATCTGCTTCAATGCAGCGACGCTATTTGTAGTCTCCTTCTCCCTCTCTCCAGAAAAAAAAAAAGAAATAAAATTGACGCAATATATACACGCTGTGAAGTACGACCAGTCAAACACACTGAATTGTTTCCAGCATCGATAATGTGTCACACGTGCTACATTTCTATCGGTGCTCTCCACGTGCCGCACGAAGGGAGTACCCCAGTATATATGAGCACGTTTGTTGCGGAAGCAACAGTAGGCTGTCAGAGCGATTTCGTGGTGGACCGGAGAGCTCCAACTGCGCATGCGTGATGCGTGATGAGCGAGTGACTTTATATGGCGCATGTCCGCCCCTGGCAATGAGGAGGCCCATGATTCAGCCCTAGATCTCTTCTTCCGGGCAAACGCGAAGCCGCCCGACTGCCAGGATATGGACGAATGTTTGCAAACCTATAAAGAAATCATCGAAAATTGTAGATTAGGAAGACGTCTGATGCCGCCACCGGATCCTAGTTTAAATATTAAAGAGGCCATAGCCTGGCGGCGATTACAAGCTGGAAATTTCCCAAGCCCTGTCTGGTTGTTTCACACCCAGATAGATGAGAGGAAAGATGATAAATGTGAAGCCTGCGAACCGATCGAGACCCTCGACCATATACTTTGGGAATGCTCTAAATCTCCGGGCGCTAGGGACTACATTAAAGGCCCACTGTTTACCCTCCGGTCTAATTTTCTTTCCGCGGTGTCTTTGAGGCTTCGTCCCCACAACACAATGCCTCAAGACGTTTTTGAACAGAGTAATTAATAACGGAGTTACAGCCACCGCAATACACGGATTTTGCGCTTCCCTCTCCTTCCGTCCCTTCTCAAATGTTTTTCTCTCTCCTGCTCGGTCGTCTTGCCTCCCTAAGCCAAATTCCCCTTCCTCCTCTGCCTTTGGCGGGAGGTGGGGCGTCTTGTGGAGAAAGTCACTCGCATACTTCATGGCCCCGCCTTTGACACTTTTCTTTTTCATCGCTTTTGCTGTCTCGTTGACGTTAGGCCGAGCCGCCGAACCTCTCTCCTAAAAGGGAGAGAAAACGAGAGGTCACGTCGTAGTGAAAGCTTCAGGTTGCGCGAAAGAAGGGAAGGCTGTAGAAACGGCGCAGCACACAGAACGAACTCTGAGTAGGGGGTGGTGAGGGTGGTACTCTCTGCGTGCGCGAAAACGAAACGGGCGAGGGAAAAGCGTGCAGCAGCGAGCGATGGACTCAATTAGGGGTGTACGCCCATCCTAGCTTCTCCCGCCAGTCAGCGAGACGGACCAATGGACGTCGTTCGCGGCAAGTACGTCATAACTGTGGCTCGATGGGCCAGCGCAGAAAACGGGGAAGCTGGCTTCCAGAAGGAGAGCATGAGATAGCTTTGATTCGTATTTTCGTTGCTTTGCGGCGCGCGTGTCACTGTTGCATTTTGCACAGACTATCACCGGTACCTGATCGAAACACTGGGCTCCTTTGCTTAAAAGGTCCTTCCCTGGACAGTGGCAATTTAAAAGTAGAGAAGCCTGGGCGACCCTACTGCGAAGCGAAGTCCCCGCTGGCCAGCAAAGTGCCGTCCGCCTGGCGCCTGAGGCCGCGAATAACCAATGTATATTCGCCAGTCATTAGTCGCGGAGTTTCCAGCCCCCGTTCCTTAGGCCTACGTGCCAGGAGCGGGGAGTAGGGGGCCTCCTAACTGGATGGAAAATAAAGATTAGAGCATCATCATCATCATCTGGAGTCCGTGCACGCATTGAATGTGTGTGGCATGGGGAACGACGCATGCGCCACGGGCTTGCCACCAGTGACGTGTGTGACAGCTGTGTCGCGGTAGAAGCTCTTGAACATCTACTGCACTGCGATGCCCTAGCTGAACCACGACGTGAGTTGCTGGCGGCTTACAGAGCGCAGGGGGTAATACCGGACAGCGTAGCTGTGCTCCTGTAGCCGCCGGGCAGTGCGCGCATCCGCGAGCGAACACACGTGACCCGGTGTGAATATATCGAACAGGCGGCCTTGATGACCCGCCTATTTCACCTCGTCAGATAGTGCGCGCTTTGACTGAACGCTCCGCGCGTGCTATTCGGGCAATAACGGCCGATCGCCCACGACAGCCGTCAGTGTTTTGTACAGTGTGCAAGTGCGTGCGTGGTGAACAGCTGCCTGGACACAGATCTATTGCGGAGGTCCGCCCAATGTGCCGAATGCCCAGTGACCTGACATTTGCGGGTGGGCCTCAAGCAAACTACTGTATACTGTATCATATTGTATATATTTTTATTTATTTGTACCTACCCTTTTCTTTCTCCCTATCGCTCACCTCTTTGATTTCCGCTACCTCTTACTCGCTATCCCTTTATTTCCGCCGCCCCAGTTCAGGTGCTACATATATCAGATAGCAGATACCGGGGCTGGCAAACATCTTTTCTTTCCTTTTGTATACGCAATAAATAACCACTACCACGACCACCACCATCTGGAAAGCAGCGCGGAGCCACCGCTGACTCCTCTGCTGCGCGGGTGACTCCCAGGTGCCCTCACCGCTGCGCCAGCTGTGCATTTGAGGGTTTGAACGCTGCTGAACCGAATGTCTAGCGACAGCTTGGCTGCAGCTAGGCGACCAAACGTTGCATCGAACTCACGCAGCGTCCGTAGAACGCATCATAGTTCATCAGCGTTGTAGGCAGAGTGCCCGGGCTCGATCCCAACCGCCGGCGGCTGCGTTACAAGGAAGGCTTCCGGAGAGGCTTCCGTGTGCTGTGCGATGTCTGTGCACGTTAGAGATCCCCAGGCAATCGAAATTACTCCGCAGCCCTCCACTACGGTAGGTTGGCAAGAAGGGGAGGAATTATAAACGCGGCACGCTTTCCATAGAGAGGGGTGGTCCTCCGAGCGTAACAATCGCTGCGGCCAAAAGGAGCGCTGCAGTCTGGGGCGCCGTTAGCATTCCAGAGGAGACTTGAACGCGTCCATGGAACGCCACTCGACACGAGTGGTGGTGTACCGTCCAAACACTTGCCAGAAGAGGTGTGAAGATACTGCGACTTTCCTTAACTGTAAACCAATTATAATTACATGTGACTCTGCAACGAACGCCGATAAGAGGCAAACGATGGGTGCCACCACCGACTCCGCTACGGGGGTGACTCAGAGGTGGTGGTGGTGGTGGTGGTGGAAACGTTTATTTCATAGTGGGAGGTTTGCCACGGAGCCTTAAGGGCTTCGGCCTTGCAATACTGGGTGGAGACCCTAGTCAGGGACCCCATTGGCTGTTGCCGCCGCCCGCGCACGCCGTGTTAAGGCCCTTTGGGCCTGTAGGTCGCAGCAGCCGAGCAGGGTCGCCTCCCAGTCCTCCCGGGAAGGGTTAGCCAAACGCCAATGGAGTGCCTGTCTAGGCATCCCACCTAGTGTATATACCTCTATGTATTATAATAAATGTTTTCACCACCACCACCACCACGCGGAGGCCGCGTCCCGACAGCAATTTTGAAATATTCTATAGGATAAGGGGGTGGTCCACCATTGGGCGACTTTCCGACAAGCCCCTTGTGAGTCGGTGGTGATATATTTAGACGTGTGGTCTGAGGCGACGAGTGCAATGGCCGTGGCAATGGCTACCTCTTCAGCGTGTGTTATAGATTGGGCCTTGAATGTAAGGCCATCGACTGCGTTCCCGTTGTGAACGACTGCGGCCGTATACCAGCCCCCCGGATGGGGGCCCGAGGCATGCACGTAAACAAACCTGATTTGTTGCCATAATGGCGGGCCAAGGTTTCCGTCCGCGCCAGGCGCCGCTCATTATGGTCTTCTCGTGACATGTTGGCAGACTCAGAGGTGTCGCCGCCGCTGCGATTGCCGCGCCACATATGCACAGTGGCGTCATTGCTATTTCGATGCGCTAGAGCGACTATACAGGGCCATTTGTTTAACCTACACCAGTGTAGAAAACTTCCTATGCCTACAATGGATTTTCGCTGCACTGATGTAGCTGGTGTAGGTTAAACACATGGCCCTTATATGTGGTATCGCGGCGCGGCGGTACCGTAGCAGTCAGCCGTGAAGCTGAGCCGGTCAGAGACTGAGCGCCTTAGGCAGGCAGATGGTCCTAATTCGTCTGATCCAGAAGTTGCATCCTGGAAAAGGGCAGTAGATCGGAGAAAACTGAAAGCCTAGCGTGCAGCGAAGACACCGGAACAATGAGAAGAGCGCTTCTGCAATTCTACTCGGGACGGCCTCGTCTCGTCACTAGGCTCGTCAACACCGCGCTTCGCGTTAGCCGGAGCCCCAGATTTGTCACTTCTGCGCATGCGCGAAACCGAGTGACGTCATGCATGGCGCACGTGGCCGCCGTCGCCGCTGACTCCATCGCCTGACCTTTCGCCGCCGCGTGCTACTCAGCATATGAGCCGCCGCTTCTCTTCCTCGATCGGGCACAGACACTCGCCATAGGAGAAGAGGAAGCAACAGGAGTTGAAGATATGAAAAGCGCAAGGCTAGACGAGCGGCTGAAACGCCAGAAGTACGAGAGTAACGCTTTTCGCTTCGAGATATCGAGGCTTAACCTTAGCTAAGCCACAGCTAATGTTTTTCTTCTACTGATGCGCTGACAGAAAAATTTTGTTTTCGTGTCAATTGAAGCACCATGATGAAAGTGTTAAAGGTGTCATGTGGCCATATCACTGCGCGGCATGCAGTTTAGTTATTTATATAATTCCCATTCACTTCGGTTTAGCCACATGCACAGCATACGAAACCCCGCCGAAGACGTCCCAGCGCACGCCTTCGTCTACTGTGCCCGGCAGTAATCAAACATTTCGACCCTTCCTTTTCTGGCCTCTGCCCTTTCGGTGGAGAGGAGAATGACATCTTTCACATGATCAGGGTATGCCTAATCCTTCTCTTTTACCCATAACCCCTTCCCCTACCCGAGGGGACTGGGAGGCGGCCCTGCTCGGCTGCCCGGATCTAGCAGCACAACAAGCACTGGTCCAGCGAGCTCGTGTGGAGGCCCAGACTAACGGAATTGTGGCAGTATCTGCCACAATTCTCCACGGACACCTTAACGAAGCCATAAGGTTAGGAAGAACGTGAGAGTGAAAAAAAATTACCGCCGATTACGTTACTTCCTAATGCGAAATTTGAGCGCAGCAAATAAGCTGTTTCACCTTTTCGATAGATTGAGGCAAAGACATCGAGCAGCACATGTATGCGCTATCACAGAATTTTTTTTTATTTTTCACACGTATTCCTTTAACAAAGACTCTACTAACAGTTCTTGACAGTCATGAAGGAAGCTTTGTGGTCGCAGAAATAGACTGATATATGTTCGACTTGGTACACCAATGCTTGATTCTCAAAGACGAGATCTATACAAGTGCCTCGCGAGGTTGTCACAGCCGTGGGACGCGTTACGAGCGAGAGGAACGGGATGTTCTCCCGCATAAGTATGAAGAAATTCCTGTTGGTCTTTATGTCAACATTAAAGTCCCCCACACTAATATCGGTGTCGGCTCCGGCGGTGCACATATACAGATCCGCCGCCACCGATCTGGCTCTCTGATTGCCACCGCACAGGGGTTGCATTGGAGGAGGAGCGAAGAAAGGAATTAAGTTCGAGCCGGCGCTTTGACAACCGGAGACTCGCAGGAAGAGGAGGGAGCGGGGCGTCGTGTACACCCAGCGGCAAACGATGGGGGCAGAAGCGCGCGCAGCAAGCGGACAACGCGATAAAGGGAGGAGGGAAGAGATAGCAGCGACTGACTGATGCTGCTGACGCCGATAGTGAGTCAACCCCAGCTGCGGAGTTGGTTTCAGGGACAACGCCGCCGATGCCGACGCAAACAATATGATACCCTCGCTTCCGCAGCGCCAAGAACCAGGTCTAGCCGTGGGAAGGTGGTCACGTATTCGTCGACGTGCCGGGGCCTACGTGAAATAACCGGCGCGTCGGCAACTGAAGAGCACCCTATCCGCCACACAGGAACAGGGGGGGGGGGGACCCTCCCCTCCTCTTTCTGCATGGCGGCGACGGTGTTCTATGCAGTCACGTTATCGTGACTCTCTAGCGGCGTCAGCGGCATCCAGCGGTATCACTCGGTCGCTGCTAGCGCTGGGGGGATGAAAGGGGGGCGGAGCTGGTTACGAGGCCGACGCCGATGCGTAACCCAGGAACGGACGCCAAAGAGCTGCGCTCTAAAAAAGAAAGCTACTGCAGTTCAGCGCTTCGGACCACCGCCCTAATAGAGGCTTTACCCTCATCGCACTTCCGTGGTCCAAAGTACCCTATACAATGTTTAAGCACTCAAACATCGGGACTTAAAACGCGTTCCCAGATATTATACCTGGGACTGTGTACTTGCGTCTCATAGCAACGCCCAAATACAGAGTAAACACTGAAAAATGAAAGCGCGTGAAGGGGCAGGATCGTAGATATGCAATTTTGTTTGACAGAAAACGGACATCAATTTCATTAATGACAGTGAAAGATAATACACAAATAGAAGTTGGCACAGGAAACATTCTACTTCAAGCTATGGGGAATAAAAAGCTTATTGAAGTTTTCACCACCTGTGTAATGTCAGTTTTTGCTTGAAAGCCACACGAACGCATTCAAGAAGCGTTCGGTAAGACAAAAAGCAGTCGGGGTAACGCACACGGAAGAAAAAGCTTTCTCACGGCCGAAACGGGCTGTGGATTCTTATCTACTGCATCTTTGGGAAGCCCGACGAGAACTCCTTAGAAGATTGAGAAAGCTGGAAAGATGCAGAACCCTAAAAAGCGGGTTGCGGATACCCCAAACAGGCCGAAGAGTATGCCGAACACCTCGGAAGACAAAATTGGAACCAGTTTTGCGATCAACTACAAGGAACTCTATGTGTAATACAATTGGGACATTCTAAAATCTCTCATCGGCACCACGGAGTCTAAATCAACATCTCACAAAAACTTGGCTAGAATATTATATTCCCATGACGGAACAGAGCAAGACATCCTAACTGAGATTAAGAAGCAATTCACCAACGGCAGTTTGTTACCTCCACACCACATCACACACCCGACGTACCAAGGGAGCCGAAATGAGGCTCTAGATCGGCCTTTTATTATGACGGAACTACTGGCGTCCCTGGCAAAGCTCAACCGGAATACTTCCCCTGGCAAGGACCCCCTTGAGCAAATCAACAGCAGCTGGGAGACGGGGGACATCATGAAGTGATCATGATTCTCTAGCCCAATTCCACCAGGACTTGGGAACCTGCGACCTATATCCCTCACTTCATGCGCAGGAAAGCTCTACGAGCACATGATCCTTAACCGCCTCACAAACCATTTGGAAAATCAAGGCTGCATCCCCAATGGATGCACCCTGGATTTCAGATGGATTCAGACAATACCTATCCGCGCAAGATATCCTACTGCTACTCAAAGAGTATAACATTGACCATTTTGACAAATCCGGTAAGCCTCATTCTAGCAATACATTTGAAGGGAGTTCTTGACAACGTCTCACACACGCAATTCTTCGCCGTCTACAGGTCACTAATTGCGGATAGGGAGCATATAACTATGTTCATACATCCTTGGCGAATCTTACGGCCACTATAAGCCTGGGGACCTCAAAGCGGACAAATTCCTGGTAGCGGAAAAAGGCACCCTACAAGGTTCTGGTGTATCGCCCCTCAAATTTATATTACTATGCTGAAGCTTCCGAAGGCTATAGATGACATCAGAGGCATACGACATGCTCCATATGTCGATGATATAGCAAACTGGATTCGAGGCGGCTGCCCAGGACCGCAGGAAGACATCTTTCAAGAAGCCGTCGACTGCATCAATAACTACCTAAAAAACTAAAGACTCATCTGCGCACCTGAGAAATCTGCACTCCTGATTCTTAAAGTCAGAACTCACGAAAAAGCACCAAAAGATGACAGTCCCGATCAGAAATCTTTCTTAGCTGAACACCTATCCCTCAAGCTGACTCTCTTTGCATTCATCGCCTAAACGTCCCGAAAGATGGCTCAAGGTCCGTAACACACCCAAGTCTTCAAGCTACTGCTACTCAAGTGGCGCACCGGATCTACCGCGTGTACAATGTATGAAAGAACAATGTATGAAAGGACAAGATACCGTCCGCATCATCTAGGCTGTCATCATAAGCCGCATACCATACGGAACAACAGATTTGGTTCTAAAGAAAGCAAAAGTGGAGAAACGCGTCACTCTCATCCGTAAAGCCACCAAAATAGCCATCGGTATATCCGAACGTGCCTCTACGCAACGCCTCTTCTACCTCGTCGTTCACAACACTTCGGAGGAGCTTGCTGAGGCCCATAAAGTAAGCCAATTGGAATGTTTAAAACTAACAAACTGGGATACCGAGAAGGCTTAGAACCAAAAAACACCAAACAGCGCATTCCGGACGAAATCTGCTGATACATAACTGTAGCCCCCATCTCGTGAAATATGCATCCTACATACAACTAATTCCGGCCCCAGGCAAGAGTTCGGGCCCTAAGCAAAGCGCACTTAACAAATCCGAAAACCAGATACATTGTTGCAGCAAAATACCCGGGAAGACAAGCCCACTCCATTAGCGTCATGGCTTACATATTTACAGCCAAAGACCTCTGCAACTATTAAAACAAATGATATTGACGAACCGAAGAGACTGCAATAGCCTTAGCAGTCTCGACGAGCAACGAAGATGTCATTATCCTCACTTAGTCACAGTCGGCATGCAGAAACTACCAAAAGGGAAGCATTTCCAGCTTAGCACTTCAAACTCTCCGTCGCGCCACAACTCACCCCCCTCCCACGACGCCTAAATCATATAGAAGCCGGTACACATCCACTTGGAAGGAAACGAGGCTGCCAACGCCTCATCTCAGCTTGAGGATATGCTAACCGGGCACCACGGAGACCACTGGATGTACCCAAGAAATATACTGACATGCTCCTGCATTACAGACTTGACAGAAGAAAATATTACATACCCCAAACGAAACTAACCACAGAAGACGTAAGTCACCTTCCAAAAACTCCAAACCAACAGTCACGTCTACGGCACCTTACTACACAGGATCTCACCCACCATCTACAAATATGAATGTATGAATACAAATATGGCGTACCAACACCCTACAACATATGGTGTGGGAATGCAAGAGACCACATGATGCCATATCCACCAAGGACTTAACCTATGATCAGTGGGACACTCAGCTGTCCCCCCAGCCTGGATGGTCAGCGTAGGATGGTCAGGACAAGACTCTTGTCGACCAGACTCGGGAGATGGCTCGAGTCCACGGCTTCCTGGACTGAGGAGGATCCCCACCTAGGGCGAATATTTCACGTCTGCTCTGAATAAATGTTTGCCTCTCTCAAAAAAAGCAATATATTCAGATCAATAGCTGCAGGCAAGTGCACGCACGAAGTTCGGCAATAAGGCAAGAAAGTTGAAGGTGCCTTCAGGTGTTACATATATACACGGAAGCAAAAAATAGGAATTACTGTGAAATAAATGAAGGCGCTTAATTGAACAAAAATGAGTAAAGGCTACATATTTCATAGAGACAGCAAACCGTAATACAAACATAAGAGAAGACTAACGTAGAGCGCGTACGCTCTGCTGGGTGAGACTTGACTGCAATGCGCAAACATGCGTCGTGGTAATGGTGGTAGTGGTTATTTATTGTATATGCAAAAGGAAGGAAATGATGTTTGCCAGCCGCGGTACCTGCTATCTGATATCTGAAGCACCTGAACTGGGGCGGCGGAAATAAATGGATAGCGAGGAAGAGGTACAGGAAATCAGAAAGGTGAGCGATAGGGAGAAAGAAAAGGGTAGGCAAAAAATGAAAATATATATACACACTATGGCACAATATACAGTAGTATGGTTGAGGCGCACCCGCAAATGCCGTAAGTCACTGAGCACTCGGAACATCGGGCGCGCCTCCGCATTAGCTCTGCGTCCAGGCAACTGTTCACTATGCACGCACTAGCACACTGTACAAAACACTGACGACCGTGGTGGGCGTTCGGCCGTTAATAGCACACGCGGAGCGTTCAGTCACAGCCCGCACTATCTGACGAGGTGAAATAGGCGGGTCATCAAGCCTGCCTGTTCGATATATTCACACAGGGTCACGTGTGTTCGCTCGCGGACGCGCGCACTGCCGGGCGGCCACAGGAGCTGTCCGGGATTACCTCCTGCGCTCTGTATACGCCACCAGCAACTCACGTCTTGGTCCGGCTAGCGCGGCGCAGTGCCGTAGAAGATGTTCGAGAGTTTCTACCGCGCCACAGCCCTCACACACATGAATGGTGGCAAGTCCATGGCGCATCCGTAATTCCCCAGGCCACACACATCCAATGCGTGCACGGAGGATCATTGCGCGTTGCAGCCGAGTCAGCGAGCGGATAGCGGACTGCCGTCCTCTGCGCGCTGTAGGCGATCGATGTGTCGGAGCGCCCGCCGCGTGGCCTGAAGTTGTAATGGCCAGGAGCCTGCCTCGGCCAAAGTAGCTGCGCATTGAGAGTTTCGAGGAAGGCCGAGGCAAGTGCCTTGCGATAGTCGACCTCCAGCTTCTTCGAGCATGGTTTGCGCGGTGTGACGACCGGTAGCGTGTAGAATATTGCGCCAAAAGCCGCGGAGTTGTACAGCCGTAACGCAGCTTGCTGGGAGATGCCTTAGCCTCGAGTAGTGAGCCTGTGTACGGCGGCGGTGGTTCTCTTCATCGGCAGGCGGGCCTTGGTCGCCGCGGGTTGGAAGGAAAGGCGCTGGTCTATGTCCAACCCCAGGTACCGCACCGAACGTCACCACGGCAGGAGGGTCCCGTCCACTGTGAGCGGCGGTGGTCACTTTGCGCGAGCTCGGAACAAGGCCATTGCGACGGACTTGGCCGCGCTGAGCGACAGACCTAGGCAGTGCAAACAGTCACTCACCGCCGTCAGAGCTGCATACAGGCACGCGCGCACCCGTGCTGTCTCGCCCGGCGGTCCAGGCACCACAGAGCAATGTCATCTGCGTATATGGAGATGTACACATGATGCCGGCTGCCTGCAGGCAGGCAGCCCGGCACCACCGCCATCGCCACATTGAACAGAAAAGGTGACAGGACAAAGCTCTGCGGCACGCCTAGCCCAACCGGGTGAGGCGCCGAGAGAGCGCTCTTCACGCGAACGCCCATGGAGTGCGCCTGACAAAAGCACCAAACGTATTGTAGCAAGCGTTGCGAGAATGGGAGCTCGGCAGCCGTTATCAAACGCGCCTGACACGTCCAGCAGTAGAAGCAACGCAACCTGCCTCACTGCCTTCGCGTGCTCGAGCGTGGTAACAACATCGGAGATGGAGTCCTCAGTGCACCGCATTCCGCGAAAGCCCCTCTGCCGCTCATCAAACAAATCCGCCGCCGCAGCCTGCTCATTAAGGCGATATAAAGGCATGTGTTCCATGAGCTTACCAGCCGCAGATTTTAGCGCCACTGGACGGTATCCCGCTAGCTGTGTTGGTGGGCGTCCTGGCTTGAGGATGGGGCAGACGAATGCCGTGCGCCAGTCCTCCGGGAGGGTCCCGCGTTCCCACACTAGGTTGATCTGCTGCAGGAGAACCAGCCGTTGATCCGCGTCCAGGTTCCGCAGCGTCTGATAGGTCATCCCATCCGGCCCTGCCGCCAAGCGACGGTGGCAGCGCTGTAGCGCGTTGTTGAGCTGCGTCACTGTGAAGGGGGCATCACAATGGCCAACAGGGGTAGGAGCGCTGGCGCTGTCTCCGGGGCTCACAGGTGAAGTTTGGCTGCCTGTGTTTGCGGGGCTTTGCTGCGCAAAGCGGACGGCAAACCGCTCAGCTAACTGCTCGTATCTAAGGCCGCTCGAGATGGCGAGAGCGGCCAGGGGCTGCGGGTTCCCTTGTGGCGTTGTGATGCGTCGCAGGATGGTAAAGAGCCATCGCGAGCTGCAGTCCTCCTCCATCTTCCTGCAGAGCGATGCCCACTGCCAGCGGTAAAGTCTGTGGGAATTCCGCCTCTATGCCGCGTCCAGCCGATTGTATACTGTCCAGTCAGTTGGTCTGTCCATCCGCCGCGCTCGCCGCTCAGCTTTGTCCAGTTTTTGTCTCAGGTCGAGCAGCTTGTTGTTGGGCGTTGGTTGCCCTGCCCGAACCTCTACGCGGCGAGTGTCTGCGAGTGTCTGCGAGCGCGCTATGGACGATACTGGAGAAGAAATCCGCGCCGGACGTAGCTGCGGCTTCTACTTCGCTGTGGAAGCGGGTCCAGTTGATAATGGAGTAAGTGCGCTTGGCGCGAGCTTTCTTGGCAGTGGGCTCAATGAGGATGGAGAAGTGATCAGAACCCCAGAGTGATGGTGCACGATGCCAGGTCGCCATGTCACTGGATGCGTAATCCGCCTTCCACCTGGCCTACCTCGATGCGAAGAAACTTTGCTGTGCCTCCTGTGGGTTGGTGTAGCATTCACAAACTCGTATTCTTTTATGATGGGCATGGCAAACAGCCCTACATGTACAAACTGTGGATACGACGAGTCTATAGGCCACATTCTTTGTGAGTTCCCCATATACAGTGAGGAAAGGAAGTGTCTGTGCCGTTCGCTGGAGCATTTAGATGGACGCCCATTGAGTGAATCTATTTTAGGTCCCTGGCCACGGCGATCATCTGCGGCGAAGGCCGCCCAGGCACTGCTCCGCTTTATGAGAAGCATAGGCCTAATCGAAAGACTATGAGTTTGCTATGACATGACTGTAACGTAATGTGATGTGGCGTGTCTGTAATGTGACTGTATTAACTTCAACTATCCCTCTCTCACAACTTTTATATCCATTCATCCCCTTCCCCCAGTGCAGGGTAGCAAACCGGTTGCTTTTACGGGTTAATCTCCCAGCCTTTCCTCCTCATCTTCCTCCTCCTCCTCCTGGACGCGAACGCAACGTCTATGCAGGGGCCAGGTGTGCCGCGTCGCCGGAAAGTGGGCTCGCCGGTGTTCAGCGGTGTGAGACTCAGCTGTGTTGCTATGGCGTGTAGGTCGTCTCTTCGCGCAGTGGGCGTTGAAATCTCCGAGGATGATTTGTCGGGCGGCACAGCACGAAGAGACTGCAGTGAACCACTGGGCATTCCACTGCACAGCTGAACGCCCGTAAACACTAGCCACATGCGTGTCCACACCACGTATGCGGACTGTAACAACAACACACTCCTGCACATCACTCGTCGCCGCCGCCGAGTCAACGAGGACATGTTTGACATCGCGCCGCACATAAACCGCACACCAAGATATCCCTGGTTTGTGCTGGGGATCACTGCACGGCACTGCAGCACAGGTCACC
Organism: Amblyomma maculatum; assembly: GCA_023969395.1. Classification (NCBI taxonomy): domain Eukaryota; kingdom Metazoa; phylum Arthropoda; class Arachnida; order Ixodida; family Ixodidae; genus Amblyomma; species Amblyomma maculatum. The sequence goes on along the minus strand of JAJIZL010020033.1, from coordinate 177,516 downwards.
TCCTCACAGGTTGTCGGGAGTGGTTTCCGACGCAGCCGAGTAGCCGCATTTGAGGTCCCCTCTTGTGCACGAACGTATGTCTCCTGTAGCGCTACAACTTCAGAAGACTCGTTAGACACTCGTGAGCGCAGCTCTGAATAGCGCGCGGCAAGAGAACGTACGTTCCAGTGCAGGATGGAAGGAAATCGTGGGAGGTGTCCGGCAACTAGCCATGATGTTAGATATCCTGTAAGGAGGCGCCTACTGCTTTTAAGCAGATGCGCCTGTCGTTAGAACGCAACCGTATAACCATGCAAGTGACAAAGCCGCGTGTCGTTAAAACAGTATGCCGCTTCCACTATCATTTTTTCTGCAGCACACCTGAACCTCTTGATTGCCGGCATGACTCTATTAATACGCAAAAGGGTGAAAATTAGATGTTTACGCTCAACTTGAACCTATAGCGAGAGAGCAAAAGCTGTGAGTTTTGCAGTGATAACCCTTGTCACATAGCTTTTTCAGAAATATCCGTGGTTTTTCATCAGTAATAAAAATATAAATTGCTTCATAGGCAGAGAAAGGTGCAGTTCCTGTCACGCTTATTCTGTGGGCACAGGGAAGAGAGGAAGGTGGAAGTGAAAGCGGATAGAGAGAAAGGGTTGCCGTATTAGAGTGCTCGGGAGGAAGAGGAGGAGGAGGAGAAAAGGAGGGCGGAAGGCAGGGATGGTAACTTGTACTGGGGAAGGGGAATCGGGGATTAAAGGGGAGGGTAGAAGAGGAGATGAGGTGAGAAAGTCAGTCTATCAATCTGGCTAGTCTCTGTTAAAAAGCGAAGAATTGCCTTGTAGGCTTTCAGCGCAGATGATGTTTGTGGCAATGGTCCCAAAATTTTCCTTCCGTTAAGGGGAGATCGTCCAGACGATCCAATGCAATACGCAGCGTATGTCGTTCTGTTACAAAAACAGGGCAATCACAAAGGAGGTGCTCAATTGTTTCATCAACGCCACATCGTTCACAAGCAGGGCTGTCAGCTATCCCGATCAGGAAGGCGTATTTGTTTGCAAAAGCAACGCCAAGCCATAGGCTGCACAGTAACGTTGTTTCACAACGTGTTGTGGGGTGGGGTATACGCAGGCGTAGTCCGGGGTCCAATGCCTTGAGGCGACGGTGGGAGAACTCTGTAGTGTTTCACGCTGAATGTGTTAGCTCCGCAGCCAAACAGCCAAGCCCGCTCGCTGCGTCGGCTCTCGTTAACGGAATTTGGGGGCCGAACGGGCAGCGTCGACCGCCTACTTGTTTCCTGCAATGCCAAAGTGTCCTGGCTGCTAAGGAGAAATTTTTACCACCTGGGGATATTTAACTGCGCCGGCATCGCGCAGCAGAAGTACGCCACTTGGTTTATAATATATGATATGATTGACTCACTGGAAAGAAAAGGCGTAGTATCGGTCCCGCTTCTCCTGTGGACACCTGTGCCGCACCTTAAGGGAAGGGACGAAAGTGGGAAGGAAATTAGAAAGAGAGAAAGAGGAGTGCGTTTCGATGGAGGCGAAACGAAGAGGCGTCGTGTGCTGTGCGATGTCAGCGCACGTTAAAGATCCCCAGGTGGTCGAAATTACTCCGTAGCCCTCCACTACGGCTCCTCTTTCTCTCTTTACACTTTCATTCCCACCCTCCTCCCTTCCCCTACGGCGCGGTTCGGGTGTCCACAGAGCAAGTGTGACAGTTACTGCGCCTTTCCCTTCCTGTGAACCAATTTAAAAAAAAAAAAAATTTAAGCCGTAGTGGTCCGTTATTTATTTGGGGGGAAAGGAAGATCATCATCATCATCAGCCTGACTATACCCACTGCAGGGCGAAGGCCTCTCCCATATTTCTCCACTTAACCCGGTTCTGTGTTAGCTACATCCAATTGACCCCTGCGAACTTCTTAACCTCATCCGCCCACCTAACTTTCTGCCGCCCCCTGCTACGCTTTCCTTCCCTTGGAATCCAGTTTGTTGTCCTAAGCGACCATCGGTTATCCTCTCTTCGCACTACATGTCCTGCCCATGCCCATTTCTTCTTCTTAATTGCCACTAGAATGTCGGTAACCTGAGTTATTTCTCTGACTCATTCTGCACGTTTCCTATCTTTTAATGTTACCGCTACCATTTTTCGCTCCATAGCCCTCTGAGTTGTCCTCAACTTAAGTAAAACTCTCTTCGTTAGCCTCCACGTTTCAGCCCCATAGGTGAGTACAGGTAAGATGCAACTGTTATATACTTTCCTCTCTAGCGATGCCGGTAAGCTGCTAGTCATTATCTGTGAGTGCTTTCCAAATGCGCTCTATCCCAATCTTATTCTTACTTCCTTTTCATGGTCCGGATCTGCGGTTACTGCCTGTCCTAAGTAGACATTTTCGCCTACTACTTCCAGTACGTCGCTACCTAATGTAAACTTCTGTGCCTTTCCGAGGCTGTTGAACATTACCTTAGTCTTCTGCATATTGATTTTCAAGCCTACATTTCTACTTTTCCTGTCTAGGTCACCAATCATTATTTGCAGTTCATCCCCCGAGTTGCTTAGCAAGGCAATGTCATCAGCAAATCGCAGATTACTGAGGTATTCTCCAGCTACCCTTATCCCTAACTGATCCCATTCCAAGTCTCTGAATACTTCTTCTAAGCAAGCTGTGAATAGTACTAGGGAGATTGTGTCTCCTTGCCTAACACCTTTCTTTATGGGAATTTTGTTACTTCTTTATGCAGAACTATGTTTGCTGTGCAGCCACTATATATATCTTCCAGCACTTTCACGTACGGCTCGTCTACCCCCTGATTTCGCAATGCCTGCATCACCGCCGAGGTTTCAACTGAGTCAAATGCTTTTTCGTAATCAATGAATGCTATGTATAAGGGCTGGTTATATTCCGAGCATTTTTCTATCACCTGATTGATGGTATGGATATGATCGATAGTAGAGTACCGTTTCCGAAACCCTGCTTGATCCTTTGTTTGATTGCTGTCTAAGGTTGTCCTGATTCTATTAGCGATTACCTTAGTAAATACCTTATACGCAACAGGCAGTAAGCTGATATGTCTGTAATTTTTAAGTTCTTTAGAGTCCCCTGTCTTATGAATGAGGATAATGTTTGCATTCTTCCATGGTGCCGGTACCATTGTTGACACCAGGCACTGCGTATACAGGGTGACCAGCTTTTCTAGCACGATATCCCCTCCGTCCTTCAGCAAATCTGTAGTTATCTGATCCTCTCCAGCTGATTTCGCCCTTTTCATAGTTTCTAATGCTTTCTTGACCTCGTCCTTCGTAGGTGGAAAGTCTGACTGTTTTTCCGTACCGCCCATCTCCTTACGGTCCTGACTACTTTGGCTACTGTAGAGATCTTTATAGAACTCCTCGGCTACTTTGACTATCCTGTCCATATTCGTGATGCCGTTGCCCTCCTTGTCCTTTATCGCATACATCTGGTGTTTGCCTATGCCCAATTTCTTCTTTACCGCTTCAAGGCTTCCCCCGTTCTTTACAGCATGCTCAATTTTCTCCATGTTATACTTCCTTATATCGGCCACCTTGCGCTTGTTGATTAGCTTTGATATTTCGGCCAATTCAATCTGGTCTGTTGGATTGGAAGCTTGCATACTCTGGCGTTTCTTAATCAAATGTTTCGTCTCCTTAGGCAGCTTACCGGTATCCTCTCTAACTATCCTAGCGCCCACTTCTACCGCACATTAAGTAATGATATCTCTGAAATTATTGTTCATTGCTTCTAGGCTAATGTCGACATCCTCGCTTAGAGTTGAATATCTATTCTGTAGCGAGATCCTGAACTCTTCTGCCCTCCACCTCACCGCTAATTCGTTGATGGGTTTCTTTCTTACTAATTTGCTGCGTTCCTTCTTCAGATTTAGGCTAATTCGGGACCTCACCCTCCTGTGGTCACTGCATCGCACTTTCCCGATTACCTCAACATCTTGCATAATGGCGGGGGTTGAGCACAATATGAAGTCGATTTGATTTTTAGTCTCCCCGTTAGGACTTTTCCATGTCCATTTCCGGTTCTTCTGTTTGCTGAAGAAGGTATTCATGATTCTTAAGGTATTGCAATCTGCAAACTCAACTAGTAACTCCCCCCTGCTATTCCTAGAACCAATGCCATAGTCACCTACTGCCTGTTCTCATGCCTGCTTTTTCCCTACCTTGGCATTGAAGTCGCCCATTAGTACATTATACTGGGTCTTTACTTTTCCCATTGCCGATTCTACATCTTCGTAGAAGCTTTCAACTGCCTGGTCATCATAACCACATGTAGGTGTATAGGCCTGTACAACCTTCAGTTTATACCGCTTAATAAGCCTAATTACGATGCCTGCAACCCTCTCGTTAATACTATAGAATTCATCTATATTACCCGCTATATACTTATTGACAAGGAACCTATACTCCTAGTTGTCGCCTCTCTGGTAAACCTCGATAACACAGTACATGCCCATACTTCAGTACAGTATATGCCTCATTCGGCCTCCTAACCTCACTATGATATGCCATTTCATACCCTCTGGTTCCTCTAACAGCACTGCTAAACTAGCTTCACTAGCTAGGGTTCTAGCGTTAAACGTTGCCAGGGTCAGTTTCCGATGGCGGCCTGTCCAGTGGTAGGTGCTGCAGTGGCGTAGCGGTAGAACATCCGCCTCGCATGCAAGACGACCGGGGTTCAAACCCCGGTGCCGCGCAATTCTCCACCGGATTTAAAAAAGAAAAAAAAAAAATCCGCGTGTCGATGTAATTGAATAAACAGGTTTGGGGCGCGACCTGATGCCGGTGAACACCTCCGGCAACGCACTCCCTCACCAGAACAGGAGTTGGCCACCCTGGCGCAGTAATTGGCCGCAACCTCCTATGATAAGCTCCATAAAACCCCGGCCCTCAGTCACCAGCGGCTGCGGAACAACTGACCACGGCGGCGGTCAGACCTGTGACGCAGCAGGGGGTGCTAAGAATACCTGCTCCACTGGACTGCACTGGAAAGGAAGATGTCTCATACTTAGGCAAACACCATAGAATTGTCGATACCTTCACTTGATAAGTTCAAGGTCGCATTGTCCTATTCTTCTTGTAAATTCTAAATTCATTATATACAGAAATCTTTGGCTGCGGGCAACCCGAGTGAGCGCGTGGCAGCTTCTGGCCCTACGGGGCTGGGACTGGTAGGTCCCCGCAGTTTGAAGCAGGGCCTAGCCTGCCACTGGTGGTTGTACATGCTGCAAGCCGTCATTGCACCCGCCACCACTTCGGTGGCAGATGACGGCTGTTTCGACGCGCGTCTTCGTCTCTCTTTCTTGTTTTTCTTCCTTCTCTACTTTCTCTGTCCGCTCAGTCGCAACGAAAAAAGCTGAGTTGACTCAGCTACAGAGCCAGTAGCAGGCCCGTAGATTTCCTTTTCCCTCTTCATACAGTCGCAACAACCGAGCGTTGCATCGAACGCAACCAGCGTTCCGGAGAGCTCAAAGTTCATGAGCGCGTGTTATGCCGCAGATGCTTTCCTGTTCCATTCGGTCAGCTCTCCCAACACAAGCTGCTATTGCCTCTACGCCGCTGCGAGCGCATGCGCATTGCGGAAACTACAGTTCTCCTCTCTATTCCGGCGCGGGCATCTATTGGGGTACTGCTACCCTCTTCCTTCTCTCTGTAGTGAGCGGCAGCGGCAGAAACCCTGTGTAACGGTGCAGCTGGTTGCCATGGTTACGGCGCATGCGCAGTAGCGGTGTGTGTCATGCAAGGCGACCTTGGCTTTAATTAGTCTAGTGAAGCTTTCGCTTGAATGAATGAAGCCTTTTGATTGAAGGGATGGCGCTCCGCCGCTGTTCGGGTAATCAGGGAGTTAGAAGGAATGAGAGTGTAGCTTCTCGCTTCTTCACGGTTCTTCAAGCTGTTTCTCGTTCCTTGCCATGCTGCCAATCTGCACGTTTGATAGTATCTGACGTGCTGGGCGGGCATGTCATCGTGCGGAATATGCGTCAAAAATGACATTTTCCGCGCAGAAGACTAAAAACAAAAGACTAGAGGAACCGCCGATAGGCGTTGAAATGCAATAGCATAAGCTTTTCAGTGATTGAAATTTTCCGCTACTGAACCGGAACCATAGTTCAATCCCAACTGTGGAGGTCGCGTTTCGAAGGAGGCCAAACGCAAATTCTGCCATGTGCTGTGCGATTTCAGGGAACCTTTCAGGACAACTGCGCCGGTTCTCCGGCCGTGCTGAGTTTTTTTTATTTTGCTAAAGATGTGGTCGTCGCATTACACGATTTCATTTTTTACAATACGAAGCCAATAGTTTTAAATCATCAAAAAACGCGCCCACGCGCTGCCATTATGTCAAGTTGTGCGAACGTCAGTCCTTTTCAAGGCATCGCCCGATAAGGGCTGAACGATCGAGAGATTTTGAATGTGGCTAAATTACTGCTGTTTTAAGCATTTGCCATATTCTTTAAGCCATTTTGTACATGCACACAAATTGGTAGAAGTAGACAGCATATATGTGGTTGACCGACTGAAAAGCATCCAGTATCTATGCTTTGAGGCGGTATTTTACGCAGTCGACGTACGCTCTTCTCTCCCGGTGTGTCCTACAGATCGAAGCACTATTGCTAACTCTGACAGATCTCACGAAACGTTTCTTCAGGTACAGTACCCCAGGTAGGACTTGCTTTCATCTGCTATGTATTTCATAAAACAACGCAAATTCAGAGGGGCACGTCTGCGGCCCAAAAAAACGCACATCTACCTTTCCCCACACACATATGCCCCGCAATATTAGGATGAGGTCATTTTAACCCAATTTTCAACTTTCCCTTCAAGCAGGTCCGATTTCAGAGGCACAAGAACTCCGCGTACTCGGACTTTTTATTCACCGGCACCGCAAGCCAGACACCACTTTGGCTGAACTCCTCAAGATGGGGGATCAGATGGGCCGCATGGACCACCAAGTTTGCAATAAACGCGGTGGTGGTGGGGTGGTGAAAATGTTCATTAAAAAAAATTGCGAGTTCAACGCTGCTGAATCAAATAATGAGCGATTAGCTGCGGGTGACCGAGCGTTCTTCTTCTTCTCTTTTTCTTCTTCCTCAGCCCACATAAAAATCCCCGCTTTAACCAACCGATATGAACGTGCCTTAGTGGCCTATAGGGGTAATGTAAATGCCAGGGTCCTAGCAAGCTGATTCTGACACAACCGTCCAATGTGAAACGAGATACCTAAGTTGGCAGGAGCTGCCAACTGAGCCGCGGCTCCAACCGCGCCACGCAGACTGCTTGAGTTGGGAGCCCATTTTTCGCTTTTGTTTCACGTGGGGTGTGACGTCACAGCGTCACGTGGGTAAGACGTGGCTGCCGCCGCACTATGCCGACCGCTTGAGTTGGTAGCCCAGCTCTCACCCTAGTGCCATGTGGGGTGTGACGTAGCAGTGTCACGTGGGTAAGACGAACGTGGCTACCGCCGCGCTGTGCTGAAGGCTCGAAACCTAGGGTAGTATTGCATTCGCAATAATAGCTACATGGAGGTATCTCTAGGGTCAGACTTAGTGCCCTTCCCCTCAGAAACACTAGGTGGAATCCCTAGTATGGGACCCCAGTGGCTTCCGCTGCCGCCATTGCTCGTTTGACCAACGCCTTTTGGGCTTTCAGTCAGAGCAGGCGAGTAGTGTCGCCTCCACTCCTTCACTCTCGTTAACCCTTTACATGGGTGGGGGTAAAGATTGTGTCTGTTTTGTACAGCTGGGTAATTTGTCTGAAAGTGTAGGCTGGTGTGAATTCTTCTTCTGAGGAGGAGGGGGACAAGGTTTCCCGGTTAGAAAGCGTGCGGGCGGCGGCAGATGCTGCCTCATTTCCACCTAGCCCCGAGTGGGCCGGAGCCCAGTATATGAAGCTGTGGTACGGAGTTCCTACGTACGAGCCGTTTTGAAGTCGTCGGTAGCCAGGTCCCAGCTGTTTTTAGAAGCCGGTATGCCAGGTACGGGACCCAGCCCTGTTTAACGTTCCTACACGTTCCTCGCGAGTTCTTTATGATTGTTTTGGAATCGGAATGTGTTGCTGCTAACGCGATGGCGACCTCCTCTGCCTGTGTTACGTTTCGGGCTTTAAATGTGAGCCCGTTCACGGTTTCGGACTCGTGGATCACTGCCGCCGTGTACCACCCGTCTTGGTGCGGGCCGGACGCGTCCACATAGTACACTCCGGGTTTCCCTCCGATGTGGTGAGCTAAGGCCTCTGCCCTGGCCATGCGCCTACCCTCGTAGTTGTCCTTGGACATGATAGTGGGGAGTGGTTTTAAGTGCAGGGCATATCGGTACTCCTGGGGAAGTCTTACTCTTTTCCTCGGTTACATTCGTGTGTTGTATGTGTAGACGGGTTAATAGGCGACGCCCTGACCTTGTCTACGATAATCGCGTGCATTGGCTTGTGAGGTGGGCTTCTCTCATCTCCTCGAACGAGTTCGTCATACCCAGACCTTAGAGTCTCAGGTTGTACGTGGTTATAGGGAGGTCGAGGGACTTTGCTATTTTGCGCGTGATCACCTTGAGGATGTTCTCGTTGTGTTTCTCGAGGTGGAGATAGGGGTCGAGTATAGAATTCGTCTTGTTACAAAGGAATTGGCCAGTCGTAGAGCACCTTTACTTCTCAGTCCCCCTTTCTTCTTTGAGACTCTGAGGACCATTCGGCCCACCTGGTCTCCCACCTTTTTTAGCGTGTCGAGCGTGTTCGTTGCTAGCTTACGCTGGTGAATGAAAAGAAACAGCACTCTAATTTTCTGTCTCTAGGGTATCGGTTTTGATCCAATTAAGTCGCAATTCTATCTTGTCTGCATTTTTTTGGAGAGATAAATATGGATGAATTCGGATTTTTTAGGTGAGCAATGAAGGACACATTTTTTCGCGCACGCATTCACAGCGGTGGCTGCCTCCTACAAGCTGGCCTCCATTTCTCCCAGAGAGCACTGCGTGCCCCATTAGGAGATGCCGTCCGCGTACAGCGCGTACTGCACACTCGAGACTTTTTCCAGGTGGACCGGGAAATTCTTTATGGCCACGTTGAAAAGCAGCGGAGATAGCACCTTTTCCTGTAGTGTTCCCCTCGTACCTATTAGAAAGGGACCGTGTTCTGCGTTCTGAATTCTCACGTAGGCCTGTCTGTCTGAGAGGAAGCGTTTTATATGCTCGAACGCGTTCTTTCCACACACAGTCTCCGGAAGGCGTCTCAAGATCGCCTCGTGCGTCCCATTATCGAAGGCTCTCTTCAGATCTAGAGCCAGCACTATCTTATCCTCGTTCGGATGATCTATCTGATTTAGTATCTCTCTGCTAAGCTGTAGCAGGATGTCCTGAGCCCATTTATTTGGCCTGAAGCTGCACATCGAGTCGACATAGACTCGCTTGTTTTCTAGATACTTGGAGAGTCTGTCTCTGACAATTGTTTCTACCAATTTGCCCACGCATGACTTGAGAGAAATGGGCCTGATGTTTTCCGTATCTATGGCTTTACCCGCCTTTGGGATGAAAGTTATGTGTCGTCTTCCATTCAGTGGGAAGAGGAACTTCGCCTGTCCAGATCGAATTAAAGTGTTCCAGAAGGGACTGGAACGCGTGCTCTGGTAGGTTTGTAGGAGTTTTACCGTGATCGCGTCCCTTCTTGGTGTGGTCCCGCGTTTCATTCTCGCTAGAGCCGCCTTGAGCTCGTATAGTTTGAAAGGTTCGTATAGCGCAACATTTTCGTCTCCACTGTACCTGTAAGCGTTTCCCTTTGGGTCTTGGGTCATGCTCAAGTACTGGTCTCGGAGCTCCCGCACTAGATGGGCCGTGTTTCCTTGAAATGCGTGTTGTGCTTTCTGCAGATGTTTGTGCGTCTCCGTGTGCGGTTGGTTTGGATCTATGAGAGCTCGGAAAAGACGCCACGTGTCTTTGCCAAAGATCTGCCTAGCTGCCGCGTTGCATCTCCACCCAGTTAGCGCCCGTGAGTAGCGCCGCGTATTCTGCCGCCTCTAGTTTTCGCCCCGATCCGGAGCTTGCGGTTATGTTTCTGCCTGCGCCATGTTTTGACCATGCTGCGTCTGGCTTCCAAGAGGTGGAGGATGTGGGGGTCCACATCCGTCACCGCCTCTGAGAGCTTTACCCGCGTTTCAGTCAAACGCAGGCTGGTTAGCAGCTGTTTGGTATAGGCTTGGTATCCTTGCTCCTGGATAGAACTAACGTCACATTCTTTTCTGAATTTTGCCCAGTTCTGAAACCTAGTCTGCTCCGTCGGTCGAATTGTTATGTTGATCAGATAGTGCTCGCTACCGAGTGTTTCCTCCGTATTCGTCCACTCCACTCGCCTCGCGTTTTTCGAAACGGTTAAGTCCGGGCAAGTGTCCCTCTGCACCGAGTTCCCAATCCACGTGGGGTACGCTGGGTCAGTGTGTATGGTTAGGCCTAATGTGGACGCTACCTCCGCTAGCTTCCGCCCACGTATGTCCTCTCGGTTGTAACCCCATGAGAGGCTTTGCGTGTTAAAATCTCATAACACTAGTAGCGGATCTCGTCCTGCTTCCCTGATAGCCCTGCCCAGGAGTGTGGAGAAAGTTTCAATTTTTGCTTTATGTGGGCAGTACACGTTCAGGATGGGGAGCGGCGGTTCATACTTTGCTATGGGCAGGAGACTCACCATCACGTATGAAAAGCTGGCTTGTAATTCCAGATCTATTAAATTTGCTGTGAAATTTTTGTGCATGGTGATGCATGTTACGGGGTCGCATTGCAACGTTTTGTAGTTTGTGAGGCTTGCGTTCCCGCCTGGCTCCTGCAAGGCCAGCACTGCCGGAGTTTGCTCGTACGTGGAAAGGTACATCCTAAGGGCCGCTCTCTTAGTCATTGATTTATATCTCGACTATTCCACTGTGTTAAAATTATAGGCCTCTCATTATTTCGTCCCGCCATATATTGCGCCTGAAGATTGTTCCTCTGGATGGGGAGCCAGGGGGAGCTTCTGCAGCTTCTCACCCTCAGTGAGCACCTTACACATCTGATGGGTTAGGGGATTCATGGGTCTTCTTGTGTTAGCACACTTGCGAACCATCACAGCTTTCGCTATCTGCCGTGATATTATAGAGAGACTGGATTCTTGTATGTTTCTCACCATAACTTCTAGTTTGCTATCCATGCTAGGCTCTGCATCGCTTTCCATCGCCTCCTCTTGCTGAGGCGACTGAGATTTAGCTAGTGCAGTTTATAGTTTACTATTTGTTTACTATTTTGCAGCTCTATTTCGCATTTAGGGCTGCTATCTGTTTTCTTGTTGTAGCTGTAGGAAGAAGGAAAAGAAAATGCACTGACCTGCTACTGGCTCTGTAGATGAGCCATCTCCGCTGCCTCGTGAGGACAGAAGAGAGAAAGTAGATAAGAAAAAGAAGAGGGAGAGAAAAACGAGCGCCGCAACAGCCGTCGTCCACCACCGAAGCGGTGGCGGGTGCAATGACGGCCTACAACAGATAAACATTCGGTGAAAGGCTAGCCCCAGCCGCAAGCGGCGGTGACCTACCTATCCCAGCCCCGTCAGGGTGAGGACCAGCCACCCTTCGCCCTCTTTTTAATTCAATCTCTACCGAGTTGGTTGTGGGTGGAGAGGTAGTATTGGGAGCAGGAAGGGCGACCCCGCTCACCTGATGCTTCTCGTTGTTGACCATGCTGGCCCAGTTCCTCTTTTGATTGTTTTGCTTAGAATTTAGCTCCATGTTAATCGAAGGGGACGGCAGATTCCCGCTCCCTCTTTTCTTTTTCTTCTTCTTGTTGATGTCGCTAGATTGTTGCTGCTCGTTCCTTCGGAATTTCGAAAGGAAGTCTTTAGAGCTCATGCCTTGTTCACTGCCACATACCGCACATTTCAGATTGCACTCGTGAGGGGTCCGCACCCCCCTCCCCACAAACGGATCTTGCGTTCCACAGAGTCCGCAGTTTTCTTGCCCTGGTGTCGAGCAGGTGTCTTCCCTATGTCCTACCGCGCCACACAGGTTACACGCTGGCATATTCGACGGTAAGTGGCTACAGGTATAACCTGCGCGTTGTACAGCACAGCTTTGGGCTTCTACTTCCCTTCGAAGGTGACCCTTTCTTTGTTCGAAGTGCCGAATGTTTGGATGTCCAGAATTTTGCTTTCTCCGTGAGAACTTCTCACCTTCCTCGAAGGGATTCGGTGGTCTCCAGATTGGCCACTGTGATGCCTCCATGTACCACGGTGTCTTCACTTTGCTTTACGGGCTTTACGGTCTTGCCCTTGCGTTCGGATTGCGAAGTCGCCGACCATTCTGTCTGCTGCGCGCATGCTCGACGTGCCCACGACGATCAGGTTTTAGTCCAGGGACACTGTGAAGTAAAAATCGTCCGCTTCGGCCTCCTGACTCGCTGTCGTAGGGCTGGACCCAACTCACCGTGTTTCAAGTTCTTTAAGTTTGTGGCCGTTAGTGGTTTGATGATTAGCACCAAGTCGTCTTGTCTGAATCTGCACAGAAACATGAGCTTCCATACAGCTCTGACTTGAATTGGGCCTCCGGCTGCGCGCTCACCGGGTTCTGATTCAGGTTGCGCATGGCGGCCTCCGTGTACTGACGTGGCTTTCCTTTGCGCGCTGGCTTGGCGTTTCCAGGCTCGTTTTTCAAAAGCCCGGATCACATTTTAACTCCAGGCTTGCTTTCGGCTTGTCTGCGGCAAGGTGATTCGATGTCATGCCTTCTGGATTGTAGCCGCGTTGTTGGTTGGCGTTTGCCATGTTCGCTGGGAGCGGCCTTCCCACCATGGAACGCCGGTGTTCAGTCAGGCTGAGCCACGGCTCCACAACTGATGGGAGTAAAAGTGCTCTAAAACGTCGGAACCTCGGCCCACAGGCTTGAGAGCGGTCTCGCTGCGTTCCGGATGATTTGATGTCATCAAGGTGCAACAGTTTTGAGATCCGACGCGTTGTTCTACCGCTATAGTCAAAAATCGCCGGAGCCGATGTTTCATACGTCCGCTCGCTACGCGCACTAGCAGCGCCCCAATAAATACGGGGGTACATTGTAAGGATGCCTTGCGGCTGGCAAATGCCTTCGTAATTGGTCGCATCTCTTATTTTGACTCCATACCTCCTCCTGCGGGGGCAAGATGAGGTTGCTCCGGGGATAATTCTCCGAGCGATCATAAAGAGGCCCTCGATCTCCCAGTGAATACCTCCAACCAGAGCCTCATGGCGCTTCAAATGGTTGACACGTTCAGGGAATTCAGTGAAACGCACATCACTGACCAATATACGCATTTGTCGCAGACGCAGTCCGGTCGCCCCATTCTTGCCCGGCTTCACATCCAACACGCTGCTTTTATCGAAGAACGGGTGCGCATTCCAGCCCCGTCGAGGTGCGCCCTCCATTTGCGACCAGTTCCTGCCAAAATGAGACGCGAAGGCAACGCTGGCCCGGGCCTGGCACAGGCGGACGTTCTGGCACACCATTATGATTCCAAACCCAGTCTTTATTATGTGTACGCCTCTGGCCCACACCACGGGTGATGGTAAAACAATCAAAGGTCTTAGCTTCAGGAGCCGCAACATAATTTATGCGGAGGAGGTTGCCATAGCGTTGGCTGCTTCCCACTGAGTCAGACAGAAATTTCTGATTCGCAAAGGCCCTGTCGCAACTTCGAACAGGGCTCGATTCCTTATCTAGCTGATGGTATCCCTCAAAATGCTCGTACATTGGGGACCCCGCTCACTGATATACTGTTTGGACTCCTGCACACCAGGGGCTCGCTGGAAACGGGGCTGCTGACGCTTGCCGCCAGCGCGCCCTCTAACCGGGAAGTTTCCTCCTCCGCCGAACAGCGCGCTGATCATATTCCGGCTTATATATACAAATAAATCTACAGGAAGGTACTACCAATATAGACACAACCTTTACCACCGCCCATGAAACGGCCGTTAAAAGGCCGATTAGCGACTCCTACTCCGCCTCTATATTTATGCACTGCTGTGTCCGGCAGCTCTAAAACATTTTGACCCTGCTTTCTCTAGAACTTTCCCGCACAGTGACGCGATGTCTTCGGACATCTACCACACGGTGGCGACCTGCCCTTCCAATTTCACTATCTCCCCTCAACTCAACCGAACCCGAGACGAGTGGGAGGCAACCCTGCTCGGCTGCTCTGACCTACAGGCACAACGGTCCTTAGTCGGGCGACACCGAACGGCGGCAGACGCCACTGAGACCCCGAAGTACGTACCTTTGCCTATTTTTCGTGCGAGCAGGCCCCCTCAGGCTCATGTCGTGTATAACCTCCTGCATGTTTATGCAGGGTTCTTGCAGGGTACGACCGCCAGGCGGTCGAGCTCGAATCAGGGTACTTACACTAGTCTGGCAACTTAACCATCGTTCCAGCTCTGCAGGGCTGCCTTCACACTGTTTTAAAGTATTTTAGGCTTGTTATACAATGGCAGCGTTCATTTCGACTACGCAGCTAGCCGACTGTTGCTATTCCGAACCGAGCTTTAGGAATGCGTCTTTGGCGCGCCGTGGAACTAGTGCAAGAAGTGCACGATCAATTTGGCCCACTTAAACAACTTACTTTTCATGCTAAACCTTTCAGCAACAGGGCGTAAAACAAGCAGTGCCTGCAGTCTGCAGTAGAGTTCTACAGCGTTCTATGCAATCTTCGAGTAAATAAAACGGCGCCTCAACGGCGCAGGCCCTGCCGTCATTGCAGCATCGTTTGCGCGGCGTGTTGTGGAGCGGAACGTCGAAACACGTCCGGCCTGAGCTGCACCATGAAAGTAGATGACATGTCGGCAAGTCGTGCAGCAGCGAATGACGATAGCGTTCCAAAGCAGCGCCGCCCACTGGCGCGGCGCACGATGCCGCTCTTGCGGTGTGCTACTCCCTATAGTCGTCGCCAGGCCTAAATTGTTTCGCATCGAAGGCGCATCAGATGGCACCTTGGAATTTCTCACTGCTGTAGTAAATGGTCATGCAGCAACTCTGTTATTGCCAACAGCCTTGACTGATAATAAAAGAAGGGATGTGTAATTTCGGCGACTTCTTAGAAGTGGAGCAGCGTTCAAGCAGACGATGAGCCGCGATGTGTAATGTTGGGAGCTGCCTGCGAGCACAAATTTGCTTGTATTCCAGTTATCATACTCCAACCGACAGCACAGTATTGGTCAGCTGTCCTCAAACCAGGATTGTTTTTGGCAGTCGGCTTATGTAGGAAATAAATTCTAACACGCTCTTAATTTCGAATCAGACGCAAGGAATTCGCCACGTCGTTGGCTCCGAGCTTGCGGAAGGGACGGCCGGCACGGAGCGCGGTGTTTACGACGGTGGAAGAAGTGAAATGGACATCAGATTTTAGAGTCCGTCGTTGGTACGTAGTGTGCAGAAAGTTCATAGGTGATTTAAATAAAGTCCTACTGGAGAGCGGTGAAGCAAAACAAAAAAAATGCCATAGTCACACTCTGACGCGTACGCACGTTTCCCGCACACGTTCTGGGCAACTAGCTTTCAATTTTTTTTTATTATATGCGCAGTAAACCATCACGCATTTTTGTCCCGATGACGTTACAACAAAAGCGTGCACTAATAAAGAAATTTAATCTTTTCAAGTGGCATTATACCAAGGAGCAAGATCGCTATGATATGCATAAATCGTGTGAATCCACAGCCTACTTGGGACTGGCAGCAGAGGGCAGGCGGAATGATTCTCTGTAGGGAGTATTTTCCTCCTCTCCTCCTTTCTTTCGTGTAAAATGATATATAAAAACTCTCACTTTAAAACGTGAAGGCTCCGCTCACGATAACCGCCTCAACAGAGGTCGCAGGCAAACCATGCAGCCAGGGGGACTCCATTCGGTTGCGGAATTAGAGACATTGGGTCTACTTCTGCAGAGTGTTGAAGCAGCCGCATCGCTTGGCGCATCACGACACTTGCGCCACCTGCTGTCGTGTTTACCTCTCGCAGAAAATAAAACATGCCGCTACGAATACGAAATTGATGAAACAAATACGCCCAGAAACATTCTTTCCACCGGCGTAGGCTTATAAAACACAGTTTCACTTCAACCTTTCCCTATCTCCACTGCATTACATTGCTTTTATACACCATTAAAATTGTGGATCCAGAGTTTCGCTAAACGTCCGCTAGAGCTGCGTCGAGAAACAGAAGGATTGACTTTGGAGTTCACGAGTATATTTGCTCTATTTTAACCTGTTCTCGTTTCCATTGCACGGAGTTAGAAAGCGGATCGGTGCACCCATTTTAAATAATACCTGTCTAGTCTTTACTGTAAAAAAACGCAAAAATTGTTTCATTTAAGCGTGTCATGACACGTGAATGGCGAGGTCACGATCCGGAGGGCCCATCAGAAGTGAGGCAACAAGATCCGATCCGATAAAGTTTTTCGTCAGTGGTGTCAAAATGAGCGCCTTCTCAATAAAACAACAGAAACATATATTCACACTTTGAACAGGCATTAATGCATTGAGCGGCAACCTTTTGCAGGCAACAAGAGCACGGAAAATAAAAAGAATGAGACGATCAATATGGTTAAAAAAGCAAAGTATTTTATACAGGGTGCTATACAGTGTCTGCTAACAGCATTTGCACCCTACGAAAAAAGATCCAGACTGCTGCACGATGATCAACCTTTAACCGTGAGAATCCTGCCATTCAATTAGCCGGGATTCAGAGGTATATAGTCGATGGTGCCGCCAGGATCACCTGGATGGTCAGCAACATGACGTTGGAGGACTAGTTCGTGTGGCAGGGTGCCGTCCGCAGCTTCAACTTTTGCGCCAAGGATGTGCGCCTTTCGGCTGAGAAGCTGACTAGGAGGACGGTCGCCTTGATCATGAGCAGGTCATGGCTGTTGAATAAGCTTAGCGTCGATACTGCAGCCTACGCGAAGGCAACCCTTAATCTGGTGAAGCCGAACAGGGGTTCAAAGCGCTCAGGGCCAGGAGATCACCGACATTTTCACGGGGGCGGAGATAGGGTGGAGAAAGGGGGTCAACACCGTGTCGCCTCAGTTGTGACGCGGGTTAGGTCGAAGTGGTCCTCGGCATGGTGAACTTGAACCTTAGATTGCTTTCGCAAAAAGATGGCATGCGGAGAGAAACCGCTGAGACGGGCGCCAGAGCCGGAGGCGGCCGAGTCGGCACCGAGTTCCGTTCCGCATTCTGCGGAGAGAGCGGGTCCTGGTGTTCCTCTATGTCTCTACATAGCCAAATAAGGGGCGCCAAGGACTCCTTCCAGCGCTCAACAGCTGTAGAGAGCGTCGGACCGCAGGACCCGCGTCAGTGGTATATAGACACAAATATAGGCTTTTATTTTTTACCTGCCACTGCAAAACCGAAGTTCGAGCGTAATCCTCGCGCGGCTTGTGTACTTCTTCTGCAGCCGCTCCCATCATCCACAAAGGGCACTCCTGGAAAAAATGAAGGTGACGTAAATCCCGTAGCTTTCCACGAAATAGAACAGTTCTGAAAATTCCTTTACAAGAAATAAATATTTTCAATCCTTGCGGGACACCTTTGACGCGCAAACAAAAATGAAATCTTATGACGGCTGCACTACGACTTCTCAGAAAGGGCTGCGTATTACATTGCCAAAAACATATTCGCAGTTGATAAATCTGTTAAGAAGGCGCTAATGCTTAGATACCACTCTTGCCGCTAAGCTGAATGTCACAAAAACTGATTTGCGTTGACTTCTGTGCACATTTTGTCTGCGCATTTTGTTCTAGCGTGATTCTCGCGCGTACGCCGCGACAGAGACGCAGCTGTGCGCACTCAATTCTTTCGCGGATGCAGCGCGGTTTGTTTCAGCAGAAACTGGCGCTGTCTCTGAGTAAAGATATTCTTTCCATTTGCCGTAACATAGTACTGTCGGTCAGCGCCATTATAAAGGACAATGGTCTAATATTTAGGGAAATCCCCCAAGGTGGAGTAGAATTGTAGTAAGGAAGATATTACTCATTGACATCCACTCAAACGCAGTCATATGGCCACAGAGGAAAGTTATACGGCTTTGTCAGAAACTAGTTTATTAAAGAAAAAGTCGTTACGCAATTCAGTACGTAATGAGTAATTACTTCTTTATGGCAAATCTACTCGACCTTAAGGGTTTCCCCTAAATATTCGAGGTATTGATCAATTCGCTATCGTCCTACCATGTCCTGGTTATCTCAGTTGGTAGACCGACTGCTCCGGAAAGGGTTCGATCCCCTCACCAAGACGATTTTTTCTCTAACTACGAAGTGTCTGAGATACTGTATCGTTTTTTATGTTGCCGTACGGCTGCGCTTGGGTGGATGTCAATGAGAAATTACTCCCTTATTATAGACAGGGTAGCACGTCCAAACATGTAGGCTCTTGCTTTGCATAACAGGGTATATAGGTATTATGCACTTTTCAATTCAGTGGTCACTGGGCGTCGTCATATTATTCGCTGGACTGATTTGCGCACTTCCCGATAGCGCACTGGAAGCTGAAGCGGAACCGGTTTTGCAGCAGTCCGTAGAGGAGGCATTTAGATGTCTTCGTCACCCGCCGGAAAGATGCTGAGACGCTACCTCAAAGGAAGAAGCTTAGGAGAATCGTAAATATCCTTATGAGTGGATGAGAGCAGTGCAGCAGGAATGTTCTGTATTGTTACTATGCAACGGCCCGAATTTACTCTTGAAAAGGAGGTTGGTAAAGTTAAAACGGAGCGAACAAAGTTAAGCAAGTCAAAATAACTACGCAGTTAAATATTCACAAATGTTCAAAAAGGTGAACAAGATGAGCAACTAAAACAAAGCTGAATGTGGAAGAGGAAATAACAATAAACAGAATGAATAAAAACAAAGTATATCGGAAGCCATTTACAGCAGAAGCTCTACTTCTGCCATGCCAAACCAGAACATCGTGCCCTCCAAAGAAATGACCACAGGTGCGGCACAGGAGGCCGGCACCACTTGTTTCTTCTGCCCCTCCGCAGACTTGCTGTTCTTCATACACATGCCAAACTTATTCGTACCGGAACATATTTCCACAGCAATAGAGCATTGCCTGACACAATCCCACACTGCATTTCAGTCACCAGCCTACACTTTCCCACTGCTGCCGATCTGGCGTGCCTCCTGGGACAGAACCCCCTCCACCTTCAAACTTTGCTCGACGCATCCATGTCGTCTCATGGGGATTTGGTGTTCTTGCTGTTCACAGACAGCAAGGGCACCACCGCCACAGAAATCGCTTGCTCAAACCAGTGTTTCGGCTGCATTTCTTTCATGTTCGCAGGCATTCATGGAGGCTTTAAACCACAGCAAATCCTATCTGATCATGCCTAATCGACTTCTTCTGTTTAAACTAGTTTCTGCCTTGTCGAGCCCATCCAAATTTTGTCATCGCTTTTCAGCAGCATCAAGTGCTGCGCAAATTGTTCGCACATGGCGCTCTTCATCCTCACTCCTTAATAGCGATTTCATTTCTGCCATTCCTGCTCAAGCCACGTAACACTACCAAAGGCCCGATGGTAACGGCAATTCCCGTTTGGTGTGTGCAGTTTAGACGTAAGAAATAGGGTATGAGTTAAGCATTGCTAAATTCTATTTTGTTTTTGGCTGAGTTTCAGTAGGTGGAAAGCAGAAATTGTAACAGCCAAGAATAAAACATACACGGTGCACATGGGAATTTTATGAGGTCGATCAAATGAAGACAAAGCTAAGTAAGTCAAGCAAGCGCAACGTAGACAATTAAAGGTAAACTAACATAAAAATGGTGAACACACTGAGTGTCTATAAACACAGCTAAAAATAGAAGGGCAAATGTAAATAATGTATGAACGTGATGCTGCATTTACGTTCGATTTTCAGAATAGAGTAAATCGAAAGCCTTTTATCATTGCTCCTCGGGAGCACCACACAGTGGGCAGCTTTTACATAAAAAGCGCTTCTCGTTCTCACGCCGTAATATTCATTTTGTTAGCATCATCTCAACGTTAGCCACCTTCGGCTGGCAGGCCGAGTTGAAGACACGGGCTTCGATTTAAGGCTTCTCGTTTATCAGAAGAAAAGCATCGGCCTGTATTAGCGCTTATTCAATCTATCCACAAGGGGCCGTTTACTTCGGGCACGCACGTTTGAGCTTAATGTGTGGCGTCTTGTGTGCTGACTAAACTACAGTGTGCAGTAAGGGGTTTTTCGCAAGAACGTGGCAAACTGATCGAATGATTTCCAAAACATACTGTGGAGGCTTTGTGCCCAGTTTTGGCATTACGTGTCTGTATACTACCGATGAGAAATCTCGCGCGATTTCACATTTCGCCTCCAGCAGAATCGATCCGCCACCTCTGCGTTTGGATGTTGCGATTACTCACTCAGCGCGATCAATTGTCAGGGCAAGCGACAGAGATGTAGAATGAGCTTGAAATCGTACAGTATACACGTGCGCTGGTCAGAAGCGGGTACAGCACGCAAATTGTACATACTTCGTCCTCAACGGCTATAGTCACGTGCCCTCTAGCAGAGCCTGTTTATGTGCGGGGACATTTGCATTTAAACTTTGTAGTGAATAAAGTGCTACTATTAACATAAGAAATAAAATCTCCTCCTTAATCATACCATGGTCATCAAATTCGTCCCAATGTTAAAGTTAGCAGCATTTCCTTCTTTTTATAATCTTCACTTCTCTTCACTTTATTTCCTTAAAGACCCCATGGCTGAGGTATTACAAAGCGGTATTACATAAGATCGATGTAAAAAGTGCGTCGAAGCACACAGGCTCATACTTTTGCGTTTGCTCAGATACTTTTTTTTTTTTTTTTTTGTACGCAAACTTGCCATAAGACATATTATATAAACTCATGTAAATGGTTTTCCGTGAGGAACCGGAGCAGGCTCCCGCTCTTAGCGTTGTCGGTGAGCCATTTAGAAAAGTCATCTTCCCTTGTTGTGGTTAGACCCACTTCGCGCAGAATCTTTGTCCTTGATTCCCTTGTCCCTGCACAAGTCCATAGCAGGTGGCGAACATCCACTTCTGCAGCTGGTGTGGAACACTTTGGGCATGTTGTTGGTCCGATTTCAGCTTGCGATTCCCATCGGCATTTTACCGACGGGGTAAGGGCCGCCCCAGCTCTTATCCTTCTAAGGGAAACCTCCTCCAATCTCGTTAAGTTACGAGGGAGTGGGAATGTACACGGGGGAATGAGGGCACGTGTACTTTTCCTTAAAGAGGATGCTAAAATGGAAACAGCGGAGCGGGCATCGAAAGGGAGCCTGGTGGGGGGCGCATTAGTGTGTGGAACTTCGTGTGTGAGGTGGTCAACTTTTCTCTGCTCAGCGTTCTCAGCATTGTCTTGTGTCCAATGTATCTGGATGCTTATCTTTGTTTTTTTATTGAGTGCGTGGATTTCCTGGGTAACAAATAGAGTCTTCGTCACTTTCTTTAGTTGTTTTATGGCGGCTAAGGAGTCTGTATAGATGTGGGCTTCTGTTATCGAATCTATTTTATTTATGGCCTCCATAGCATCGCGGATTGCATAGAGTTCCATCACAAGCGGGTCCGGGTATTCTAAAAGATATTCTTTATGTACCTTTAGTTCGCTGTGTGTTGGACTAGTAGCTGCTGTTCTACCGCCATTTTCTATAATTGATGCGTCCGTATATGCAATTAAGGTACCTGGAAGTGCATCAACCAGAGGTCGAGATGCCAGCTTTTCTTTGCGACGAAGCCGAGTGGTCTTGTTTGTCGTGATAGTAGTGAATTCCCAAGGAGGGGGGTCAGCCATTGGTGGTGTTCGAACTGCCACTTCGTTGTACAAGGATGCTATGGGCGTAACGTACTTTCGCTTCATATCCCTTGTTGCCTCTCGTTGCTCAATTAATTCTGTCAACGTATTTATCTGTGCAAACTCTTGGAGAATAGGGATAGGGGTAAGTTTTGGTAAGGCCGTGATAGTGCGCATTGCGTTTCTATTTATTGTTTCCAATTTTGCCCATTGCCGCCTCGTGAGTCTTTGGAATTGGGCCTGGTATAGTATCCTCGGCTGTAACACTGATTGTACAAGACGTCTTGCCATGTCCGCTCGAGCTCCTCCTCCCCTAGACGAAATGCGTTTTATCAAGTTTAAGGAAGTCGCAGCTACTTTTTTCACTTTATGAAGCCATTGTGTTCCTTTGCCGGATTTGTGAATTTCTAGGCCAAGAACTCTCAACTCGTCCACCTCTTCCAGTGCCTGATTTCCAATCTTTAGGGAGACTCTTTGCGTTGCCAATTGTTTTCTTCCATTCTTGTTGGCAACATGAATGTAACTGGACTTTTGAGGTGATAATTCCAGGCCTGCACTTTGCACGTACTCATCTATGGTATTTAAAGCCTCTTGCAGATGCCGAATCTGTCTGTCAATTTGTTTATGAACAGACCAAATCGTGACATCATCTGCGTATATCATGAACCCCACTTCTGGTATTTTAGCTAATTTCCACGCCAATGGGATAGGTGCTAACACTGACCCTTGTGGCACGCCTCTGTTCGAGGTGTAATTGCCAATTTGTTTTCCGTTTATCCGGATAGAAAACGTCCTGTCCTTAAGCAGATTATGTACTGCTTTTATGACCTGCAAGGGAATGCCCATACATTCCATGTTGCTAAGAATCTTGGCATGTAACACGTTGTCGTATGCCTTCGCCATGTCGGTAGCCACTACAGTGCGCACTAGGTGGCTATAAGGCGACACGTGTATGACCTCTTCAGCGAGCACAGCCAGTCCATTTTCTGTCCCAAGGTTTGTTCGGAACCCAATTTGTCGAGCATGGTATTTTTTATTACTTTCCAACCACCATGACAGGCGGGTGGCTATCATCTTTTCATAGATTTTGCAAATTGTGGGTGTTAGCGAGATAGGCCGCAAAGATTCTAGACTTGTGGGAGGTTTCCCAGCCTTTGGTATTGTTACCACTACCGAGTGTTTCCAGCCGAGTGGAATGTCTCCTCCTTGCCATACCTCATTTACCACATCCAACAAGCCGTCAACTGCGGCTCCTTCTAAATTCTTGAATACTTCATAAGGAATATCGTCATGTCCAGGCGCAGTTTTACCATTCGCTTCTTCTATAGCAGCCAATAACTCCAATTTGGTAAATGGTAATGTTATTCCTGTTTTATCAACCGCATCCACTGTCGGTGAAGGCGCCGGATAATGTGCGTGGTTCGGGAAGAAAAGGGCAGCAGCCTGATCTGCAAACTCTTCTGGTGTAAGCTGTAATGCGAGTCTAATACTTTCTGCATGATCTTTAACCTGCCGCCTCTTTTCCATGCCATGGAAAGTCCTCCAGAGGGCCTTGTTATTCGTTCCTGAGCCCAAACGACTGCACCACTCATCCCATCTCCTATGAGCCAGCTGTTTTCCATATCGGCGTGCCTGTGCCGTCACTCTGTTTACCTCAATTCTTCTTTGCACGTCTTCAGGATGGCGACCAGCCTGTATCTCGGCCCGCTTTCGGCGTGCCCAAAGTTTTAGTAGGTGCAGGTCGGGAGTTGGCTGATCTTCGTTCACTGTAGTTGTAATGGTGTGATCCTTGAGTACCGTTTGAAGGGTAGTAACGAGAGTATTCGGGCTAACTGAATGCGTTCGAGTATCCTGCCGTACACCATCCCAATGTGTAACAGACGCTTTCTTTCGAATTTTCTTCATATGTCCCAAATTAAGACCAATACCAATGGGGACATGATCACTACCCCACGCATCTAATTCCGCCTGCCATAGTGGTGCACCAGGGCCCTTCCACCACGTCAAGTCTGGTGAGCGTGTTTGTGTTGCAGGTAGTGTTGCGACTCCTGGATGATTTAGCAGTGTAAATTCCATTTCTGTGAAGGCAGTATGAACTTGATCACCCCTTTTGGAATCATAATCACATCCCCATACGGTGTGCGGAGCGTTAAAATCTCCACCGATTAGTATCGCAATTCCAGGGTATGAATGGCGAATATGCTTAACCCATCCAAGATTAAGCACTGTGTTTCTTGGCCTAGCGTACATGGACACTAATATAAGGGGCGTTTTGTTCGGACGCGTGAGTACAGCAACTACTTCCTGCTGAGTGTTGCACCACTTGCTCAAGTCAAGTGGCGTTTGGGGAATGTTGGCCCTAATGTAAACGGCAGCTTTTCCTGGTGTTTCGGCCTCTGCTCTTGCTCGTTTATCAGGGATAGAAGGACAATGGTACCCTATATATCCTGTTATTGAATATAACCTATTGTGCTCCTGTATCAAGAACGCCCATGATTGTAGCTTACCGTACAATAATTTTGTATTTATTTCCCCAACTTTATTAAAGAGCCCTCTGCAGTTCCATTGTGTAATCTGTTGCCACTTGTTTCGGCTACTTCTATCCATGATGTAAGCTGCTCTGAATGAGGTGTGTCAGTTGCGTAAGCGTGTCCAGTACCGCCTTCCAAATAGGTATGTTATCGGCAGGTTTACAATTCGGAGCATCCACTAACCTTGCTGTCGTACTGCCTGCAAGCGTTGCTCAGATACCGACAGTCGTTTTCAAGAAAGAAAGGCAACAAATGAAGAAAGAGGAGAACGAGTCGGTTCTCATCATAAACCTCACCAAATTACATTATATTTGAACCATGTATCATTTTAGGTCCATTGGCGTCACAGTCTAAAAAAATAAGTAATTATCATGTATCGCTATATTTCTATCGTCTGTTTCTACCTGCATTGCTTCCTACGTACGAAAGCATGTACTGAGCAAGGGGTACTTATGGAGAGGTAGTACAATTTTAGCACTTTACCCGTCTTTTTCTGACGGCCAGTGACGCCATGATTCGGGCAAGATACAATGTTGAAAAGCATGCTTAACGAATATTGCAAGTGGTATATTTTCTTTTCGAAGGCAACGATGCTGTAAATAACAAGCTAAGCGTTGCAATCAGAAAAGGAATAGGCTCACTTTTGGCAGACAGACAGGAAGATATAGGCGTTGGTGTAGTGTTCATGGGCAACACTAGGTGCCCTTAGTTAATAAGTGTTGTCAATAACCATCAACAAGTGCCGTTAAGATTTTGTATATAAACTGCTGCACGCTTGAATAATGAAGTCTCGTGTGGCATGAGCTGAGGTATTGATTCCCGCGGTCGTGCGCCGTCCAACACGACAGTTGGAGGTGAAATTATCATAGGAACTTGAATAGCACACTTGAATATCGGAGATAAAGACATTGGAAGTGAAATTATCATAAAAACTTGAATAGCACACTTAAATATGGCTTAGAGGCACACTTTGGGCATGAATCACAGATTGCTATCATTCCTAAAAACAAGGCACAGCAGTCGCACCTTGCTAGTACACATCTATATGACGTGAGCTTGAAAGCTGGCGAAATCGCCAAAAGTCTATCGGGAAAGTGCGCAGACACACCATAAATTTTGACAGGGAAGTAAAACCTTCCGTTCAGCGTTATGGATCGGAAAGAGTGTGAACTGGATGAGCTATATAGCATATAAGTTTTGCTGTCTCTTACACATTTTACAAATGCCCAATAACCCACATCAGGGAAACATACAAGCCTGTGACAATGAAATAATCAGCGTTAATCTTACTAGAAGTCCTAATATTGATGGCGACCTCCAAGGTACCCTACCGAGCCTAATTCTGAGTCGTGCTTCCTGATCTAGGAAGTTTTAGTCATCCAAAAAAGAGACACTGAATACTGCGACCGTTAGAAGACAATGCACTAAATCTAGCATTACTACATGTGTAAACGTGCATCATTTGTCCTTTCCATTTGCTCGCCGTCAAGTGGAAGCCGCATATAGGAACTGCAGACTGAATTACCTCTTACGTGATTATTGTGGATGGCAGCAGAAATGGCTTTTAATAGGTGAAAACGCACAGGAGATCTCTCGATGCAAAGTGACAAAAAAGAGCAGGGATATTGATTGTATATATCGATTTGAATGTCTACCTATTTCATAGGACCTTAGCTCGTTCTTTCTCTTTGGCTATGCTCTTCGTGTAGTGGAGAATTATGTGTTTTCAACCACCTCTGTTATACCTCGGTCGTTGGTGTGTGCAGTAACTGTGCACACAATGTGAAACCGCGAAACCATTCAGTGGCGCCACAGGCTAGACGGAATGATACCTCCAAAACACATATTATAGAGTATTTGCTAGAAAAAGTAAACATTGTTCTTGAAGGAATATCGCTTATGTACACGGTGATTTTTCTGCTTGTTGTATTCCACAGTTTGCTTCACTTATGGGAGTGTGAGAGCAGTTTCGCTTTTAAGCTCTGGGGCAAGTGCGCAAAGATTTCGGTATTTCTTCAGCCTTTTTAAGTACCCCTTCAAAGGAATAAATACGGAAATTAACACCTAAAAGTAGTTAATTTTATTTCATTTATGCACCGAGCAAGTGGTCTTGAGATTATTCCCTTTTCTGTTGATCGAAAGGATGCTGGTTCAATCCCGGCTGCGGCAGCCGTGCTTCAATGGTGCTGAAAAATAAGGCGTCCGTGTAAGGTCTGGTTTCAGTGCACATTAAGGAGCCGCAGACCGTTAATATTCCCGAAGCCTATCAATGCGGCGTCGCTCATAGAATAATCCGTTTTACACAGTTAGACATTACACACCAATGTACCGTTTAATGCAAGGAATAATTAGCCTCATTACGCGAAAAGACGTCTAGCGGTGTTTTCAACACTCTGGTAGAATAAAGGTGGCGGTGACTACGACGGCATAAAAGTAAAAGTAACTGAATAAACTAAACTGGTCTGCATTTTTTTATCTAGGGGCTTTGCGCGCCAGGTAGGAACGTGTATATAGGCTATGAAAGTTACTCATTTCGAGCATTTTAGAAGGACTCCTATTGAACGCACCCTGGTGCATATAAGTTACTGACGTATGTTTGGAATGCAACCTGATGTTTAAGTAATAATATAACCGATGAATTCACCCAGAGAGCTTGATGACTGCTCATTCGTAGTGATTGATTGCGACGGGTATTGATGTCTTGCTAACAGGCCGTGATAACTCGAATACTCTTCTAGCTTTGTAGTGACAAGATGTAAATATCTCCAAACTGGTGCCCAACAAAAACGCAAAAACGTGCTCAGAAAAAACGTTAAAGCGCTAAGAAACGACTGCATCAATATTGCGTAAACCAAAGAGAGGTTCTTGCATTGTCACATGCAACCACCCTTAAGTGCTTCCATCAAATTTATATTTAAACTTTTATTCCAATTGCTTCTTACTCTGACATGTCAACTCCTTAATTTATTTTGTGGTTCTTACTTTATCATCTTGTACTCAATCACGGATTATGTAGATTCTAAGCGGTGGTACAATTCAGCTTCGAGAAAAAAAACATTTTATGACATAAAATAAAACGAATAAACGATGAGAGCACGTTATGACGCAGTTCTAAAATTTAAAGCTAACTGTACTGGAAATGCGCATATACTCTGCAGGAGACCACTTCAGAGAACTATATATACTGTCATTTACCCTAAAGCTACAAAGGTTTCAGCAGCGGTATATCATCAGTCGGTTTTCCAGCTTCACTTTTCGAGCAAAAATGATGTTTGCATTTTTGTGCATAACAGTAGTAGTCCTGACTATTCCTGTCGAGTGAGTATACTCTCTACGTTCCGTACCGCTGCAAAGATGAGCTATTTTCGGACGTCGTTCAAATAGTTAAGTTAAATAAATTAGTGAGCCAAGCACACAGTTACATACCAAACTATAGTGTGTTTCTTCCAGTCATAGCCGATAGTATTTGAACTGCTAACATGAAAATGCATGCGCCGGTTTCTTCGAGAGGATGTTGGCTCCCGTTCACGTACTATGCTCTCAAAACAAGAAAACGGTTCGCGGTTTTCCGTACACTTAAATATAAAACACATTTCTTCATTTAGTGATAAACTAAAATTCAACCTGCTCATCAGTATATCCTGGATGCCCGTCGCCTTCTTTAAATAACGCGCCTGTGACCATTATGACTGCAAACATGGTCTCGATACGTTCCCTAAATTCTGTTTTTCAAGTTTGTTACAAAAATAGTAAATGTATAAGGATCATCTGGACTAAACCACGGAGACGCGCGTAGCAAGATTTTGTGTTGCCATATACTTATATTGTGGTCCGTAGAAGATTAGCAGGAAATTCAAGTAGTGTTCCTCATCCCAATTTTCCTACGTCTCCCTTGCGTAGTGCAGACATCTAGTGAAAAACAGTATTTCTCGACAAACTTTTCAACAGATCAGTAGCTTCAAGTTCAGAATTTCAGTTGTATTTTTATTGTTTTTCAGGAGCCTGCCTTCAAACAGTTTTGCTCAAAGATCTCTGAGTAGTTGTTCCAGTTCATCGGTGAGCATATTTTTCTCCAAATCCCAAACGATGCCATGATGAAACGAGCTTAAAGGCTTTTGCATGTTTTGTTTTCAGTATTTTGAAAACAAGCGCAGTAGTTTTCAAACATTGTGCAAACGTTGCCACATGTGTCATATCTGCTCCCTTATTGCAAAAAGAAAGGAAGCTGTGCTATCAGAACATGCATTGCTGCACGCAAAGCAGGCTTTTAGATTGGCGAAACCGAAATCCGCACATACATCACGTCCCTTTACACTCGAACTGAGTCACCACTAAACTTTGCAAGGGTCCGAGAGGCAGCGACTTGTCGGTAGCGCCTAAAGGGGTCCTTGCAAAGAATCAGCGGGTGGGCTAGGCTTATGTGAGCCGTAGCCATTTGGAATACTTTGTGGATGCATCCTCCTGATTGTTAGTCTAGTTGTCTCGAAGAAATAAAGGGAGCACCAAATACTGGATATGCTCCCTCGTCGGCTCCGCTGGCGAACCGTTGTCATGTGTTTCTTCCTGTCTTCTAACTCTGAATGGGGTTTCTGTGTTGTCGCACACTGCCGCTGTCCTTGCTCACCAGCCTGGACCGACGACCAACCTGGGTTATGACGTTTTGTACATAATTATTCGCTTTACGGATTTGGTCTTTGTGAATACGAGGCCAGTAGTTAATTCTCTACTCTGTCAGCCGTACGTATTCAAGCTTCAAGTTTCCTAGCGCTTTCATTATTTCACAAACAAACCTTATCATGACGAATATTTTTGCAACATAAGAAGAAACCATGGTAGTCGACGCGTGATAAGGCTGTCTCTCTTTTCTAAGCACTTGCCTCACTTCAGAATGCATGCGTCTCAGTTACCGGTCCCTGGCACGATCGACTAAACACTGTGACGAGTTTCCTTCCGTTTCCCTGAAAACATTGTTTCCATTTATTGCGAAAATGTGCGGGGAGAGGAATGATCCAATGTACATTCTACCATCAGCATGCCGCCAGAAGACAGTGACTCATCGTTTCTTGCAGTGGCAGTGTGTTAATGCATCGGCGTACTTCTGAACAAGATCGTAGTCGTAAGAACATAGCTCCATGCACCACCTTGTCATTGTATGTGTCACGAGATGTCAGTACGGCACCATAAGATGCAGAATGCGACAAATGGTTCGTGATCAGGTTTGGAATTCTGACGTTTTTATTCTGTATATTTATGGAAATTGTCAACCCCTAACACTACCGCAACTTCTTCACTGCCAATCTAGGTATAATATTCTCACGTTTGATTAGCGTTCTGGATGCGAAAGCAATGCGTGATTCTATACGACTCTCATCAATTTGCAACAAGACGGCGCCAATGTCTGTAGGGCGAAGTGTTGCATAATAGGAGGATAGACTTGTCGGTTGGTTTGGGGGGCTTAACATCCCAAAGCGACTCAGGCCTTGAGAGACGCCGTAGTGGAGGACTCCGGAAATTTCGACCACCTGGACCTCGCCTACATCGAAAAGCGGCCGCCGAGGCCGGTATTCGACCCGCGTCCTTGGGAACAGTAGCCGAGCGCCATAACCACTGCGCCACCCCGGCGGTTGGATAGACTTGTATTCTACGCAATAAGAAAGCACGGTAGAGTATCGAATTAGATTTGTATCTATTCCAAATGCCATTAGTGCTCCTTTTTTATATGAAGTGTGTTGTTTGTACAATATCTCATGCACTGGTGAAGTTACTGGTTCTGTTTTAAGGGATCATTCGTACATTGTAAGCAGCCATAGAGTTTTCATCTTTAGTTTATCCTACTAGTGCATCAATGATGACCTTAACATCCGCTCCATATGTATGCATACCGTGATCATCAACTCGATGTGCGAGGAACTCCACAGGGCGGACATCAAACCGAAATTTGTCTTTCTGAACTGTTTTAAGGTGCAGACCTATACTGTCAATTTTTAACAATCCTGCAATCTATTTTGCAACTGCATTTCTCCATAGTAAACTATATCACCCAGATATGCACTGCTATGAAGACTGCCGGAGGGCATCGCATTCCTTCATTGGAGTATCTGCCCTGCTGTGGTGGTGCAGTGGTTAAGATGCCCGACTACCGTGCCGGAGCATCCGGGTACGATCCCGACAGCCGGCCGCGGCGTTTCGATGGAGGCGAAACGAAGAGACGTCCGTGTGCTGAGCAATATTACTGCATGTTAAAAAACCACAGGTGGTTGGAATTACTCCAAAGTCCTCCACTACGCCCCCACATCTCTCGTTGAACTTTCACTCCCACCTTTCTCTCTTCCCTTGGAGCGCAGTCATGTGTCCACAGGCAAGTGTGACCGATACTGCGTCTTTCTTTATCTATGAACCATTTATTATCATTATTATTAATCACTAGAGTATCTCCAGAGCCGCTGCGAGTTTCAGTGCGAAACTTCTGACTGTATACTGTGCATTTATCTCGTTCACAATAAATACTCTTGTGTTGTGTTTCTTTGAGCACAATTTGCTGAGAGGTTTGTAAGAGATCAGATGTGTCGAAATTTGTTCCCTCTAAGAGCAGTTAGTACGTATTCGGTGGTTAGAAGTACAGTCGACATCACCCTTGTGTAGAGCGCGCGAGCAAGACTTATGCCGGGCTACAGAAGTCTAAAATAGACTCTAGCTCCAGACTTCTGGACTAGATGCAAGGGTCTACCTTCGTTGCGGCTATCTGTGGCAACACTTTCACTCGAGTGCTGCTGCAAGAACCTACCAGCTGCGGCGATATCTGGCTTTATTTGCCGGGACTTATGTCTCCCAAGCGCTTTACACAAGGGGGACGTCGACTGTACATATGCCAGTTGCTCATATTCTGCTTTTACTGCGGTTGCTTCTGTAATCGTGTAGTCGCCACAGAGCATCAACAATCTAAACTTTCTAGGCAACACGACTAGGCAACACGGACCGTGTCGCCAAGTCGCAATGCTTAACTTCTAGCAGGATGCCTCTTGCTCCGACCACTGAAACTCTTGCTTGGTAGCTAGTCGAAGTGCACGGGTAGCCATAGAGCGTTGCGAAGGCATGGCAGGACATTTCGATAAACAAAATTGCAAGCTGATAGTTCCGTGCACTTCAAGACGTGGTCATCAAACTCTCGCACGCTTTTCAAGCAGAGAGCTTCACACTGTGTGTTCAGTGCGCACTGCATCTTGTTTTGAATTTTCGCCTTGCAGAGCGAAGCTCAGTTCTAGAACCAGCTACGGCTCGTTATGCTGCGAGCACCACCTTCTATGACATTTAGTGGAGAACGTTAGCAGCACCTATCCTTATGGTTGTCCTTTGACTTATACCGACTTTGTACTTCAGTTGTTCCAACGACCATCACGTGCTCCTCGGACGACGGTTAAAAAATTAAGTCCGACTGTACTACCCTTAGAGACTTCGAGTATCTTGCTGTTAGCATTTATCATCCACCGGAAACAACTTCAACGTTTTTCCGGGGACCTGAAGCAGTACGATCAAATTTGGGCATGCTTCCAGTCTCCTGGCCGTCTTCTACGACCGTCTTATTCTTTTTGGGGGACTTTGTCATGATCGCCTAATAGATTACAACTTTACTTTTGCCGTGAAGAATTGTAGTCTCATGTCGTTGTTTTCTTTGTGGCGCGAGCTGTTCGAGCCATCAAATTTCCTGGCAAAACTAATCGCAGAATTCCTGAAATTGCACAAACCCTAGAGCGTAGTACTGACTGATTGATTGAAAAACATTATTGCAGGGTGGAAACATGAGGTGGCCGGGGCCACCTCTCACAATCCCTAGGTGGGCTACTCATTACAAGAGCCTATTGGCCACCGCCCAGCTCGGGCTTGGTGGACCAGGGCCTTCTGGCTCGCCAGGTTGGAGCAGCCGAGCAGGGCTGCCTCGCAGTCCTCCCGGGTGGGGTTGGGGTTGTGGCGAGGTTTGGTTTTATTGTCTTGCCCACATCCTGTGGAAGATTTCCGAAGACTTCCCCGCACTGTGCGGGCATTTTCCTATACAGGGAGGATCAAAGTGTTTTAAAACTGCCGGGCACACTCAGCGTTTCGGTGTAAAGATGGAGGAGTGCGCGTTTCTCCACCTTTGCAAGGACCTAACAAGGCTTAAAAAATTGCATGGCCGAATTGGTATAACTCAGTAATTTCTCGAAAACTGATGGCCAGATTGGGTTCGGGATCCGTATCGAAAGGGTCTGAAGGCGTTGCCCTGAGTGTGAGCGCGTGGGAGGCGGCGTCTGCCGTTTCATTGCCTTCGAGGGCCATGTGAGCTGAGGCCTATACAATAGTTCGAGGTTATGGTAGCCGCCGCATCTGCTGCAGCGCACTTTGCGTGACGTGGCCTATTCCTTCTTTTTTTCTCTCTTACCATACGCCCTGCTAGGTTTTCTTTACAACTTTGTGCTTTGTTGCTACGGCGTAGCTGCTACCACCCTGTCGTTTAATTTGAGTACCATCTGAAGCACGGACTGTCTGCAGGCCAACAGAGGCTGGAGGGAAGGCTTGCTGCGGATGCTGTAGAAAAAAAAACAGTCGTGCAACATGCTATGCGGGAAAACGCGATGTTTATAGCTGTCACCTTCACCTCCGTCGCAGGTGTTCCCCAGATGACCAACTTACAATCATTTACCAGTTTACATAGAGCAGCAACGTAAGATGTACTAGGCTTGACTGGTTAGAAATTCCGAACGACAGTAGAGCTTTGATGCATTTTGGCTTGAACCGCCTCTTCGTACTCCGCTTTCCTTGGGCTTTAAAACGAGACCAGTGCGTGGCCTCTTTCCAGTGCCTGTGGACAACAGATAGTGGTTGGCAAGGTTCAAAACTCTTTGCAGACCCTTATGGTATTCAACACATGGTTGAGGTCACAGCACACCATCTATGACTACATGTACTTCCCCCGAAAAGCACACTGAAGGCTTGTGCCGACGCATTCACCAATGCAACTACGCGCTTTTTAAGTGGGCCTTCGCTCCCTGTCGTCGCCAGTGATACGCACCATTACTGCATTCGTTTGTTGAAACAACGCTGAAAATATCAGCGTATTGTTTTTTTAGCCAAGACCCCGCTCTCGATGCGTTGCTGCTGCTGGGATCCCTGGCAATGCCCTCATACCTCGGCGCAACCAAAATTCCGACTCAACACACTCAAAATAAAATTTCAGAAACATCAAAATTCTTGTCAATTAATAACCATTAAACAATACCAATTAACAGACAAGGTTCCCTTACATAAAACCAATATTGAAACATTTGGAGCACGTTTAGACGTCGATTTTAAACGCTTAACACTATAGCATTGCCAGGTCTTGTCTCATCGCTTTCTCATTCGATTCTCATATTCTTTAGCTCCACAACGTCGCAGTTCTCATGACACAAGCGCCAACTTTACCCCCGCAGGCATCGCTTGCTCCTTGGCGTCTTCGGCCTGCTTATGCCACATGCCCCCGCCTGCCTCGAACAATAACCCGGGTACTCGGCCCACTGTTGTAGAATTGCGGCCGCGCCCCTTGCCAGCATCACAACGCTTCCGCTCCGTTAACACACATCGCTACTGCTCGCCCAACCTTCGTCTCTACATCTAGGCTTCATGGGCAAACCCATCGCTGAGCACTGAAGCCATATGCACCACCTGTACTCGCAGCAGGCGACTTCGTTGAACACGCGTTCGAGATGCGCGTATATTCCGCTTTTTATAAACAGTGATAATGCCGATGATGTAGTAACCATCGCTTTCACAGCGGGGGACACAGGAAACGCCCTGGCCTGATCAAAACTAGAATGCGTACGTTTCACTGCTCATGTGCCAGCCGCTGCAATAGCGCTGTATTATTATGGGATTTGCAGCCAACGCCACAAGCTAGCGCTACAATGCAAGTAAAAGAGCGGAATAAAGATAAGCGGAAATGTACCTAGCTACAGCTTGTCTGTCCCTTCCGCCCCTATTACCCTTCAGATAATGCGCCTGTGCATTAGTAGACACTCGTAAGGTAATGCATATACTAGGGCCCCCTTTATTTGCAGAGAGGGAACGCCATTTTTTAACTACGTGGTAGCGTGCTCATCTCACGAAATTAAGGAAACGAGTTCAGTTTCATAAGTGGACAAGACGCTTCAGTTAATTGCTTGCTGCTAATTTTCGCCTTGCAACCACAGCTCCAACGTCGGTTCTTAACAGATGGCCGGGTCCGCTAAAGCTGTCGCGTTATTAATGGTAAAATGTTAGCATCATTTAGTTTTGTAGTACACTAAAGCGTGGGCTCCACCACCGCATGAGTGTTCTATAGAGGGAGGTTGAAGTTGCTCCTACATACAGTTTAGGTTAGCATTGCGGAATCTGTCGGCAGACCGCTCAACCATAGCGATACCTAAATGTTTGTTAGGTTGGAGAGATCTGGTACATACCTGGGACCTGTCTAATATACAAAATGTCACCCATATAAGTACGTTGTCAACTCCTATCATCACTGTCTGCAGTCCGTGACCGAGTCCTAAGGGATCTTTAAAGTAGCGTGAAGCCGCATTTTTAAATGCCCGGAATTCGCGCCTCTAGACAGTATCCTCGAGTGACCTTTAAGGGGCTCCTGACTTCATCAAGCAAGTGAACACGCCTCACACCTTTCTGTGTTGTACACTGGACAGCACGAAAAATTAATGCCGAGATAATACCTGTTTCCTTTAGAGATTTCTTTATTATGCCCTCCTCACTAGATTGCCTTAAATATATACAGCATGCACAAAAGATGGCTTTCTGGAGCCAATTCCTTGTTAAGAGGCTGCACATTGGGCCCCTCTCTTGCTGTATCTCCTGCACTTAGCCTGGCACTTCATATACCCCAGCATTTCGTTGTAACAATGTCCACATTCGGGAGTAGCAAGCCAACCTTACTGCAACTGGTGCTGTTACTCACTGTACCTGGGCGAAGGGGCTTGCTGCTTAGTCTCCTTATTCTGCAGAAATTTATGTCCAACAGGCAACATTTCCAGCAAGTACAGAAGTGCGATAGCGCGGACTACAATCCGCAAACGAAGCCACAAAAGGCAGCCAATAATACTGCCGCATCACATACGTAGATAAGGAGATCAAGCGTCTCCAAATAGTTTTTTAAGTACTGTTGCCACTTGGGTGTCGATGGAGGCAATTTACCTTGCACTAAACTAGCATCAAGTGAGAAATTTACCGCATGAGATGCTGCGCGAACGGATCCGTGCCAGACGTCACTACATGCTTGGTAGCCCGGGTCTTGTCAGTGTGGAATAACAGTGTTGCGGGCTGCCAAAACCCGTAACTGAAGGTTTTGGCATTGACCGAGCTCTAGCGTTCATTCTCGGCTTTGGACCTAGCTGAGAATTTATATTTCGGCCTGATCCATGCAGTGCTTTGATTTAGCTAGCAACTTTTGCCAGCCTTTCTTGATTGTATCGTACTTTTCGTATAATACTCTTCAAGATTGCGCCAGCTCTCCGTTATGAATAATTTTATCGTCTTTTGCAAATCGCCCGCATTGCGTATTCCGGAATTCTCGCATGATTACGTGCTCACGCTACGTACGTAGAATATTTAGATTTTATGTGTGATTCATAATTTTAGTGCGCCATGCATTGTTTGCTCTTGAAAAGCAAAAATTATGTCTGAAATGTACGTGTCAAATCTGACCCTCAAAAACCCTTAAAATACTTGCACCCTGGATGAAAGTATTATGAAAACAATGCAGGCGAAGAAAGCTACACGTAAAATAAGCGCCACTTGCTTGCTTGCAGGACGTCACACACACATTAATGTGACTGCCAAATGAACTATGCCTATGGCTTGTATATCTACTTATTTAAGGAAACTACTATTCTGAACTGCGTTTTTACATCTCGTAGTTTTTCCACTACACAATTAGATTGTAATACGGAAAATGACAATAGTTATGCAGTAATTATAAACACTTAAGTTTTAAACGGTATTTTTAAGCTAAACTAGAAACACATCTCCAAACCTGTTAACAACGTTAATTCAAAGTTATACAATCCTGAATAACATTTTTTTTTTTGTGTGTGTGTTTCACTAGATTCTGAGTAAACACCACTCCAATTGTAGATGTTTACTTGAACAGTCTTATTTTAATTGTTATTGATACACGTTCCTTGGCGCAGCTGAGTTTTCTTCGTCTTTTGCACTCGCTTCATCTCTTTCAGTGCACGATCAGCGAACTAACAGTTGCGGACCCGGATATGAGTGCCGCCGTCGCCCAGGCAGCACTAGTACCATTGGAGGAGGTTATTGCGCCACTACTCTTGATTGACCCCGCAAAAGAAGCTTATAAAGTGTGTTACAGGGGCCGAGTGGCTTTCGGAGCGGCCGTGAAGCCTGTTCAATAAATAATTTAATTTACTGCCTGCAATCATATTCCTACCAAATATATGCGCTGATTTTGCACTTTAAATGCAATAAACAATCGATAAATCACTCTTAATTATCCCTCTGTTATGAGCACTAAGAAAGTGCAGTATCGCACTGTAGATATCTTAAACCAAGTTATCAGAATTTATGCTCGGCACCGTTCACACTTATTATATATTTTAAACATTTTCTGTCCCTGTCACCTCTCAGCTTTCATCACCAGTGGGTGAAGTGACAGCCCACACCGCTCATTTTGTCGAAAAAACTTTATGCTGGTACACCAGTGGCTCTTAATTCAAACTGTGAATGTGACAATTCCAAATTTCAATTTTCATGTCTTGGACGCGTGGCGGCAACACTGCTTTGTAGAGAGTGCAACGAAAGACAATGCAGACATAACACCGCCAGGAAAATCAAGCAAAACATCCCGATTATCACTTTTATTCATCAATACTATAAAATAATAAAAGCCAAATGCACAATAGCAATGATATTACGGAAAAAATATAATCTAAACTGTCTACAGTTCTATGGTCCAAGTTATAGAACTAAGGACGACACAGTTTTTAGTGTCTATAATATCAGAAATCCACCTACACAACACAAATACATTCTTAACCAGTTGATCCCCAACTAAACATAATTTGTATTACGAGGAGTTATGTCTGCCCGCAAAGACGAGCCCTAAAATTTAGTGTATCTAAACTAGCAGGTTTCATTCAGTAATCAGCGAAAGAAAGCTGATTTTGATTAACGGCCGAGATATGCGTTGTACAGGCCCGTTTTCGTGTTTCACAGGTAACTCCGTATAGCTTTTATCACAGACCAATTTTGTCATTTATACGTTCCCGTGGATACATTTCCAGCCACTTTCGATAGTGGATTCGACTGAGTTTCAAACAGGGTTTCTGTAAGCAGGGTAAGGTGTTGTTACTAAGAAGCAGTTCTTCCCCCTTACCAAAATTGTTGGACACATTCTGAAGAAGTGTTATTGAAGGTATTTTTCTCGCATTGTGTAAATGAGCCACACCAGTCACAATGTATGCAACCCCCCCCCCCCCCCTCCCTCCCGCAGGCTAAAAAGCAGATCTTGCTCTAACTATATAAACACAACCCACTGCTTTTTATGCCAGTCCTAATTACTCAAGTTATCACAGCGCAGTACAAACTTTAAAAACAAGGCTTGCCTAATTACCAAATCAAAGAACCACTTGTGTTAATATGCCCTAAATATGTAAATATGTTCTACCGTCACCTCACAGCTATTTTAGGTATATGCGAGAAACTTCATCTCCTTCATTAATGGTGTGCCACGACAGCGATATTGACTCCCAATATCCGCTTTCACTTGTGGGTCCTGCTTCGTACTCATGCGTTTCGCTATTCCCTTGTTTATTATATCCTTAATTCGTGCCTTTATTATTAAGCGCATATTCATTAACAAGCAGTCATAAGGTTCTATATTTACGGAAAGACCACTGGAGATAGATTTAGACCAAGCCATACAAGCGCCCTTGAGTGACCTAGAAAAAGCTTATCCGGTTCAGGATGCCAGTGTCCTGGGGGATTCTAATGAGACCTCACCTCATCCGAAAGAGCCTTCCGAATGGGGAGCTCCTCCAACCTCTGTTATGTCGTGTGTATTAGCGAAATGCAACCCGAGCTGTCAGTACGCGATTACGCCATCTGCCAAATACCTGTCAAATATATGGTCGCAATTTTCCAGTGGTAACGCTAACAACAATACACGATTTTTGTGGGAAAAGGACATTTATTGCTATTAAATTAAAACCCTATCGCTTTCCCACCTGTCACATTTACAGCTGATGAGCGGAGGACAAACTTCAGAAATAAAATTTTTATTCGCATCGGCGCTCAGGCTTTTCGATCAGTAAGTTCATTAACGTATTTTACACTATTCCACTGTAGCTTCATAATTATTATCATAAAATGGACAGCTCGGTGGTTTTCTAGACCGCTTAAAGCTGCACGTTGCGACCGCAAAAATAAAACACGATAATCAAATTTTCGCTACTCACTACAAGATTCAATTATTCCCATCGTATGTATGTACAACCTATTGTCAAATATCCTACGGCTGCCCACAGTAACGTTACCCCAGGACCCTGGATTCTATCATAACCGTTCAATAGAGGCGCAAGTGCACTTCATCTGAGTGGGGAAAAGAACATTTATTGCAATTAAATTAAAGTGTATTTCATATGCATTCTCCTACATCGTCACCCATCATGGCCTTCTTTGTTCTCTCCTTGCCCTTCCCCAGTGCAGAGTAGCAGGCCAGATTTGAATTATTCCGGCCAACCTCTCTGCATTTTCCTTTCAATAAATACATCTATCTATCATCTGAGTGGCCGTGATTCGACTGTCTCGTCCAGAATCTCCCCTGGAAGCGTTTATCTTCCCACTCTGTCTGAATGTATATTGTGAGCATTTCCTGATGTGGTATTCCTAGCTGCAGCTTTACCTCTTGCCCCATGACACCGCCAAGCGTGCTTCCTTTCTTCCTCCAGAGCAGCCGAACAGCTGCGTTGCAGCGGCTTGGTCCATCCGCTTTTGGGCTAGGTTGGCTCATCTTACAAGCTGTAATAATTTCGCGAAATCGGGCTCAATTACTCGTATAGTGTTAGCGTGGCTCCAGAAGCATTTCGGTGCGACCACTGCAGAGATGCGCATTAAAAACCTTGTAAAGGGCTTCATTTTTACGACTGGGGATCGCCCAGCCTGACATGCATTAAGCGCTATGTTAAGCAGCGCTACAGAAGCGTTCAACCTCTCTAATTTTTTTTTGAACACACTATAAAATTAAGAGCAGTCATGTGGAAGCGCGAAAGGAAACTTAGCTAACATGCGGCGTATGTTGACCACACTGCATCGAGCATAAATCAAAATGTAGAATACCATCGAACATTTGTGTAGAAAATTCAAAAAGCTGCATTTAGTGAAACGTAGAGCTCAGTGAAACTACTTGCCAACCCCGATTATTAACATATCTATCAAATATGTCTAAATAGAAACCTAACAGCCACTCATTCCGCCGTTAATAACAGTACCGTTCAGTCATGCCGAATCTACCTGCAATGTCACATTGTCGAATCAAAGCAACCGTATAGATCACGCAGAGTTCCTGTAATTTTCAGTGTGCACATATTGTTATATGGTGGTGAGATTGCAAGGGCAACCAAAGAGAGACTGGGATCGCACTAGAATAAACTCTTTATCGATGTGCCTTGTGCCCGCTTAATACCTAACCAAATCGGGAGCGGCGGTAGCAGCAACCGTGCGGGCTAATTATTAAATACTTTCTTGGATCTAAGTGGCTCGCGCGGAATGTGGCTATCAGCGGAATACGTGGTCCAAAAGAGATCTAAAGCCAATCCAACACAACTTATATAACAAGCCAAGAAGACAAAATACCAAACCTGGTCAATTTAATGGGCTATAAAGCCTTAATGAGATTGCGTAATGACTAGCCAATTAGTCAAAGCCCATATCCAAGATCTAGCCAAACATCAACCCAGAATCTACCTTAGAAACAATACCAAATTTAGTCAAGTATAATTGGGTATAATGAATTATTGACACTTCATAATGAATTGCCCCAGTTCCGTCAGTATAAAGGCGGCGAAGAAGCACCTTGACAAATCAGCAAAAGAGACCTGGCGAATGAACAGAACACATTTCTGTGCAGTGCAAGCAAAGTAATAAGGCCGCATACCACCGGATGGCAGCACCAATAAAAATCATGGGGTTTCACAGCAATGCAGTATATGTATTCATTCTTAAAGTAACATTCGTATAGGAACAGGATTTCATCATATTTAGTTTTAGAAGAATCAATCATAGACGATTATATGCCGTTTTTCTCTATATGCAGGGTATTTCGAGCGCCAAAGCTATGCCAAATTCGGCGCGCCACCTTTTGAGTTCAGCGCTCCCAGACTTGTAATCATTTAGTACTGGTGCGAGTGAAGTTAGGTGGCTTTTCAGAGGCTGACTTCTTCCGTGGAGGCTTCTTGGCGATTTTCTGAGATGCGCTCTCTATGTTGCTCTTGGCGGCCAGGGATGCCGGGGAGGTGGCTTCTGGACAGGCCATAATGGCTGGACTACTTGGTCGGTCTGCGGGTGTCTCCAACTTTTTGCTACCAGGCAAGAATTCAGCAGCCTCATCGAAAACAGCTTTTGTAATCAGGTTCACCGCCTGGAAAAAAAATAAATATGATTGGCATTCCAGACAGCCTTTTAATTTGCTCTGGAAATAAGCTAAGCTCTTAAAAAGTTCGCTCCACCGCAAACATTGCACTGCTCCTATGAAACTCACACCGTATCGCCATCGCTGACATTGTCATGGATATTCTAAGTTGCACACCGAAGATTTCAGCTTAGCAGTGTTCGGACGTGTCATGTGTGTCGCAGAATAAATGTTCTTGACAATGAATGCTCTTGCAACATATCATGAAGGTGTGTATACAGATACGCGGGTATGTGTTAAAGAGCCAAAGCGATC
The DNA here is from genome assembly GCA_023969395.1 of Amblyomma maculatum. Classification (NCBI taxonomy): domain Eukaryota; kingdom Metazoa; phylum Arthropoda; class Arachnida; order Ixodida; family Ixodidae; genus Amblyomma; species Amblyomma maculatum. The sequence continues at coordinate 136,238 of JAJIZL010020033.1, read as the reverse complement.
TTTTGGATTCATCCAGCCTAGAGAGGGCTTAGAAGCAGTTTCCAGCTCAATCTTCGTAATTGATTTGTTTGGGTATCAACCTACTTCCTAGCTCTGCATTACTGCACAAGACCTCGTTGGCAGCGGGTTCCACAGCAATTGTTCACTTTGGCTCCTTACGAGGCGTCTCTAAGAATGTCTCCGGTGTTTTCCCGGAAATGAAGATGGCTTCCCAGTGTGAAAATCGCAGCAAGTGCCCATGAGTGTGACAAGGTGTGCGTTAATATCGCTACCACGCCTTCCTTTGTACGTTTTCCCTGGTCTTATCTTCGTCATTTGTTATAGAACATCAGCCATATGTAGCCCCGAGGCATATTTATGCCGATGGGGCAGCTAGGCGCATTCGGCGTCGATGAGGCAGCTAACCTGAGTGCGACTGCTGAACTGCCAAGGAATCTTTAGCATGAAATAGCTAGATAAGTAAATAGCTACAGCTGGCTTATTTATTCATAGAACGCGAAAGTCTAAGTGAAGCAGTGAAGCCTGTACTTCGCTAAAAAGAAAACTGAATTTACTATTTCATTTTAAGCCAGAGCGCTCGGGAACTACGCGCGCCGAACCAGTTCTAGCTCACAAGGCAGGTTAACGTATCGGTATGTTCCGAATGCAGCAGCATTTGTGCCAAACGAGGCCATTAAATAATTACCCGGAGTCCATGAATTAGAAATAGACCTGCGCAGAGCTCACCTCAAACAGCCTCTCCCACGCCTTGACGGTGGCTGCCGTCATGGCCGATGGGTCGCTGGCGACCATCTCCCCCAGCGCCGCGGAGAAGAGGCCTTCGAAGTGCTCAGGGCGCACTCCTTGTTTCGTGAGGTGCTTGGATGCGTTCTTGCGGGCCAGCTCTACGAATACCAAGGTGTCGTCTAGGGACTCAACCATGGCCGACATCTGGTGGCCCACGGCGTACGCGTGGGCCCTGAACTTGGGGTCTTCCTGCAGCTGGCGAACGTTCTTGCCCTTGAAGTTTTGAAATAGTAGAGTGTACTCAGGGTGCTTGGTGAACATGCCGAGGAAGAGCAGCACGCCGTAGTCTGGGTTCTTGTCGCAGAAGCGCCGCCAGCTTTGCCGCACCAGCCGCTTCTCGCGATCAGTCATTCCAGTCTTCTCGTCTACATGGTCCCTATTTGGAAGACAGTTGCCCATGACCTTCCTCTCATCACTAGAGTCCTTCTTCTTCTCCTTCTCCTCGTTGGAAACAGTACGTTATCTTCTTTTCCCTCAGATTATATGGCATATAAAAGCAGTATTGGCTTGGCCAAAGTTTGTGGCAAACTTAAGCATTAATTCCTTCTTTCTCGACTGAGGTTGTCCCGAACATAAGTTTGAATTCTATATATGTGAAGCACATAATTGTGGCTCTATCCTGGCTACACTGATCACGCTTTAATATTCCCAGACGCTGCACAACGCCATAGTACCGGGAGCTCTGGAGGAAATTTTGAGATGCTTCCCACAAACGTTTGAACTGTTCGCGCTAACTTCAGCTTATGTGAGGCCATGTTGCCATCGTTTTCCGGGTTAGGATGAAATATTTTAGCTATCAACTGTGCTTAGGCTGCCTTCGCTAGAGTATCATGGTCCTACTAAAACGACGTCTGCGCTTTAGTAATATGAGCGATGGGACCGCTCACCCTGATAAATTTCTGCGGACTTGTGCACATTAGTTCCACTCAGGGAAACGTGGTCGCGAAGAGTGCCATCGTGATGCGGAGCTCCCAAGTCTCATGCATATTTTTAAATCTAGCAGGAATTACTTACGCGCCATAAAATGCGCGCGCTGATCCCAAATTGCTGACGACCTCTAGTTGAACTCAAGCATAGGCACTAAAAGCAATGACAGATGAAAGTAATGAGAATGAACTTGAGATTTCTTTTTGGGAAGAAGTCGACAACGAATATTTGTTTTCTGAAGATGTCTACAAATGCACTGCAGCAACAATGATAGCCTATTCCGAAAGTTGTGCGTGGATCCACCCCTCGATTAACGACATCTACAGCGTACTGGCTATCCTGCTGTGGTTTTCTGAATTCCAGCGCACAAGGCCGCCGCTCAAACATTAGCGGGTAAAGTTTACCAAAGGGTGTCAATGGAAGTGTATTCTTGCGCCCGAATATTAACCGATATTTGTCGTATTGATGCATGAATTGCCTGGCAATTATGAAAATTATCATGAATGAATGCGTAACATACTGTTATACTCGCATGTTACACCATCACCCTATATAGCAGCAAAACTGCGTCTACTCCTAGACTAGCGTATTTGCTATATCTTCTTGGAACGGAGGCTTCTTCGTATGGAATAGCATAACTGTCACGGGCATAGCGCGCGCCGGTGGTAACTTTCAGCTCATATGGGCGAGCTCTGGTTATTCGTCGGCTTGAGTGAATTAACGAGACCACATGATATCAGAAAGAAGGAGCTGCCAACTGGTGTTGCTCAATTGCAGTGGGAGATGCCATAAGAGCCAAACCTCCAGTGCTCTTGGATGCCTAGTCAGACACACTACCCCTAAGCCACGCAGGAACGTTCATACGGCTAATTAAGGACGGGGCTTTATGTGTGAGATGGTAGCCTGTAAAATCACGCCATATCTGTATCTTAAAGGCAAAGCTCTTACATCCCCGTAATATGTGTGACGTAATTTGAACTACCATGGCCCCTGTGAAATCAATCAGTCCTGCAACTTCGACAGCCGGCTACAATATCGATTACCATGAGGAGCGAACACATCGCCACTTTTCCGTTCGCAAAGGCATAGCGCCACCTGACGATGCATCACGTGTTAATCAGCAGAGAGATGAAGCCCGGCATAACTATTAACGATGGGCCCGCAGTCATTTTCGATCGCTGTGAAAATGACTGCGGGCCCATGGTTAATAGTTATAGTTATAGTTATAGTTATAGTTATAGTTTTAGGGTGCAATAAAAGAGTTCACCACCACCACCACCCGCAGTCATTTCGATGCGCCCCCTATAACTGGAAAATGTAACTGTTTTCCTTTCTCGTTTTTTGTTGCAGGCGAGAAAAAGATCCGGGTACTGGTTTAAGCGTCTGTTAATACAGCTGCCTCCGTGCACGCGACTAAAACATTCGCAAAGAATGCATTTCGAGGAAAATGTCAACGCACTGCCAAACGCGCGTCAAGTCTAAGGTTAGTAGCATTTGTGGAACACAGCTGTTCAACATGGTTTTTCTTTTTTTTTTTTAGAGGGTAACATTTTAAATGCTAGTTACTCCTTTTATCAACGAAAATGGTTTAAGCTCCAAGGCCGCCAAAATATTAGTACCGCTAGCGGCGACTGCTTCGCTGGCGTGGCAGTAAACTGTAGTCACACTAAGGTTGTTGAGTTCCACACAATTCGTGTAAAAAAGGTACACGAGCTATTCACTCTCGAGCACCCTTCCTTCTTGAATGAAATGCGCCGGTAACTGCTCTAATTTCAATAGCTAGGAAAGGAAACAAGAGAAAAACATTTAATATTTATTCCACCCTAAGGGTTCCACACTGTCCTTGGCTGCCTTCTCGCTTGGTTCCGCAACCTCACAAGATGCGAAAGAGTAGACGGCTTTCGCACCAGAGGCAATTGATGCAATATGAGCGCGCTCATTTGAGTAAAGATTTGGATAGGTGTTAGCATTAGTCTAACTGCTGCGTCTTCGGCGCTGATCTTCTTATATAATGGGAGATCGATCCGGCAGTTCAATAATGGATCCTCGAAGCGTTCTAAAAAAAAACATTCCGAGAGCACTGTAGAATTTACACTCCAGAAATGCGAAAACCTCAGTGTTGCCGCTGAGCATATTGTATCACACGTTTTTACAGCATTTTCTAGCATAACCGAGACTCGGGTCGCACAGTAAAACATTTAGTTTCTTGGCGCACGTTCTTTGCAGGACTCCTGCAAGTGCGGCATTGGACGGTACAACGTCGCTCTTGCCGTGTGACGTTTGCTCTTGTACAGGAAAATAAAGCCACTTCAATTTACCAGGAAACGTAAACATCACCCATCTTATCAACCCCCACCCCTCCCTATGCTCAAAAGGCGATGCTGCTTCTCTCTGCTCGTCCAGTGAGTATAACTTACACTGGTCCTAATGACGAGTCATTCCTATCATATCTGGCAGCCACAGATAATCTGAGCCAATACAGTGTTTTATGGAACGCGCCTTACTAGGAAGAGGCTGCCTGGAAGCGACTCCACAGCCACTCGAACATCCATCAGAAATTGAAAAGAAGACGCAAGAAGCATGGCATAGATGTTAACTATGCAATGGCCGGCTTCTTAACCTAAATGACGAGAGAGCAAGAAACGGGGCGAAAAAGAGAGAGGAACAGAACAAAAGCTCGACGCCCATGTGGGCTCTTTTATAGATTTGTTTTGTATGAAGGGTACGACATTCTTAGATCCTCCTGTTTCCCTTGCGTATAGTATTTTTATAGCTAGATATGGTAGCCTTAGAGCAGGCTGTATCGAATCAGGCGCTTTCCGACGTTCACTCGTAAATTCTAGGCGCAACTCTCGCAAGCACTGTTACAAAAAAATGCCTTTAGGCAGACAGTTGCTTTTATCCTTATTATGATACTCCTATGTAATTCTCTCAGAGTATCAAACGTTTATACAAGTCTGCACCCGCTTTATTCGACAGCCGGACCAGTAAATGAGCATACAGATATATCATAGTGTCACGTGGTGGGGAATATGTCATAGGTGACAACCGAAAAGACAGGCGTTGAACTGACAGAACCATTTTAGTGGGCTGTAAAAGTATTAACCCACACTGTGGCGTCGGTAGCAGCAATCGTGCTCGCTGGTCGTCGAATTATGATGCCAGTTGCATTCGGCTGCGCTTTTTTCAAAGTCGACCGAGAAACATGTAGATAAAACAAGCCAAGGAATATTTGAAACGTCTGGAAATATACGGAAACAGTTGTGTCCGCCTGCGATATTTCAAGCAAATCTCAGCACATCTCGAGCTACAACGAAAGTGTTAAAGGCACGCTTTCGATACCAAGCATGATCAAAGAGCAAAAGATCGTCTATGCAACACAATCACCGCGATAAGGTCTCATGCTGGTGGATGTTGAAATCAACTAATAAATATTTCAAAGGTTTGCGGCAACGCCTAATAAAAGTCATCGCAAGAAAAAAAGTCACTACTATTTTAGCAGCACATTATTCTCTTGTTTTCTGCATACAAGTTGTCGAGTTTACGTTGCATCACAGAGAAAGCGGGACAAAACAGCATGCAAGAATCTACGTCTGGTGCCCTTCGCAGCACGGCCCATGCTACCGCAATAATTAATCATCTCTCTTTGGAAAGGGGAGATATGGCAGCAAGCTGTCGCAGAGCCTCAGCTGGATTCTCCACAACAGTAACGTCAAACAACCAGAAAGTACCGTTCATTGATCTTCAGCTCCACCTTTCCTACTGTTCGTAGATTTAATTAGCAGAATAGGCTAGCTCAGATCACTTAACATAACTTCCTGTTATAGATACTAGTTTTCGCTGTGTAGCTACACGAGGGTAAGGACTACACTCGACTGTGAATCTCCTGCTTTTGCGTATAGTTTAATTTTCAGATCTTCAAGCTATGCAGCCTGCAGTAGCTGTGAAATTCCCATCGGTAGACAGCCTTTAATATAGCGCGATTTTGAGGAAATACTATAAATTCTGTTTTATTTTGTACTCACAGTTCTTGTTTACAAATTCAGCTGCTTAAAGTGCGTGTCATTTGTCGCAAGGACCGTGGTTATGGAAGACAAAACTACCCAATTTAGCGTCTGGGGCTATATCGGTCGCATAAAGCGACGGCTGTTAGTCCCGTAGTTTCTGAGGTATTAATGTTGAGTGCAACTTGTTTTTGAGAGTGGCTCTTCAGAACCCACCGACGGCATTTGGTTGTTTTTCTCCTACTTCCAAGCCAATTACTAAAAATATTACTATAGCCCTTCATCTTCCTTGATTTTGTTTGCTAGCCGAGCATTAAAAAAATTGTAATTTACCTTCTTATGAATTGATAATCAGCGCTTGGCTTAAGACTAAAGATACCACCGTTCCACGTTTAAGTAAAGTAAAACGAAGTCAAAAAAGCAGCAGAACAGCAATGCAGGAATTATTGACTTTCAGACATTGATAGCACGTCTGATTTGTCACTGTGCTAGTTTTACATTTACATGCACATGAATGTACCTCCTAGGAATTATTACTGGTAAGTAAATATTTCTACCTATTCTGTCTTCCCTCCTACGTCAGCGTTACTGATCGATGCCGAAAAAAAAAAGCTAGAAAAATAAGGCTTGACAATATCTTTATTTTGTTTGTATCACCGCTACGGAGAAGAAACACGCACAAAACTCTCCACCAAAGTAAACCGTTTTTTCTAAAATATTCTAGGTTCAGATACGCCTGTCGAAACATTTGATCATCCACTGTGAACAATTTCGTTTTGGTATTTCTATAATAATTGCAAAGATATGTACTATATTACGCGCCTATGTGATCATTAACAAAACCTTGCATGGCACTGTGCATTAAATGTAGGTGCTCATTTCAGCGCTTGATAAAGAGTACCCTGTGACTTGCCAATTTGTCACATCGTTTTAATGTTACATTCCCTTAGAGTATTTCCAGACGTGTGTATTAATTTGTTCCAATAAAATAATACAGACCCTCTACATTGCTCAACCCGAGGATGCGCGTTTGATTCCTGCAACTAGGGTCACGTTTCTACGTATATAAAACACAAGATGCCAATTTGTTGTACATTTTAGGTGCATGCTAAAATCTCTATTTGACATAAATTATTAAAGATAAGTGCACATTGGCAACCACGTGGCCCATGATTGTAAAACATTAAATCATTCCCTGCAAATGTGTCAACTCGAAAGCACATTCAGAGTATCAATATAACCGAGAGAGTACACATTATCTAGCACTCACATATTATGCCGCGCTCACTGAAGTTCATTTAGATATCAGTTATATAAAGATTGAAATGCAAGTGTTTCAAGAGCAAGGCGCGTTTCAACCAATCATACACCTTGCACCTTCCTTCATGTCACACTGTTTTGGCCTGATAAAGCACGGTACACAGCTCTAATTCGTAACAATGGCTGTCACGCTCAGATTTAGCAGTCCAACCTTCTCTACCACTAGTGCGTGCACTGCCTATGTCGCAGGTTTCGGTATTCAGCCTGAAACAAGACGGCTGATGCGTTTGAACACCGCACATTCGCGTGCAAGACAAATGCCGCTGTTGTCTTGGTATTGTGTAAGTGATGACGTAAGATACCGAGGACAGCCTTAGCAGCGTACAGTTTCATGTCATCACTTTTGAATCAAGCCTATATATGTCAGGTCAACCCCGTAACGCCCCTGCTTTAAAAACTGATTTATTTATAGGAAGGGAAGGCGAAACGAAGTGACGTCCGTGTGCTGTGCGATGTCAGCCCACGTAAAAAATCCCCAGGTGGTCGAAATTACTCCGAAGCCCTCCACTACTGCTCCTCTTTCTCTCCCACTTTCATTCCCACCTTCCTCCATTCCCTTACGGCGCGTTTCGGGTGTCCGCAGAGCAAGTCTGACAGTTACTGCGCCTTTCCCTTCCTGTGAACTAATTATTTATAGGAAGGGAAAGGCGCGGTAACTGTCTCACTTGTTTTCTGCGGGCACCGCAATCGCGCCGTAAGGGAAGGGAGGAAGATGGGAGTGAAAGTGGAAAGAGATATAGGAGTGGAAAGGAGCGCACGTTAAAGATCCCCAGGTGGTCGAAATTACGCCATAGCCCTCCATTACGGCTCCTCTTTCTCTCTTTCCACCTTCACTCCCACCTTCCTCCCTTTCCTTGCGGCGCGGTTGCGGTGTCCACAGAAAACAAGTGAGACAGTTACCGTGCCCTTCCCCTCCTATAAATCAATCAGTTTTTATTACGGGCATACACCTGACCACTATGCGAACCGATATCGTGGGCCCGCAATACCGGCGAGACTTATCGAGCTCCGCTGAATGGCCGCTAATCCCACGTCCACGTCACAACATCGCTTTCGGACGCCACCAACTGTCGTGGAGTACCTGCCCATCGCAACGCAAGATGCCGGACATCGCACGGGGACGCCGCTCCCAGTACTCGAAGGTTGCGACTCGACGACTGATTAGAAAGTTCCTTGTCGGTCTCCTCTACACGCTTTTAATGTAAGAAAAAAAGGCTGATTCGACTCGCAGATTTTTTTTTTATTGTTTTGCGAAAGTATGATAAGGAGGGGTGCGCTTAGAATCACGAAAATACAGTAATTTAGAAAACATTGGAAGCAATGCTACTGACCAGTAATTGTTCACTTGACCTTTATCACCTTTTGTTGTAAAAGACAGAAATGCGTGCACACTGCATATAGATAGTGTAGTACTAACTGATGCCATCACTTACTATAAGGCCCCTCTAGGAACACTTTTAAAGAAGCTTATTTACGGACACCTGCTTACATTTTGCAGCTTGTGCTTATGAATGCAAAACAAATTTTATTTTCAATCGGCAGTAATCTGTAATCAATCTCCTTAATCGGTGTTCTTTCTGTTACCTAATCCCCGATTGTAAAAATGAAAAATACAGTGTGCGAGCAAAACACATTTATTCATGACCGAACTAATTTAAAGCACTGCAGTATTTACCGGCAAAAACAAAAATGGAAAGTATGCGCTACTCAAGCATTTATTCTTTGCTAGTGATTGACAAATACATACATTGCGGTCATTTATTTTTTTACGCTCAGCAGAGGGTGAACCAGCTGTACAGATAAAAAAAAAATAACGTTAAGTACAGCTAGGGCAATACTTCAGATAAAATATATGAAATTTAAACCTTTTGGCTTCAGGTGACTTGCTGTAGTCGGCATGGCTTGCGTGTGAAACAACGAAATGCGCCATTTTGGACTGTTTTAATAATGGGTTACCGATGACCAGCTTTATTTAGTCAGCGCTCGAACGCACGTGTTGGACTTTTTGACTTCATACATCCTGTCTCCACACTGCCCTCTTCCCAAAACGGATACATTCGAAAACGAGAATTAGGTGATTTAGAAATCCTAAAGCAAGCTGTGCAGCGAGTGAAGCGTGCTGTGAGAGTCTGAATTGTACGCCCCCTGTCCAAGCTTTTTTCTTCGGAGCCCAACTGCTATCACGTTGCTTCCCCGAGGTGTTGCTGACGGTCCGAATGGAAAATAAATGAGATAATTGCTAACAGTACTGAGCCCCGTTGACCGGCAGAATAGCAAAATATTGACGCTAGCAGATCAAGATGACACACAAGCAAATAAGAAAGTACAGTGCGCGCGGTATCCTCCCAACCACACATGCGCATACGCGGGCGCGTATTTAGGTTTGCTCGGTACGGTGGCTCCGCAAGGGACAAAGCAACAGAAGAGACGAAGAAAACGGGCTGTTCCGACTAGCGTCTACCGCCCCCAGGAGCCGAGCAGCCTAGCGATTAGCGGCGCATGCTTTTTCAGTGGGCGTCGCGTAGGACGCGGTACTAGCTTGAGAGAGCCTATATTACTATTACTACTACTACTACTAAATAATAATAATACACAGTAATATTTCTCTGCTAATATTTATTATTAATATTATTATTATTATTATCATAAGTAGTAGTAGTAGTATAGAGGAAGACTCGTTTCACGAAGTTGGCACTGAACTGTCTAGTTAACGGCCGAATTAACTGGCTAAATATTATCTTCGCAGTTTTAATTACTGATAATAATAATGATTGGTTCACAGGAAGGGAAAGGTGCAGTATCTGTCACACACGTGTCTGGACACCTGAACTACTCCATAGCCCTCCGCTACGGCTCCCCTTTCTCTTCCTCCCTTGTGTCTGTGGACACTTTCATCCCTTGGTGTCCACAGACACAAGTGTGACAGATACTGCGCCTTTCCCTTCCTGTGAACCAATTAATATTATTATCATTAATAATTAAAACTGGCAAGATAATATTTAGCCAGTTAATTTGGCCGTTACCTACAGACAATTCAGTGCCAACTTAGTGAAACGAGCCTTCCTCTATACTACTACTATTATTACTACTACTACTACTACTACTACTACTAATAATAATAATAATAATAATAATAATAATAATAATAATAATAATAGTAATAGTAGCAGTAGTATAGGCTTTCTCAAGCTAGTGCCGCGTCCAACATGACGCCCATTGAAAAAGCATGCGCCGCTAATCGCTAGGCTGCTCGGCTCCTGGGGGCGGTAGATGCTAGTCGGAACAGCCCGCTTTCTTCGTCTCTTCTGTCGTTTTGTCCCTTGCGGAGCCACCGTACCGAGCAAACCCAAATACGCTACGCGGGCGCCCGTCTGACACACCAGTTGCTGGTGGCGCCCTCTGCGCTGCGGCGTCTTCGTCATCGCAAAAATGACCACCCACTCCCATGCATTTTAAGGCGCGGTCGACACATTGCCCAATATTCTAGAGCACTATACCTCGACTGCAGCCAGTGCGCTGAATGATTGATTAACTGGTTGATTAAAACTTTTCCAGCGATTTTTAAAAACGCATATTTAAAAAACTCAGACACGCAGGCCTGAGGAACGGGGGCTTGGACTTCCGCGACTAAGGACTAGCGAAGATACATTGGTTCTTCGCGACCTCAACTGTCAGGCGGATGGCTCGTTGATGGTTAGCGGAGATCTTGCTTCTCAGCAGGGACTCGATAGTTTCTGTTTTTTAATGTGGTCCCTAGCACAAGGAGATATAGGACATTCCGAAATTATGTGGTCGAGGGTTCCCCTTGCTTGACAGGTTTTGCATTTATCATCTTTTCTCTTCTTCATCTGTCAGGGTGTGAAACCACCATAAAGGGATCGGGAAGTTGCCGACTTGTAATCGCCGCCAGGCTACCACCTCTTTACCTCTTTATTATTTAAGATAGGATCCGGTAGCGAAATCCGACGTCTTCCTAATCTATAAGTTTCAACAATTTCTTTATAGGTTTGCAAACGTTATTCTATCTTTTGGCAGTCGGGCAGCTTTGCGTTTGCTCGGAAGTAGAGCTCTCGGGCTAAATAATGGTTCGCCTTGTTGCTGAGACCCAAATTAGGGTAGTTTTGCGATCAACTTTAGCAGCCGATAATACGCGGGCGGTTTCCCGCGAGCCAGCCTTCGTTCCGACGAACGCGAGCGCTATTGCGACCTCTTCAGCATTATTTATGTTTCTGCTCCGGATTGTGGCGGAGGCGACTGGTGCAGCGCGATGATCGACTACCGCGGCCACACCACCCCCCATCAGCCGCTTGCACTGTCTAGGTAGGCGAGCTCTTATACTGTGAATTATTTTGCTCTTTTAACCAGCACTTCAGGTCTCTTTCCTCTTTTCTGTTTGTGGTATTTTGGGTGCATGTTGCGAGGAAAGGGAGGAACTATTTTTCTCGCGACATTGAGGCGGTAGGAAGACCCTGTCGCCGGTGCTCCATCTGTTTTTCGTCCCACTCATTCTCAGATGGTCCGACCCGTGCTTTTCTAACCTAATCCCTCATGTTCGGTGATTCTCACTGCTTCAACAATTTGGTTTGGTTTGGTTTGTGGGGTTTAACGTCCCAAAGCGACTAAGGCTATGAGAGACGCCGTAGTGGAGGACTCCGGAAATTTCGACCACCTGGGGTTCTTTAACGTGCACTGACATCGTACAGCACACGGACGCCGCTCCGTTTCGCCTCCATCGAAACGCAGCCGCCGAGGCCGGGATCGAACCCGGGTACTCCGGCACAGTAGTCGGGCGACCGCTATTCCTAGCACTAGGTTCCTAAAGGGGGAGATGGTTAGACCGAGAGCCCTCTTGGTGCAAAGCCTGATGAGCGCGTCTATCTTATCTTTTTTGTTGGTCTTGATGTTGACAAACAATGTGACGTAGCATATTCACCTTATTATGTACGCCCGCACAAGTCTCAGCAGTCTTCTCTAGTACGCTCCTCCTGAATATCCCTTTTACTTGCGCTGCGTATTTGGTGAGTTTTGTTTTTTTATATAGTTGCGTTTATATGTGCATCCTCTTGAATAAAAAGTCCGAGGATTATGATTTGCTGGACTAGCCTCAATGGCGCTAATCGTGTTTTTCATTTTCTTTCGTCATTCATTCTCCTTATTTTCACTTCTCTCACGTCGCTGCTAACATTTCCAACAGTATATAAGTACGAAGATCATTTTAGGCGTGAGATACGCTTTGCTTAAATTATGACAACCTCGAGAAAATGTTCCCTTGACACACTGGCGAGTATGATGCCGATTCTGAAGCTCTAACTTCCTGCAACATTCCGATTCGCCATGTGCATGAAGCAAACTCTCATTAGAAGCCTCATACTGGCGAGTATGATGCCGATTCTGAAGCTCTAACTAACTTCCTGCAACATTCCGAGTCGCCATGTGCATGAAGCAAACTCTCATTAGAAGCCTCGAATTAGAACAAGCATTTCACCAAACTGAATTATTGTAACCTCTGACGCCTTACAGGCCACTCGGCTATCCCACAAGGTCTCGCCCTTGTGTTGTTAGTGGTATGCTTCTCATAACACTCCCTCAAAGGGTAGGCATTTCACAGCATTCGTCAGTTTGGACGCTTTGAGAAATCATCGGTTGCGCATTTCACTATATTCACATAAATCGAATTGTCAGTTATGGTAGTTGCACTTCCAGTTGCAAGCATGTTTTGACATTATCGTCTGCGCAGCCAAAGTGGCAGTGGTACCACCACTATATGGCTGGTACCGGTTAAATATGTGTGAATGAGTAGGAATCATTGCCTAAATTTTCAGCGTCTGCTTCATTCAGACGTGAACATTATGAAATGGACACAGAGGTGACATGGGGTGCTAATACCAAACAGGAGCGTTCGAATGCTACGGCCGGCGCGTAATGAAATCAGGCCTGCAAAATGCTGAGTAACCTACCCAGCATGAATAAAAAGGAAGGTCATAGTACCATTTGAGGCCGCAAAAATGCGGCCGCTCCTTATAACATCTAACTGAACGATAAGGAGCTGATGACGGGGATTTTTAATCACCAATTGCTCCAACAGAGATTTAACGTGAGCGGTCCATCCACTCGCCCAGAACATAAGGCTATTCATTGAACAAAATATTTGCATCAGTCCTGAGAACCCTTCCTGAGTGCGCTTCATGCCGCCGTCTACTCTTAAGATAGAACACAGCAAAAACGGTTGCAGATGGCATAACTTCATTCTATTCATTAGACCACACTATGCATCCTCCAGGTTTTTAAGCATGACCTCTACACAAATGAGTCTCTCCATTCAGCCTGATATAGCGTGGTATACATATAACTATCCTAAAAGTTATTCTAAAAGAAAACTTTACGCAGAACTGCAATGTCACAACTGTGTTCCAAAATAATGCAAACTACAATCTGGCATAAGCTGTGGCATAAGCTGTGGCAACACCACGATCGAAAGAAACAGCATGAATACCAAATGCGACCTGACTGCCCCGTACGACATTTTCATTAGCGTAAAGACATCGTCCATATTTCAAACATTTATATTTTATATTACAAGCCGGCACCCAAGCCCAGGACGCACGCCTCAGGTAGAGACCCCAGTACATCAGAGCAGTTGCCGACTGCAAGGTCTTCCTCTCGAGTGCGGTCCTCTCTCTGACCACAAACTAATAAGAAACATTGGTGTAAGCACGATGAATCCGCCGGTATCGACAACTCCGGTCTTGCTACACCAGCAGCGAGATCCACCACGTTTCCACGGCCTGCCCCATGAGGACGCTGAAGACTGGCTGGACCATTTTGACCCAGTGGCTGTCTTCAACGCCTGGAACGCTGACTCCAAGCTGCGTCATGTCTACTTCGCGCTGGAATATTCTCTGAGAACATGGTTTGGAAATCACGAAGTCGGACTCCGCACATGGGACACTTCAAGGTTAATTCTTGCGCGTGTTCACCAGCACATTTCGCAAGGAAAAAGCGGAACTTCTTTTAAATAGGCGAATACAACATCCAAATGAAAGTGTGACGGTATACACCGAAGAGATGAATCGACTCTTTCGACGTGTACACCCGACCATGTCGGAAGGCAAGAAAAGGCGCCTTTTGATGAAGGGTGTTAAAGAGCAGTTATTTGCCGGCCTAGTGCGAAGTCCACTAACAACAGTAGACGAATTCATCAGTGAAGCGACCACCATCGAAAAGGCACTTTACATGCATGCCCGCCAATATCAACGTACTGCTGTGTCTATGATCGCCCCAATGCAAGTGAAGTCATGCAGTTTTCGACGGAATCGTTGCGTGATACGATCAGGACGATAGTTCGGGAAGAGGTGGCTAAATACGTGCCGATTCCACCACAGCCACAGGTCGCAACCGTTTCTGACATTATTCGGGAAGAAGTACAACAAGCGCTGGGCGTGCCCGCTTCCGTTGCACCCAGCACCTCCACCAAATGTCGCATATACGAGGCCCCTCACAGTTGCGCTAGCACAGGCTCAGAATTCAGAACCAGCGTAAGAGCTCAGTCTTGCAGCTAGCACACTTCTTCGTTCTCTCACACCTCTGCGCTTCTTCGTCGTTCGCGCATGCTACAATATTTAGGGAAGAAAATACGAAGGAAATATTTCACGCCTAGTTTTACATCCTACACTATCAATCCAGCATGTGTGAGTCTAGGCGAGCATAACATTTTTTTACACCCATGCTATGCGATTTTTTGGTTTGGCTTATCAAGTTTAACGTTCCAAAGGCATTCAGGCTATAAGAGGCACCGTAATGGAGCACGCCGAATAATCTCGAGTACTAGGCCACCTTTAAAGTATACTGCCGTCGCAGAGTACATGGGCACGTTGCTTTTCGCCTCCATCAAAAAGCGGCCGCCACCACCAGGATCTGATCCCGTTTTTTTTTTTGGATTAATTAGACGAGCGCAACAACAGAACCATCGCGGTAGGCCTCATGCTAGTGTGTACTACAAGGAATTCTTTCTGGTTAGGTTAGACTTTATTCTCTGAACTTTCTACCAGCAGCATTTACGCCAAGCTGAAAACTTTTTGTCACAATTTGATGGTCTTCCTTCTGCACGTTTTCTTTCATCAATACTCTAACTTCAAAATTTATTTTACGCAACTAATTTTTCTGCCCTTTTATTCCCTTGAACTGATTTAGTGCACGCCTGGCCCATTGCAGAATTGCGGACCAAACTGTGAGTGCCGCCCTCGTGCCGTTGGCGGTTCTGGCATCAGTGGAGGCGACTGCCGCCGTCGAATAAATATCCAATGAATAAACGCTTATGGTGACTATGCTGAAGGGCTCAGAGCCTTTCAGAGCTGTTTTGTAAGATTCACATTAAATATTTGAAATCACTGGATTGAAAAAATATTTTTGCCAAATAAATACTTTCTAAGTTTAGTTTCAAGCTTTGCTTTCGTTGCAAGCCTTCCGAAATGTGCCAGCAATTTCTCTACTAAAATGCAACTCGATTATTAATTAAAAATCAACATCAAGGCATACATGCGTGACCTGAAAATATGAAAAGAGGAGATCACCATTAAGCAATAAGGCATATAGTGCACGACTCCTACTCTGTTCACTACAAGTACCGGTCGTAGTTTTGCAAGTTTAAAAACTACAGCTCGGGCCGCGGAGGAGATTGCCCCCCCTGAGGAAGCTTCTGTAGGCTGTCTTTGAGTCGGTGGCCATGGTGTCCACACTTGGCTGTGTGAGTGCGAGGGCAACGGCTGCTTCTTCGGCAACTACGGGGTCTTCTTTATGAACGCGCTGACGACAGCGCGTCTTTTGACATAACCACCACCGCTGCACAGTCATTGTGTTTTCGGAGCGAGACGTCCGCGTAGGAGATCCTGGGATTCTCTTCCAGCTTCCGGGCTACGGCTATGGCCCGCGCGGTACGCCTTTCCCCGTCCTTGCCCGGTATCATGTTCCCGGAAATCAGTTTGGTCCGAATCGTCGTCTTCCAGTCTTCCGCGAGCGCTTCCTTGATGGGTACTAGCTCAATCTGCCATTCTATCTTGCGTAGGATGGCTCGTCGTGTTCCGGGTGACTAAGCCAGATCTCTGATTATAGAGAGCTGGGCTTCAATTATCTCCTCCACCGTGTTGTTGGGGATGCAACAGCTATGTGCCATCTGTCTTATTAAGGCAACGCCAACAGCGCGGGCTTCAGCCTCGCCCTGCCCCGCCGAGCTGCGCGTGCAGTAATGAATTAAGAAACCATGCTCAGGAGCCAGGTGCCCCATGCAGTTGTGGCTGTAGGAAGAAGGAAACTAAAAAGCACGGGCCTGCTACTAATTTATCTAGCTGAGCCACCTCCGCTGCCTCGTGCGGACAGAAGAGAGAGAAAGTAGAGAAGAAAGTAAAAGAGTAGGGAGAGACAGACGCGCGCCGCAACAGCTGTCGTCCACCCCCTGAGCGGTGGAGGGTGCAATGACGTCCTACAAAAGATAAACATTCGGTGGCAAGCTAGCCCCCGCCGCAAGCGGCGTTGACCTACCAGTCCCAGCCCCGTAGGGCCAGGAACAGCCACCCTTCACCACCTCAGCCATAATAATAAATAATTGGTTCACAGGAAGGGAAAGGCGCAGTATCTGTCACACTTGCTCTGTGGACACCCGAACCGCGCCGTAAGGGAAGGGAGGAAGGTGGGAGTGAAAGTGAGAGAGAGAAAGAGGAACCGCAGTTGAGGGCTACGGAGTAATTTCGACCACCTAAGGATTTTAACGTGCACTGACATCGCACAGCACATGGACGCCACTTCGTTTCACCTCCATCAAAACGCAGCCTTACGCAGCACTACTAAAGTTCTTAACTATTTCGTTAACCCGTCCAACAAATGTTTAGGGAATCAGTTTCACCACGTGACGGCAGCGCATTCTCCTGCCCTAGCAGTAAAATTTTGCGGCGCTGATCTGGCACGACAAAGCACAGGCGCCTTGACAAAACGTACAACACGGGCTGTGCGAGGTTCTCTCTCCTCGTGCCGCTAGCACCTATTACAGCCATCTACCTTTGGGTAGGGCGGATAAAGCATATGACCACAAGCAGCCTCGCGCGTTAAATATGTTTATTGGTGTCAAGGTTCGTAACGTCTGAAATAACGTTGCGGCTCCATAAAGGCGATAGTAGTTCTTGTTTCGCTCGGAGTGATTTATTGCGCTACTTGTTATTTCTTGGCGGCCTTGCGTTTTCCCCGGTTGCTTGCACGAGACTTTGAACGTCGCACCTTCTTACTTCCCTTCTTCGGAGCGTTGCTTTCCGAGGACACGCTGGTGGAATGGGCACGGCGTCTTCCTCCGCGCTAACACCCCAAGGTGCGCCTTGAGGATCCCGAGCGAAACTTGGGACTCCTCTTCCTGCTTTCCTGCAGCTCTTCAACTAGAGGAGCTGGATCTCGATCAGCGATGGTAACGTGATCGCTGCTCACAATTCGCCGTCCACTCCCAACGGTAATAGCCGAAGAGGGACCTGCAGGTGGCATTGGAGAACGCGCCTTCCGGCTTACAACGCTCGTCTTCCCATCAGTGGACGATGGTTCTGCCTTGATGCTGCTGCCTGGAGAGTCTGCAACTAATTTTACCAAGCGACTCTTGGCAACGGCAGATGCATTCTTGAATGGCGTCTTGCGTTTAGGCTCATCCTTGACGTCCTTCTCGGCTTTCATCGGTTGACGGAGTTTAGGTCTGCCGCAGGATGATCTTGTTGCATAAGCCGTTGAGTCGAGATCGACCGAAGCCCACTTGGCCATTTTGCGGTCTCGTCTTCGCTTGGACTCGCTGGTGCCGCTTGCAGCTTGGCTCTGATTGCGCATCGGGTCTTCGCTTGACCTTTTTCGCGCGTCGTTAGCCGCGATAAATTCAGGTCCTGCTCGAAGGGCGTGTGTTATTTTCAATGATACTGGCTTCAAGCCGCCGGACGGATGATCAGGACAGCCAGGTCTCGATATCTGATTGGCAAAGCACGGAAATTTGCCTACCTGAGTGCGTCTCAGGGGAGCGTCCCAAATGGTAGCCGTGGTCGCTGTACTGTGTGATGTGGAGTCCCAGGCTTCGCAGCAATTCTAAGTCTCGGTCTCGTTGATGTGTGCTGGTTCCGACGCGAATCCCTTGGGCAGCCGACGCAAGAGCCTGGGTAGAGGGGCCGACAGATAAAGGCCCAACCGAACGTTCCAACCGTAGAGCACCGTTGGGAGACGCATCCAGCCCATCAAATGTTGACGGAACCGGTCTTTTTTTTTTATTCCCCTCCAACCGGGAGCCCGAGCGCTCGCGGCACGCGCATCTTGTCTCTTCTTTTTTCACTATCATTATTCTTCGTCTTCTCCAGCAGTGCATGTAACACATACCATATTCTTATTGTCTAAAAATAGAGCTGCTGAAACTCCATCTTTTTTATTCTTATTGTCTAAA
Source organism: Amblyomma maculatum (assembly GCA_023969395.1). Classification (NCBI taxonomy): domain Eukaryota; kingdom Metazoa; phylum Arthropoda; class Arachnida; order Ixodida; family Ixodidae; genus Amblyomma; species Amblyomma maculatum. The sequence goes on along the minus strand of JAJIZL010020033.1, from coordinate 117,755 downwards.
AATAGAGCTGCTGAAACTCCATCCCGGCCTCGGCGGCTGCGTTTCGATGGAGGCGAAACGAAGTGGCGTCCGTGTGCTGTGCGATGTCAGCGCACGTTAAAGATCCCCAGGTGGTCGAAATTACTCCGTAGCCCTCCACTACGGCTCCTCTTTCTCTCTTTCCACTTTCATTCCCACCTTCCTCCCTTCCCTTCGGCGCGGTTCGGGTGTCCACAGAGCAAGTGTGACAGTTACTGCGCCTTTCCCTTCCTGTGAACCAATTCATTCAAACTCCTTCCTTCCATCAGAAGACCAGCTTACTTATCTGTGATAATCAAAACGGTGTCATGACAGCAGTTCGTCCAAGCTAATTATGGAGATTGCTAAAATGAAAATATCTTGTAGTTTGTTATTTTAACCCAATTATCAGTTATATAAAGGCGAAAACCTCCGTTTCAATGGAGCGACGTTATTTGTGGTCTTCTTGCCTTGTCAGATGGAGGGGAGGATGCACTGGGTGCAGCCCTCCTGTGAAAGTACAGGCCTTAGCCAACAACCATCATCATCCTACGGCAACCCTGGGCAAGGCCCCCCACACCACAGCGGTCGGAAGGTTTTTGTTTTGGGGAGCGGGCGTTATCCCAGCCAATGGGCTCATGCAATCTGGATTCGCTCCGCCGGGGCGGGTTCGCAGTGCCAATGCGCCGCCCACACAACGCCTAGGCGGATCGAAGCTTGACGCGAGCAAGACTCCTAATATCAGACTTTTATTCGTCTGACCGAAAAGGCCAAAGCATCTGGGACACTGCGGCAGGCCAGTGCTTCGAACTAGTAACGGACGAAGACCAACCCACAAGAACGGGCAACAGCGTAAGTGCAGACACAAGTCCAGACCTCACTTTCGTAAAGGGTACAAATCAAACAGAGTGGGAAAACACCCTAGAGAATCTAGGAAGCGACCACTACATAGTCCAGTTCACAATGGCGGCAGAGTCCACCAGACGGAAGCTTGGGAAAGCCCGCCTCACAGACTGGGACACATTCAGACAAGGGAGCAGGGACCTAACAGGACAGATTACGAGCATCCAAGAATGGTGCCAGCAGCTCAAACAAATACAGGAAACGTATACGAAGGAAGTAGACAGAACCGAGCGAGCACCAGAGGTGGACAAGCGCCTGCTTAGGCTATGGGAGGCAAGGCGCAGTCTCACCAAACGATGGCGGAAACAAAAGCTAAACAGAAAGCTAAAGAAAAAGATTGCAGAAATCACAGCCAAGGCAGAAGAATACGCCACACAACTAGCAAGGCAAAACTGGCAGGAATTCAGCAACTCGCTAAACAGCACACTGAGCACGGCTAAGACGTGGCGTATCCTGAAAGCCATGATGGATCCGGGAAAAACGAGGACCGAAAGCAACAAGACAATACAAAGACTAATCCACCAGTACGAAGGAACCGAGGACCAAATGATTGAGGACCTAAAGGCCAAATGTTACGGGAAAGAAAGCCCAGAAGAATACAAAGGAAGTTATCAGGGCAAAGAGAATCCTGAGATGGACAGGCCGATCACGCTGGCAGAAGTGCACGAGGCGATGGGGGCCCTCACTAAAAACACGGCAGCCGGGGGAGATAAGATACGAAACTCCCTCATACGCAACCTCAGCGAGGGGGCAGTAAACCAGCTGACAAACTACCTCAACCAACTCTGGGCCGAGGGCACAATCCCGGCCGAATGGAAACATGCAGAGGTGGTAATGATTCCCAAACCGGACAAAAAATTGCAAATCGAGAATCTGCGGCCAATCTCCCTTACCTCATGCTTGGGAAAGCTGTATGAAAGAATAATTACGAAAAGAATCCAGCGGTGGATGGAACGAGAGCAAATCTATCCATACAGCATGTTTGGATTCAGGTCTAAGCTATCTACGCAGGACGTTCTCCTACAACTCAAGGAGGACATCCTAACCAACATCCCAAAAACTGGGGAAAACGTGGTCATGGCCCTAGACATCAAAGGGGCCTTTGACAGCGTCAGCCACCCGGCCATAATGGAGGGACTCCAAAATATAAACTGCGGGGAAAGAACTCACAACTATGTAAAAGCCTTTCTAGCAGGCAGAACAGCCACCATAGGGCGGGGGAGGTGAGAAGTCAGCCTTTCAGCACCCCCCACAAGGGAACCCCACAGGGGTCGGTGATCTCGCCCGTGCTCTTTAACCTAGCCATGATTGGCTTGGCCAAAAAACTGAAAGAAATCGAAGACATACAGCATGCCATGTATGCGGACGACATCACGGTATGGACCAACCGGGGCACGCTAGAAGAGAAGCAGGAAAGCCTACAGAGAGCCGCAACATGCGTAGAAGAATACGTAAGGGCAAGAGGCCTAGCGTGTTCAACAGACAAGTCGGAGCTACTCAGGGTGGCGAAGAAACCTACGAAGGCGAACCTGGAAATCAAGCTCGAAGGCCAAAACATACCGGAAAAAAAACGTCATAAGGATATTAGGCATGTGGCTGCAGAGTAGCGGAAAGTGCAGCCACACGATCAGCCTACTGCAAAAATCAACCGAACAAGTCAGCAAAATCATTAAAAGAGTCTCCAATAGAAGGCATGGCATGAAGGAAGACGACACCCTTAAACTAGTCAGAAGCCTGGTAGTCAGCAGGGTGACATACTCCCTTCCCTACCACCCGGCAATCAAGAAAGAAAAAGAACAGGCCGAAGCTCTGATAAGGAAAGCCTACAAAACGGCCCTAAACCTACCACGAAACACCCCAAACAACAAGCTACTAGAACTGGGAGTTCACAACACCTTTGAGGAGCTGGCGACGGCCCAACTGGAAGCACAGCTAGAAAGGCTAGAACTCACGGAAACAGGTAGAAGACTACTGAGAAGACTGGGCTACCAGGCGGAAAACACGCCAGACGCAAACGAAAACATTCCAGACGAAATCCGGCGAACCCTCAGAATTCGCCCGATACCACGAAATATGGATCCCAACCTACACGCGACCAGAAGACAGGCAAGAGCAGAATACGTGGAGAACCACCTAGCTAAAAAGGCATATACAGTATATACAGACGCAGGGCTATACCCGAGAGACAGATACAGCAGCAACACGAGGATAGCAGCAGCGGTGGTTGACTGCTCAGGCAACACGATCAGCTGCGCATCCGCGAGAGGAAGATCGGTAGTAGACGGAGAGGAGATCGCTGTGGCACTCGCAGCGGCCGAGGGCTATCGAAGAAACGAATCACAGGTTATAATAACAAACTCCAAGACAGCCTGCAGAAGGTTCCAACAAGGAAGGATCTGCAGGGAGGCCCTACGCATTCTCCTCGGCGCAGGAGCCTCGGGCTATAAAGCAACACAAGTAGTTTTCTGGGCACCGGCGCACACCAACATAGAGGGCAACATGAGGGCAGACAGCCTGGTTCGCAAAATCACGCACCGAGCCTTGCTGACAGAAGACCTCGTGGACCCCGTGATGGTGGACCCGACGTACGCAGATATTTTAAATCACTACAGAGGCAGCAGGTTAAAATACCTTCCGCCCCACAAGCGACTCACACAAGAAGAAGCGACCAGCTGGAGAAGACTGCAGACTGGCACCTTCCACAACTTATACATTCTAAACAAAATGTTTCCCACACAGTATAGAGATAGCTGCCCCTGGTGCGGAGACAGTCCGACCCTATACCACGTCACATGGGAATGTAAACACAACTACACTTTCCACAAACAAACTAACCCGAGTGCGGAGCAATGGGAGGGCCTGCTAACCAGGTGCGAGCTCACCGCCCAAAGGGCATTGGTGCAGCACGCATGCGAGGTAGCCAGGACCAGTGGAGCCCTGGAATGAGGGAACCACCCGTGCTAAGGAGTCTCCAACGGTGGCGAAGAAGCGGCTGCAGGAAGACTCTCCGAGACTAACCAAAAGACCTCAATAAAGTTTTTGCACTCACTCACTCACTCTTCGATTCTCTTCCTTGAATATGATAATTGGGTGTCCCCATTCTTCATAAAATTTCTTTGCGCCAAGGTGCCGTACTTCTCGCTGAAGCTCCTTTCTGATCTTTTTCTTCACTTCGAGAAGATGTGGCGTCTTGGGGCTAAAGGCAGCGTGGCATGTGCCAAGACGAATTGTTTCCGTGCTTTACTGCGCAGTGGATTGAATTACCTCACCGTGCAGTACGGGATGCCTGGAAGCTTGAACAAATCTCTCAGTCAATCGAGGAGCGCGGTTGGAAGGATGCAATCATAAAATATGCGCTCTGCAGTCTCACGTACTCCACAGGTGGGCAGGTGTCGATTTGGCCCAAATTCTCTTGACACGAATGCTCGTCGGCGGATAAGAAGTATGCCTCGCGCGAATCGCCACATGAACGACGCGCGACGCGCATCGAGGAAATGAGCAGTGATGAAACTCCATATGGGGCACTCGGTAGGCATTAGTTCTTTCGATACGTGTTTTGGAAGTGCCGGCGTCAGTAGGTCAAGTGCACTTTTAAGTTCGGTACTGAGAGGGTCTTCGGCAGACTTTTCCCTTAGAAGCATCAGGTCTTGAGCCGCCATGCGATAGAAATCTAGCGGCGTCCCTGCGCGAGGGCAGCTGTGTGATAGATACCTTTGTGTAAAGGCAGTGATCCTGGTTTAAAGGAGGAAGTTGGTGAGCATCCTTGTCAAAGTCATATCACATTCCACTGCGCGTGCTGTCCACCTAACATGCAGTGCCCTAGCGAGAGCAGAGAGGTCAGGAATGCCGAGGCCCCCTCTGTATCTTGGCTGTTTTATGATGCATCTTCGGACTTTATCTCGAGCACCCTGCCATAGGAAGCGGAATATGTGCTTGTCCAGAATATTCCTGGTGTCAGTAGGTATGTCCATGATGCTTGCCGTGAAGCTTATTAAGGTGATGAGGAGAGTACGAATGATGTTGCTTGCGCTGTGAGGGGGCATTTTAATACTCTCAGACCTTGTATCCTCCTGATCACCTTCTCTTCCGTTTTTTCCCAGTTGAGCATGGAGGCGCCACTCGGTTCAAAGTAGAAGCCCAGCATCCTGGTTTCATGGACTGCTGGGATGTCTGCCACCACGGGGGTGTTGTTGTCGAGGTGCATAACAAAGCTCTTCCATTTATTTAGGCGCGCCCCACCTGCGTTGCAGTAATCGCCTGTAATTTGCAGAATCCGTTCAGCCGAGCGCGCATCCGGAACTATGATATTAATGTCGTCAGCGTAGCCAAACATTGGTGTGCTCGGTGAGCCAACTGGTAAATGAATTTGGCTAATGGAGGGGTCGATGGCAAAGCGCTGCCGCAACGGCTCAATCGCTATTGCGTACAGCAGTGAGGAGAGCGGGCAACCTTGTCTGACGCCCCGCGTGACCACGCAGAGAGTGGAAATCCTCCCCTGGATTATCACTGCAGAGCGCGGTTCTGCATACAATATTTGCAACATGCGCACAAACCCCTTATCGATTCCTGCGTGCTGTGATTGGCTGAACAGGTATTCATGGTGGAGCCTGTCGAATGCTCTTTCTTCATCGAGCGAAAGCACGATGCCCCCTAATCTGCGGGACTTTAGCAGGTGATGGCGTTGCTTAATGCGAGGTCATGAAGTTCGACTGATCGGCCGGGCACGCAGCAAATGTGGTCTAAAGACATTAGAGAGCTCTGGTGTCAAGCGCTGTACAAGGCGTCACGATTTTGTAGTCAGTATTTAAAAGGGTTATGGGTCTCCATGCCTAGAGATCCATGGCCCTGTTTTGGTCTTTATATACGAGTGTCAGCAGGCCCTCGTTCATGCTAGCGCTGAGTTTTCCTACCTCCAACAGGTTGTTAAGTAGGTTGCAGAATGGCACATTCAGAAGCGGCCAAAAACGTTTCTCCTCCCTCTCCAGAAAAAAAAAAGAAATAGAATTGGCGCATTATATTCGCGCTGTGAAGAACGATCAGCCGAACACACTGATTTGTTCCCAGCATCGATAATGTGTCCCACGTACTACATGCGCGATGGTGCACTTTCGGCGCTCTCCACGTGCCACACGAGGTATATATGAGCACATTTGTTGCGGAAGCAACACTACGCTAAGTCGGCGATTTCGCGGTGGACCGGCGAGCTCCAACTGCGCATGCGTGATGAGCGAGTGACGTTACATGGCGCACGTCTGCCCCTGGCAACGAGGCGGCCCATAATTTAGCCCGAGATCTCTACTTCCGGGCAAACGCGGAACCGCTCGACTGCCAGGAAATGGACGAACGTTGCAAACCTATAAAGAAATCATCGAAAATTGTAGATTAGGAAGACGTCTGCTGCCGCCACCGGACCCTAGCCTAAATAATTAAGAGGCCATAGCCTGGCGGCTATTACATGCCGGAAATTTCCCAAACCCTGTCTGGTTGTTTCACACCCAGATAGATGAGAGGAAAGATGATAAATGTAAAGCCTGCGAAGCGATAAAGACCCTCGACCATATACTTTGGGACTGCCCTAAGTCCCGATGGGGCTGGGACAGGTAGGTCACCGCCGCTTGCGGCGAGGACTAGCCTGCCACCGAATTTTGATCTGTTGTAGGCCGTCATTGCACCCGCCACCGCTTCGGTGGTGGACGACGGCTGTTGTCGCGGCGCCAGTCTTTCTCTCGCTCTTCCTTTTCTTTCTTCTCTATTTTCTCTTCTGTCTGCACGAGGCAGCGGAGGTGGCTCAACTACAGATGTCGTAGCAGGCCCATTCATTTTCTTTTCCTTCTTCCTACAGCCACAACAACAATGACAATAAGTCTCCGGGCGCTAGGGAAGACATTAAAAGTAGAGAAATCTGAGACCCTACTGGAAGCGAAGTTCCCGCTGGCCAGCAACGAGCCGTCCACCTGGCGGCTGAGGCCGCGAATAACCGAAGTATATTCGCCACTCCTTAGTCGCGGAGGTTCCAGCCCCCTTTACTCAGGCCTGCGTGCATGGAGCGGGGAGTAGGGAGCCTCCTAACTCAGTGGAAAATAGTTTAATCATCATCATCTGGAGAGCAGCGCGGAGCCGCCGCTGACTCCTCCGTTGCGCGGGTGACTCCGAGGTGCCGTCGCCACTGCGCCAGCTGTGCATTTGAGAGTTTCAACGCTGTTGAACCGAATGCCTAGCGAAAGCTTGGCTGCAGGCGACCGAGCGTTGCATCGGACTCAAGCAGCGTCCGTAGAATGCATCACAGTTCACCGGCGTTGTAGGCAGAGTACCCCGGCTCGAACCTGACCGCCGGCGGCTGCGTTTCAATGAAGGCCTCCAAAGAGACTTCCATGTGCTGTGCGATGTCTGTGCACGTTAAAGGGGCGTCTTCTGTTGTAGGCCGTCATTGCACCCGCCACTGTGGTCGTGGACGACGGCTGTTGTTGCGGTGCGCGTCTTTCTCTCCCTCTCTTTTTCTTCTCTATTATCTCTTCTGTCCGCACGAGGCAGCAGGGGTGCCTCAGCTACAGAGCCAGTAGCTCCGATGTGCCGTCGCCGCTGCGCCAGCTGTGCATTTGAGTTTCAACGCTGTTGAACCGAATGCCTAGCGAAAGCTTGGCTGCAGGCGACCGAGCGTTACATCGGACTCAAGCAGCGTCCGTAGAACGCATCACAGTTCACCGGCGTTGTAGGCAGAGTAGCCCGGCTCGAAACCGACCGCCGGCGGCTGCGTTTCAATGAAGGCTTCCAAAGAGGCTTCCATGTGCTGTGCGATGTCTGTGCACGTTAAAGGGGTGTCTTCTGTTGTAGGCCGTCATTGCACCCGCCACTGTGGTCGTGGACGACGGCTGTTGTTGCGGTGCGCGTCTTTCCCTCCCTCTCTTTTTCTTTTCTTCTCTATTATCTCTTCTGCCCGCACGAGGCAGCAGAGTGCCTCAGCTACAGAGCCAGTAGCAGGCCCGTGCATTTTCTTTTCCTTCTTCCTACAGCCACGACAACAACATATCCCCAGACAGTTGAAATTACTCTGCAGCCCTCCACTATGGTGGGGTGGCTAGAAGGAGAGGAGTGATGAACGCGGCGCGATTTCCATAGAGAGGAGTCTCCCTCCGAGCGTGACAGCCGCTGCGGCCAAACGGAGCGCTGCAGTCTGAGGCGTCGTACTCCCCTGATGGGGCTGGGACAGGTGGGTCACCGCCGCTTGCGGCGGGGGCGGGTGCCACAGAATTTTTATCTGTTGTAGCGAGGCAGCGGAGGGCCCCGCCGGGTTGGTGCAGTGGTAAGACGCGGAGGAGGCTCAGTTATAGAGCCAGTAGCAGGCCCGTGCATTTTCTTTTCCTTCTTCCTACAGCCACAACAACAACAACGTCAGCATTCCAGAGGAGACTTGAACGTGTTCAAGTCTCCTCTGGAATGCTCATTGCACCGTCATTGCACCCGTCATTGCACCCGCCACCTCTTCGGTGCTGGACGACGGCGGTTGTTGCGGCGCGTCCTTCTCTCCCTCTTCTTTTTCTTTCTTCTCTATTTTCCCTTCTGTTGGCCCCGCCGGGGTGGTGCAGTGGTAGGACGCCCGACCACTGTGCCTGAGTACTCGGGTTCGAACCCGACCTCGGCGGCTGCGTTTCGATGGAGGCGAAA
>JAJIZL010020033.1:0-104193 GCA_023969395.1 Amblyomma maculatum | reverse complement strand
ATATATATAGACAGAGAGAGAGAGTGTAGGACATGCAAACATGAACAATTACACAAGGTAAAACGCATATGCGTCACTTCGGTCAGAACCAAACTCCGCACGAAAATACATATTGATTAAAGAATTCAAGGTGACATCATGTCCTCAGTTGAAATGGCATGTGCCCACAGCAGGGAATTGACTAGGGTACAATGTTAGATAGATAGGGTACTTAGCAGCTTTTTTAATACCTTTTCTTTTTCAAAGTCCATATTATCGCTAACCAGCACCGTTTACAGCCACAGTCATTTCATCTTAGAAAAGCTTCAAAACGTCCGGATTGCGAATATATGGCCAGAGTAAAATGAAGAAAGTGCGACATATACATCCGTCCAACGGTGCAGAAAATCTCGTGTACCTTATCCGGTTATCATGACACACTAAAAAGAATTAAAAGCGCTCATTACCAGAGTAATTGCTTGTAGTGTATCACGCAAAGATGCTTGGATGCGACCCACGTTGCTGTCCCTCGATAGTTTGCACCGGGGCGGACGTTTTATTACAAGTGTAATTTCCTTGTCCTTACTCTTCTCCCCAAAGTTTTCCTTCGTAGCAGGACCAACAAATAAAGCCTACTTCAACTTCAGGCTCAACCCCTACGGTTTAGGGGTCGAATACTTACTGTCGACGATAATTTGTCCAAATAACCGAACAATGCAGCAGCGGCCAGTCTGATCAACACAGTGATCAAAAAGTGTGTCATGCACACCACTCGTATCCTAGCAAAGAACATTTGATTTTTTTTTAACAGTAAGGTGCTTTCCTTGACCTGGTGGCATATGCAGACATAGCAGTACAGCCACAGACGCTGAACTCGGTACAATAAAAAGGAAAGTTATCACCATATTACGTGCTAGTTGAAATCGATTCACGAACTGCGGTCAGGTGGAGGCTCCTAATAGATTCACCTGTTCCATGTCTTGCGCAATAGCGACTGCCTCAACGGACCAGCGCTAGATTATGGTGGGGGCTGAGGAGGCTGCAGCCCAGGGCCTCGTATTTGAGGTTGGGAGGAGGGGCCTATGTACACTTACCTGCTTTATATATGGAACTGCAAATAATGAAACTTCGAGCAACATGCATGAAGAGAAAAACCAGAGCAAGAAGACCTAACCTAACTTTGTTTAGCTGTTGGGAGACATTGTCGAGCTGCAAAAACTGCAATTCCCCAACGCTTGGGAGGCCCCTTTCAGGCGAGGTTATCTGCACTTGCTTTGCAATTGTTTAAGAGTTTTTAATGGTTTCTTGTTGATTCGTTTGTCCTGTTGCGGTGGACAACACCAAAAAAAAATGTAGCTGATATAAGAGGAAAAGCATTTCCTATTGAAACCATCACTATTGTCATACCTCTTTCAAATTGTTCCACCACTTTTCTCCTGCTTTAGGAGACTATAATATGCCGTGCCAGAATCTCTGGCTAATCCCTCATCTATTACCTCCTCGTCTGATTGTTAATGTACGCACCTGTGTTCTCTATGTACTGCAAACCTAACGCACCTCCTCGCAATAATACCAATGATCTATTTTTCAGTTTCGTGTAGTTAGAATGAAATGCCGTATAACAGAGAATTTTGGTGTAGAAGTGAGGGAAGCCCGGAAAGAGGGGGGGGGGGGGGGGGCAGGTTACCCGAGTTGTTAGCCCGGAGCCCCGATTTTCGCTAATCCGCCCTGCGACGGACACAAGAAATAAATTCAGAGTGAGCACGTTACGTTAGACACTTTATTTTCCTCGGTGGCCTTTGCAATCGGTACAGCTTTTCCACGTTAGCGCGACAGCAGCTGCCTCAACGGACACGAAAAGAGAACATCCACCGGTGCTCCTGGCAACACCTTCAATGCGGACGCCCGAAAGCACCGCGGCCAGCAGCTGGTTCCGGAGGGGGCTGCGTCGGCGGAAAGGAAGAACCGCCATCGGCAATGGTCATGGCAAGGCTGTGGTGCCAAGCGCTCAGATCGAACGATCCCAGCTCATTCCAGGAGGGCCACGCCCCTGGATCCTGCAGTGGAAAGAACGAGAACAGAAACTCTGAACGGGACAAAGGCGCTCTTTCTGCAAGGTAAATAAAAAACTAGAAAAATAACGCGCCAAAAACAAACACCTTTTCTGCATGTAAACAGGAGTTCAAAAAGCCCATCAATAAAACAAGCATACACAATCGCAAAGCTCTATGCGCCAGCTGACTGGTAAAAAATTGCGAAGGATCAGCTTAATCGTAACTTGTGGAAAGCCTGAAGTTCGACTATTGTGATCTTTTCACTATAATGATGAGGGCAAGCTGACACAGCCATCACATTCTTTTAAAGATGTAGTGATATTAAAAGCCTTCCCTTTTGGTCATAACCTTAGTTTACGGTTATCATCCGGTGCTTATAGAACATCTCGTATAGTTAGCCTCTATGTGGAAACTAATGTGGAAGATAGAAGAACTGCACTAACTTGTACATGCGTCCTCAAAATCCGTTCTATGCCTAAACATCTCTTACTTATTGTCATAAAATACCCTTCCTAAATACTCTTAAAAAAAGCCTCAAGCAATTAAGTCTTTGCTTGTCCTCTTCGACAAAAAAATGCCAAGACCTCATTATTCACTGCAGAGTGTTACAGTATGGAAAAAATAACAAATAAAAACATCAAATATAGCATTATCTACACCAATTCGTTAAGCGTCCTCACTGCATTAAACTCTAAAGATACAGATGAACCATTGACAAGCAACGTAATACACAACATAGTAGAGATAACGTCCCAAAATCATAATATAACAGTCTGCCGGGTCCCCAATCAAGTACAGATAACTTCCCAAAAACATAATATAACAATATGCTGGGTCCCCAGTCAAGTACAGATAACGTCCCAAAGACATAATATAACAATCTGCTGGATCCCCAGTCATGTTGGGATTAAGGGTAATTAGAAAGCAGACGCATGTACTGCACAAACCAGATCCAGATAAATGAAATGGGAGAACATGCCCCACAGGGATTGTATAAAGATCGTGCACAGGAAACTAAGAGCTAGGTGGCAAGCTGATTGGGAAAATTATGAAAAGAGCAAGCTACATTCTGCAAAGCCCTTTTTAGGAGAATGAAAATCGTGCCGATATCAGGAACGTTTTATCGAGGTTATTTTATGTCGCCTACGTATAGGGAACACACACCTAACTCATATTTTTTTCTTGACAAAAAAAAAGACAAAACAGTGTGGGATTTGTGCGGAATTGAGCTTAGAGTCAATCACATTTTAATTTCATGCCCGCAACATGAGAATCTCAGGAAAAGATATTTTACTGTATTTTGTAAGGAACACATTCCATTTCACCCTGCATTACTTTTAGGCGAACAAGCGTTTTGTGCTGTTTTGGGTTGGGTTGGGTTTTATGGCGCATAGGAAACTAAGGCCATCATGCGCGAAACTCAGGGTAAAGCATTCATCGATTTCTCTAGTTTGTACATTTCTTAAGAAAGCCAATGTTTTAAATCAAATATGAGCATCATAACTATAAGCACTTCACATAACAGATCATATAATCTTGTATTTGGCGCAATATAGCCATAGTTGCTCTTGTGCCATAAAACCTCATATAACATAACATATTTGGTCTTTTATTCCCTTAGAGTAGTGTTCGCAGCTTTTGCGGTACTGGCAGTTATTCTTACACGTGCTTATTGCTGTGTTCTTTACAGCAACATGTACAGTTTTTATTTCTTATGTCTGCCTGCCATCTTATGTCTACCATAAGAAAGACTGAAATTTTGGCATTCTAACCGTGACGTAAACTTCGTCAGCAATTCGCATTTTCAGATTTCTGGAGCCGGCTTCATATCTGCTTTGAACTGAATTGTTAAAGTAGCTTCGAGACTAGACGTTCACGTGTCATCCGAAAATGGATGACAGAGCTTCACGAATTTCGACTGCTCACTATTATAGCATAAAAGTTTTGTTCGGTCTTAGATTGCAGGACCAGCGAGCATGGACACTGGAGGCATCAAAATCTATTTAAAATGTGGCAGCGTTAAGTTACTTAAACAGAGTAGGCTTACGAAAGCATGTTTTAGAATTATCGGCTTATGATTTTGCTTAGTGTTAAAGGGTTACTGCAAACGACAATAAATGAACAACGTGACGTAATGGCAGTTCAGTACGTGGAATTATCGGCTGTGGCGACAGCTACAAGGTCCCGTGCACGCTTTCCACGATATGTTTCCGAGTTCGAATCCGGCCTGCCCTGCTCGAACGGTTTTCTTTTTGTTTGAATTGTTATATTGTTTTTTTTTATTTTTATGTTTCTCGTACTTACATACAAGCGTTCGTCGATCTTGCTAGGCTCTCAATCTTCCGATTAGAGCTTTCACAGCAAAAACTCGACATCGTTGTCACTGGTCACTGCATCGAACTCCCCGCATCTTCCGCATGCTACTAGGATGCTCATGCCATCTCGCGACCGCAGCGATATCTAAGTTGAAATATATAATGCACGTGGGCGCTATATATAACTTACTAACGGCGACCAACTCAACGCACGCCAGTCCGTTTCCAATGCTGAGAGCGGGAAACACCTGCAGTCATGTCAGCATACTAGCTCCAGGAGTCGATGCACATATCAAGTGGCTAGTCGGTGACCCTGTCACTCAGTTTTGTGAAAGGAAATTAGAAAGGGCAAGTCTACGTACCTTTTCGCAGTCCTTTTACATGTACAGTGAGTCCAGATTTGAATTTTTGGCTTTATCCACTTATCACTGCGCTTAATATATTTTCGCTTGGGTCAAGGAAAAGACCAGTCACGAAAAAGCTGCTCCATGGAGTACCCTGACATCTAGTTGTTACCGTGTATGACGGCATTTCACAGCAGACGACCAGTCACGCTTACATAAATGGATATGTAAAGAAAAGAATTGTAATTGGAGCACAAATTGCCCATGGTGTGTGGGGGAAGAACAGTCAGCCACTTTGCTACAAGTACCACGAAAAGCATCGACTTCCGGCGCAGTGGCGTTAACGTGAAGCTGAGCGGAAAACTGAAATTTTCTCGTATCTGAAATTTCCAGATATCACATGCATTATCAGTAGCGGATAAAAACAAACGGTGAAATTTTCCTGGGTCTTCGATGCTTTGAATAATCACAGCAGCCTAGCGGACGACGCTCATAGAAACTGAAGGAATTGTGGGCGTGCCCTTTAAGCAGAGTGACCTACCGTACGTGAGAATTGAGAAATAGGCCGCAAGCGGACGCAGTTCGCTTAGAGTTGTACATGTAAACAGTGTAAAGGAGGAAGGGAGAAGTTTGAATGGAGGAAGTGGGAAATCGTCAACTCTTTTAGGCTACTTTTTATTTGATTCGGTATGATGACTGAAGCGAAGCAGTTGCCGTTCGTGCATCTTCCCACACCTTATAAAATGCCAACGTTCTGAGTTCCGCGCGTAAATGTAATGATGCTCTCTTAATGAGTGTTGATATGTTGCCACTTTGATGGAGCCCTTTTTATATATAGTCCGAAAAGCATGGCGTTAGATGTCCGAGACCTCGCCTGGTGGCGAAGTGGTTCGGGTGCTCGATTACTGTTCCCAAGGATGCGGGATCGAATCCCGGCCCCAGAGGCTGTTTTTCGGTGCATTGCAAGAGAAGCGCCCGTGTGCTGTGCGATGTCAGTGCACGCTAAAGAAACCCAGGTAGTCGAAATTTCCGGAGTCCTCCACTACGGCGTCTCCATAGCCCGAGTCACTTTGTGTTAAACCCCAGAAATCAGCCAAACCTAAACAAATATTACAGAGTAGGCTGTTCCAGGTATACCATTTCTTGACGAAGGAATTGATCAACTTTTGTGGTCTACGCTCTCGGAAGCTCAAACAATTCTACGAATAAGCCTAGAACGGTTTTCCTCAAATGTATGTAATATAAACCCGTTCTGAGCGAGAAGAGCAAGCTGAATAGACCTGTTTCTCTAAAACTTTAGTGGGATTTAAAATAAAATGATAGGAAGGACGGAAGGCATATGAGAATTTTTTTTTTTTTCAAAATCATTTGAGAGAGCAGGTAGAATACAACTGGGCGGTAATTTGAAAGAATGTTTGTCCTCTTTTTTTCTCAAGCACAACGTTCAACCCTTGACGACTGCATGTTGGAAAGGAATAGGCATTTTAGTGAATGTGACTCCAATGTGCCAGGATGTTCGATATTCAAGAAACAAATTTTACTGGCATTATCTCAACACCCCTGACATCCAAGCATTTTTCTATTATCAAGACGGTTGAAATCTGTCCCCGCACCATCTTCTGAAACTGAATGGAATTGTGGGCCTACAGAGAGAATAGTTAAGTGGCATAGACTTCGCATGGATGATAGAGCTTGGGCTATAGAGATGAAAAACATTTGTTGAAAATCTTAACGACTTCATGTCCCTTAACATTTGTACAATCAAGATTAAGCTCATTAAATGCTTCTGATAAATGTAATATGATTGAGCTTCGTTTATACGCCACATGCGAGCTATTGTGCAATGAAACAATGATTCTCATGTATTTTATTTTAGCTCAAGCACTTTGTGACTTCTAAACGATCTGAAGGTTTCCAGTGCGTCAGGATATTTATACTCCGTCTCATACATCAAGTGCAACACTACCAAAGCTACAGCTCTTGTTTGCGCCCTCCGCATCCGCGATGAAAAATAGTGCCTGCTCTTGACGAGAGAAAATAATGGTTGCTTTGTCTGCAAGCTTAATACATTTTACATTTGCCATCAACTTCATAAAAAGCACCTTTTTTAGGGAGAAAGGGTCGGATTCGGTGAATTTTATGTTTTTCATGTCGTTTTTGTTTGTGCCGCGCTTTCACTGCCTCGCAACCTTGCCAGCTGTGCCACTAGATGGCGCTGGCTATGCCCTCCGCGCTGCGCATTTCTTTTTGGGAAAATGGTTCGTTGGCGTGCATTTTTTTTTTTTATAAGACCCTCTCTGCGAAGATGTCTAGGCATGCGAAGCAAGTTATTGCAAACGTGTATGCTCGGAATAGAGCCCGTTTCCGCAGGAACCACTCGGCTACAGAACGAGCGCGTAGTGATACGCCTCCTGTTTTTTTTTTTCTTACGGACTACTTGCGTAGCTTTCGCTGCGTTGCACCTGATGTATGAAACGGAGTATAGTCTTTAGGAATCGGCTATGCAGTTTGCCTTATGTTTTTACAGGTTTAATTAACGAACTGCTTATCTGGGGATTACAAGTCCGCTATGGATGATTACGCAGTTTTAGAGGAAAACAAGTAGAATGTATGCGTTTTAATCATAAATACCGCTCCAAACAGCGCTGATTATCTTCTCACGAGAATAAATGAGCATACACGAATTGATATCCATATAAGCACATTGTTTCGAGCTGTTTTTAATATTAGATTCTCAGAACAAACAGAAAAAAATAGTGAGGTGATCGCTAATTGGCGAGCTGACTACAGAGGATGTTACGTGAACAATCTTTTACTAATATTTTGTTTTGTTCTGCTGCTCTCTTTGGACCATTCATAGCATTATTACAGCAGTTACATTTAAAAGTATCTCATTCCTGCATCACGGTGCTGCTTGATAAATATCTGATATTTTGGGGACAAATGTTCACTCTCCGTTAGTTCAGATTCAAGACGATAATCCAAAAGAGACAATTGGAGGGCAATAACACAAACTAAACACACAAGTGGCTATTAAGCGCACACACATCATAAGAGGTCTTAACACAAAATTTACCAAGATGTTCACGCTCTAAGCCATCTTCTGACTAACAGTGGCACATCACCACTCGTCTAAACTAACTATTCCGGCAAAAGCTCTTCAAAGCTTCTCTGTGAAACGCCTCTTCCTAAGTACAAAGCCACGTTTCCGTAAGCATATGAGCATGAATCGCAAACTTACTTCACGATAATATTCGGTAACAACTTGCTTCCTCCTTCCTGACTATTGCATGCAGTGGCTCATTTCCAAGGATTATTAGGCGAAGCTTGAATGGCAAGCAAGCATACGCGTGACAACACACCTGCATCGCGGGTCCCATCTGTCCATGGAGCATTGCCTGCTCAGCGTGCAGCATTCGGCTGCTGGGCAGGCCACCGTCGTATTGAAAACCGGCGTAGTTCTGAGGCCCAGCGTTGTCCTGGTACCCGCCATTTTTGTGGCGCTCACCGCCGTTCTGAAACCGGCCTCCGTTCTTCATTGCGGCTGGAATGAACTCCGGCGCCTTTGGATTCAGAGTGGAGCACTGCGAACGTGAGTGAGCAACGCGATGCCCGTAGGAGGCCATATGCTTGTCAGGCACGGGCATAGCGCTGGATGTAGCCTGCACTGCGCTTCAGGTTTTTAAGGCGAAAGCCTGGCTCATGCTGTCGTGGACGAAATGTGTCCCGCTTTTGAAGCGGCTCTGATTGACCGAGGCGGTATAACGTCATAGAGGTCTCGACCAAACACAGAGCACCACCACAGTATGCGCGAATGCGTGCCTTGTATGGCCATATGGTAATCAATGATGAATTACTGATAATAGCTAAGTTGTGATTAATTAGGCACCAATTAACGACTAATTTAAGTAAATTATACTAAAATATTTCCTTAATTAATCACTTGCTCACCTACTAAATGACACAATATTTATATGAATGAATATTGAGTGCTTAATTAACAATTACTTAATTTCTGATTAGTGCCAGTTGTGTAGCCGAATGCGGCCCTCAGGCTTTTGTCTTTCACTACTCTAGTCGCTAAATTCCCTCGTAATTTTTCTATCGCCATTAGAAACATACTGCAGCAGTGATCGAAATACATATCAAAAGGTGCACGCTGCTCCAATCACAAACGAGTTTGAGACAAAAAAATAAGTCGAGGCATATCGGAGCAAGCCGCATGGTTACCGCGCTGGTCCTCTCTGTTCGTCGCGATGCAGAGGGTGTACTACATACATGAATCTTAAAAAGTCGTCGGGCTGAAAGGTTCTTGTCGAAATCATGTAACCACCCTAGATCAAATGGTTTAATGTTTTCAGCATTTCAAATAATCTCGAAATGAGTGAATTATGATATATTAATTATGATGGCCGCACACATCCACAACACAACTACGATAGGAGAAATTTCTAAACCTGTATGTTGTTTCTTCCTTCGAGTATAGGCTACCCATCGCTGAAACACAACGGTGGGTGTCCATATAAGCCTTATCCTTTATGCTTATGCAGTAATTTTCGAATGGGAAGAAGATACTCGCCACGCACAATGTAATCTCCAGTTATGGTCGAGGGATCGAAGTTGTAGTTGTGTATTCCGTCTTCGACAAAGCATCGGAGTGATGCATCACACTGCGTGCACTGCAGGCAATAGGAAAGAGCGCGGTTGAGATGATCACTGTCAGATCAAATGTTGTTCGCGCGCACTGCCCTATACGGGGAGGAAGTAATTGAAACAAAACGTACTTAACCTTCATTCTCTGTACAACCTAGCATCGTACACGGATAACGTGCGATGGCTGCGGTAGGTCATGCGCATATAGCGCTTCACGATATATGCTCACTTTTAAGATGGAAACTTGGGCGAGTTGGAAAGCATTTGAAATCATATTTCAAGAGCTTTTAAGACACAAGGGACAGAAAGAACACACATGAACTGGACAGACGCTAGGTTCAACTACCGTTTATTAAAAAAATAAAAAAACATGTCTTATATACGCTCTTAAACTGCTGGCCACCACGCAAACGCATTGGGGGTGCCACGCTTTAGGCCCCATAACGCTTTTTAGATACACAGATGGATTGCTGACACAGTTTGGTCCTTCTTTGTCTATGCACAGGACATCGAAAATCTCTAGTTGTTTGCGTGTTTTTTGTCGCCACTACGCGTGTATTGTTAAAGCACGGCCGCTCAATGGAAGCGCACTTGGTGCGGCCCGTCGCGTCGCGCCTCAATGGCTGGGGAAGCGCGTATTGGGAGAAGTTACAGTTTCCGCCGTCATTCTGCGTGGGGGCGCCACCACTCCAGGACAAGGCGCCGCCAGCACGGACGAGCAGACGACGCGGAAGGAGCGCGCTGGCTGGGTTGGCGCGTGTTATCGTTTTGACTACTCAGCATAACCGCGTGGTTCTGATAGTTCTGCATGCGTGCCATTGGTGCCTGTGTCAACAGCGTCCTAAGCGTATGCAGCACCATGCCATGCAACTGCTGTGTGCCGCTGTGCACCACGAAAGCAAGAAGAGATCGGTTACCATGGGTTCCCGTGCGATTCACAACGTCGAGCAGCATGGCTGAAAAACATATCTCGGGAAGGTTAGGACGGAAAAGGAAGCCGGTGGGAGCCGAGTGACAAGTCACTGGTATACTCACTGCACTTCACAGATGACGATTACAGGAAGAACATAAAACTGAAGATCCTGCTTCCTTCAGCTGTCCCCTCCGTGTTCCCGAACTGCCCACATTACAAGTTAGGTTACTCACGCGGGCTCATGTTGAGCCAAACAACCTTGAAAAAATTAATGTGCGCAGGTCAATAGCTTTATTTTCCCCACTTGTTATAGCTACACTTCATTTCCTACTGGACAACCCCCCGTGTCATCCTGAAGCATGTGTGTTTCAAGATAGCTGCGCCACGATCGCTTTTATGACGATGATATCAAAATGGTATGCCTTGCCCAACATCGCATAAGTGAAGCCATAGAGACACCAAGAGGAGCCGCTCTATTTGTCAGATGACGAGTGACTCTCTTGGTTAGAGTTGGACTTTGCCATATCAAAGACATTCAGGTCCTAGGAGGCACGTCGAAGCAAAGGCTAACCAAGCAAACGTACGAAGCAACAATCATGACAACCAGATCCACAGTGGCGCAAAATAAGTACCTTCTTGATCACATCAAGTATCTTGCAATGTCTTCTGTGTGCCTTACAAGTGCATTTCATTGCGTTTAATCGAATCTTATTTTCAGCTTCCGATACGCCCTAAAGCAGGCCCTCAACAGCAGGCCTGTAGTATCGGTTTTTAGCAGCCTAAGGCAATTCAAAGGCGGGAACGACAGAGGTGACGCAAGGGCTGCAGTTTTCACCTCGGAGAAAATGCTGAAGGTACAACTAGCGAAAAAAAAAATATATATCGACTGAGATACACATTTTGCCATGGTTTATGCAGGTTGGCATCTTGCAAGCATCAGTCTGCAAATGCACCTATCAACAATAGACAGCTATAAAACTTGGCATTCGTGATTATGAAAGTCGTACCTTGCCAACTGCCATATCACGTCTGCTGCCAGAGAGTTTTCGAGTCAGCTTGGATTCATTCATGTGTGGTGTGAACCAGCAGCTGACATAGAGTTAGCACCGATTGAATTTTTGGCTGGTTACCTTGCACGTCCATTTGAAGAGAAAGTATGAATAGTTTTACAGAATCTCATGAAACATTTTTATTTATTCTGTTTTCAGTGCCTGCCCGTGTTTTCATTATTTATATATTACCAAAGTTTAAATAACTTCTAGTGCTTACTTTAGAATGTCAATAATTTTATTTTATTAGTCCCCATCCATTTATTAACTTTGTGCCTTGAGATTCCTGCAAAACCCTGGACTTATCAAAATTCTTGATGATGGACGCCTATGGTATCTGAAAATCACCATGCACCTTTGTTAGCAAGGTGATGAAGTTCCTGCAGGTCATAAGAAGCAGCAAGCTATGCAACATGTTAATTTCATCCCTTCTTCCCTATTTTGTGCAATTTCCAGAGTTGATTTGCGAAAGAAAAGACCGAAGTCACACTAAGGACCTAACTAAACTAATGCGACCACTGCTGACCAACTGGATAGGCAACATCAACCAGACAGAGGAAAAAATCACGCTTGCACATAAACCTTTTTCGAGAAAAGTTCTTCGCTTGTAAAATAAGCTTGCGTGTCTTCTGTGCATCACGCGGCTTCATAATCAAACGAGAAAAAAATTGCCAGAGCCTGCGGGCGTGTCGTTGAACTGGCTGTCTTGTGTTGTTTCTTTTGCAACAGTTTGTGTTAGCTAGCATGTTTTGGTGGTGGTACCCACTTGAATATTATTTTCAGTGAAAACGGAGGAACAGGCTGAACAATAATGTTGAACGCTACGTCCAGAAAAGTCCACGCTGAATAAATGGCCCCAAACCATGTCCCGATTTCAAGGTTGCAATATCTAATACGTTATTACAGTGTTTGAAACGCAACTAAATGGGTGCGCACTCAGCGAAGCACACGATTGCCCCGTTCTCGTTGTAAACGGAAGACCACGAATGACTTGGAAAAGCCTAGTGATGATGACTTGCCGCTATCACCTCAATAGCAAACTTGCACATAGCATCACATACTGAGTGAAACGCCGCTCATAATCCTAAATTGAGCAAGCGCCGACCACGCGGACGCCGAAACGAAAGCACAGCCACGGCCGCTGCGCGCAGCTCTCCGCCCGAACTCGTCCCGGAGCGGTGGCGCCGCAGCGGTGGCGATGAGAACTAGGCGCAATACGGCTCTTCTGGGCGACGCGACGGGCCGCACCCAAGTGCGCCTCCATTGAGCGGCCGTGGTTAAAGATTGGTGTGTAAGGTGTAGGATTTGGGTTGATATGTGTTCTTTCTCTCTCTGGTGCCTAAAGACGTGACGTTAAAAGTAAAAAACTTCAACTATATATTGCATTCCTGCTAGCTGCTGAGCGTTGATGGTAAGGGTAAACGTTAATAGTGTAAACTTTACCAGCAAAGAAAGGCAAAGTGACCTCGATTCCAAAAGGCTAAATAGTGTAAGTTGAATACAAAGATTAGGCCAAGTTTATCGAAGCTAACCTGCGCCATTAATAGCATAAAATCAGAATATTATCAGCAACATCTACGTGACACGCTTGTATTTTTCGAACGAACGAAGCTTACCTTGATGAAAACTCGCATAGTTTTGCGAAAGTCCAGCGGCCGAGTGCCTCGTTGTTTAAACGTGCCACGGGCCTGCGAGGAGCAGATTTCACCGTCCAGCTTGGAGTCTGCGAACGAGTTTAGAACCATCTAAGGTTTGAACTCCCCGAGCCAGCACCGTGTCTGATTGTGGCCATATGCATGGGCAAGACAAGTAGACATGGCATGACGGAAGCGTGACAACTCATGATCGAAAAAACTATTCTGCTCTGCCTAACCCCAAGAACATATTCGCAGTGTCGCCTTGAGAGAAGTTTTGTTGTTAAAGATCTGGTTCAAAGAAATTAGGTTGGAACCAGCTTTCCCAGAAGGTCGTATTCAAACTTCCACGACGTGGTTAGTTAAGGGCGCGTACATTTGACTGAGTTCTTTAAACCTGGATCCACTACAAATAATTGCTGGGGCTACAGCTGTCGTTGCAACGTGACGAAACTCTAGACACCTGTTTGCGAGAGGCCAGATTAAAGGAGCTCGCTTAATACGAGCCCTCTGTATTGAACAAAAATCTTATCCACTGAAGTTATACACCCCGAGTCTTCTAAAATTATATTCTCGTGTTGTATAGGACGTCACAGCGGTCTCAAAAGAGGTCGAAAACTGACTGTGCGCATTTTAACGCATTCTGTAACGTCCTTGCCGTTGTTTGTATACACGCTCAAGTAGCTACACATAAAATGACTCGACAAAATTTAGTACGAACCAAAAGCATCTATTATACGTGTCACATTATTCGGCCTGTTTTTCTTTCGCCGGTATATTCTTCCAAAATTCCTCGCCTGCTGTTCAGCGGCCGTTCATCCTTAGCCACATGACGACTACGAACTGATAAGTGTCTTCGGTAGCAGCTTGAAAGAATTAAAAATACATATATATCTTCATAATGACGCGGTTAATTATCTTCAACGCCTTGCATTGTTCGCGGATGAGTCATTTAGGTGCTGTTTGTCCCCGGCACTTCTAAAGTAATCCATCAGTCGTCTGTTCAGAAACACAAGCTGCACTACAGTGAAATACGGTGCACACATGCAGGCACATGTCGCGCACTGAAAACAAAGCGCCTGCAAGGGTGGCCAACGCAGACGCTCGTTTAGGGGCTGGTCCCAAAGTTTACAATTGGCACAACTTCTGAGGCACATCACTAGCACGACCCTAGTGTTGACAGCTTCAGCTGACACATGTTACTCGTACGCAGTTTTCGGGACGATGTCATGCTCAGAAACTTCGCTACTTGACAAACCTGTCTTTGCCGTTCGGAGTGAAAAATGCCCTCGTTAAGTTTTCAAGCACTTGAGAGTCTACCCGGGATATGGTTGACAGCGCCTTGGTAACCTAGGCTCTCAGGTCAGGTCCTCATGTTTTCACTATTCCGCAGTCAGATTACTGTAAATGGCGTCGACCACTACGGCACCTTCATCTTGCTCGTCGGAATCAAGGGGATCGTGTGTTACGTTACTCAACTAGGCCGAACCCTTTATTACTCGACCCCCCCCCCCCTTCCCCCCGTTTCTCGAGCCGTTTTGATAAAGCAGAAAGGCTGATTAGGCACGAAAAGATTCTCTGCTCAAATAAGCTATGCATATCTTGCACCGATACCACATCCCGGACCCTGGGCTATCGGTAGGTCATACTGACAAGCCATAAGCTTTAGCTCTCGTATCGCCAAACGTTCGCGTTGGGTTCGTCCGCGTCTACCCGCCGCTTCGGAATTACTGTGGGCTATCTTTTGCTGTTCCGATCGTACTGACAAGCTTGGTCAACCTAGAAACCTAGAAATAGGAACTTATTTCGCATTATTAGTATCGTCGTGGATAGGGATAGGCATTGGCTGGCGCGCATATTAAGCACAAACTTCAACCCTGTACATCCCAACGTAGCTTTGTGCAGGGCGCACTTAGTAACGGGCAATCTCGAGGCGTGTGCCACATGCTAAATGTTTCAAAGGCCTGAAAGTAAAAAGGTTGGCTCAGCCGTGCGCAGGCGGAAATGACATCACGCGCAAGATATGTATTCGTATTTTTGTAAGCTAATCATTAAAGAAGGACAACATACTGAGCCAGTACAGCAAACATAATAAATATTACAACCGGTTTCAACCCGCCCTGGTTGTTCAGTAGTTGGGTGCTCGACTGCTTAACAGGAAGACGTGGGATGAAATCCCAGCCGCTGCGGATGCTATTCAAAAGAGGCGAAATGCAAGGAGCCCGTACTCTGCGCGATGTCATTTAACGAGCACCTCAAATGTTCGAAAGTGTCCTGTGCCCTACACCACGGAAGCATGAGTCGCTTTGGGACGTTAAACCCTATAATCTAAACCAAAGGATTGGTTTCATTCGCACAGGTCGCTGGGCCGAAACGGCGATCATAGCCACATATTTGTAACCTTGGGCACTCGTTTTACTCGAATAACGAACTGTTGAATATAGTATACGCGTATACCGGACGTATACGCTTAACAGACGCTCTGTGAGCTGGTGTTTCTTCTGATCGCAAAAGGTTCTCCGGGAGTCCAATATGTAACGTGCGCTCCACTGGTTCATAGTACGACCGTTGAAACTGCATGGGCAGCCTTGATGCTACTAACTAACCGTACTAATGAACCGGTGTTGAGCATGTGACAGCATGTTGGATTCCTGGAGATAATGCGATTTGGTTATGTCTGGGTTGTAAATACATTTTTATTGAAGTTTTAAAAATATCGATACGGTTCTTCAAATTACATGCCAGCTGTGAATGAACTGCTGCCTTGGTGAGTACATGATGAAACGAAAAAATTGTTCAAACATTTGTTCCAGCACCAGCCTCTATGCAATGAGCTCCCGTCCTGCGCCGACCGCCAGGTTACTCCCAAGCGCACGTATCGTGGTGCGGTGGCAAAACTTTAATATCAAACAAATACAGGATAGGCGCCAACCTATTCGCATAGATGGTGGCCTGGAGTCCTTAGACGTGGGAGGCGTGTTCGGACAGTCGGATTAGGCCTAGCTGAGTATCGGGGTGCAAGCTCAACATCAGTATCACAAAATTCTCCTGTTTTAGTCTCTTGATGTAAATTTTGGATTTCTGGACATGTCCATATCATAAGTACCAGGTACGTGGTGTTTTATAAATACATCGCACATGAATATGGCTTCGTGATTTTGCATTTTTGTGGTACGTACCGAGCTTTTCTTCACGAAGGACTGGCATTGTGTTTGCACTGCGAAATAAGAAAAAAATGTGTTCAAGACCTTTCTCTGCATGTTTTCCTACGGGGCGCCAACCCACTCGAGACGCATAAGTCGCCACCAGTGGCGCTGAATGCCGCGCCGACCATTGCGCACCTTGCGGCGTGTACAGAGCCCACAGAAACTTATATAGTGCGGGGACTCCGCTGTTACGCTGAGTATGTGGCAGACTCTTTTGATGTTACGCGCAACTTGCGATACTTTGACAGCGTAAGTTCAACGCTAGCTGAACGGCGGATACAAACAGGACCAAGCGTGAGTGCAGAAGTTTTTTTAGCCGTAAGTGAAGTTGAGCTATTTTACAAGTTGCGTGAATTTAGTTGCGCTATAGCCAGGGCAGTACCATCACCGCAGTCGTAGCTGTAGCGCGAGGACAAACGACCAAATCTTGAAAACGAAACAATGCGACGCAAACGCTGAGAGGGTGGCGATGTAAGATTGCATTGTAGTAAGAGCACAGTCACGTGTCTAGACACCGAGCTATGAATGCCATCAGTGTTTCACTTCGTCTCCAGCCTTCTAAGTTCCAAAAGTAGACAATTGTGGATCATTCAGGGGGATTCGTGCGCCCCAGAGAAGCGCGCACGAGTGTCCGAACGTCGTCCGCTTTCAGCGCTGTGTCGCTTCGCGCTGCTTACCTTCGTCTAACAAACACGAAGTGCTACCGCGCGGTTTTTATGCCATTCTTCTAGAGAAGCGTGCTGTGACCAGCGTAGCGGTTGCGTGCGGCCGATGTGCCGGAAAAGCGCGCAGTCAGCATCCGCTCACGCTTATCTTGCTACAAACTGGAAGCTGATTGTACGACAGCTCCGTCATCGCGGCTCGCTCGTTATGGCGCACGAAGCACACCATCTGCAGCGCGGGCCTTTTAAACTTCGCGAGCTTCCTTTTTTTTCGATTCTTTCCATCTTATTTATACGAGGAGGGAAAGGAACCTCCAAAGTTCTGCCCCAAATGCGGGATAATAGCCAATCAGGATCATCTCATTTGGGAATGCCCCAATTATCCCGGGCATATTGATGGAATCGGAGAGAAAGAAACCTGGAATGCCCTCCTCCGGAGCCGGGCTCCGGAGCAGCAAGCTTGAGTAATCCGTCTGGCACGAGTCGCTTTGCGAAAGACGTCCCACTGAGGGACTCCCTCTCCCTTGGAGGCCCCCTAGGATCTTACTGAGGGAGCAGAGGAGCCTCTACATCGACGGCAATAAAGCTGTCTTGAACTTGCGGTACGAAAAGTAATGCGTCAACGTTACCTTCCTAAGGCCCTCAGCGTTGTCGCACCTCACCTGAACGTTGAAAATATTGTGCGTTCAAAAATTTACGCCGTCCGTTCCTACTTCGACCGCTCTCCCAATTGTTCCTTCCTAGCGCGGAAAACTAACAGAAGCAGTTTTTGGAGGGAAAGCTGCTTCACAAACTCTGGAATTCCTCCCGGACACCCGTCTAACATGCTGAAAGCACTGATCGAAGTAATATACGTTGAAGCCCTCATCGATACTGGTGCCGCTTATTCCGTCATTAATAGCAATTTGTGTTATCGTCTCCGCAAAGTATATCGGTCCCCCTCTCCGTGGAGCCAACGGTACTACCATCACACCCATAGGACAATGCACAACGCGCGTTCTCATCGATGACCAGCGGCATCATATTGAGTTTATGGTGAATCTGTCATGCGTTCATGAACTAATTTTAGGCTGATACGTTTTATTCTCGGCGTCTGCCCTTATCTCCTGCCGTGACCGCCTCATTCACATTGCGGACACTGAATTCGAACCAGAATCTGCCTCCTCCCCACCACGTGTGCTCGCTGCCCTTGACTACGTTTTGAGCCCTGGCCGTGAGTACCTCATCATTGTTAACCTAGATTATGCACTTGACGGTGATGCTTTAGTGAGGCCAGCACCGCGGTGGACCTCCGACGGCATAGCGCTTGCCTCCTGCCTCACCTGTTTCAACCGCGGTTACGCGGTTGTCGCGGCGATGAACAATCGTACCCAGCCTTTATTTTTACCAAAAGCAGGAACTATTGGCTTTCTTTTTGAAGGAGATCCTGTTCCCCTCGCCACCCTTTCCTGTGCTTCTCCACCATCTGATGCTCTACCTCAGCGACCTTCCTCGGCACTCGCGGCAACCATCAGCACTGTCCTAACTTCTGAAGAGTCGGCGGCATTGCTCGCAGTCTTTTTTGAAACACAAATACTTTTGATGTGTGTACGTCAAATTTAGGCAAAACATGTCACCTCCCGCCGCATAGAGACTGAGGAATCAACCATTGTTCGTCGCCGCCCATACTGCGTTTCCTCATCAGAACGCAAAATCATTGAGGACTTAAGTTGTCGACATGCTTAAGCGAAATATCATCCGGCCATCGTGCAGCCCCTGGTCCTCTCCTGTTGTTCTCGTCAGGAAAACAAAGTTCTGTGCGGTTCTGCGTGGATTACCGGGACCTTAATAAGATAACCCGCAAAGATGTTTACCCGCTACCACACATAGACGACGCACTGGACTGCCTTCAGGGAGCCTAGTATTTCTCAAGCCTCGACTTGCGCTCGGGATATTGGCAAATTCCCATGCATGAATGCGACAAAGACAAGACTGCATTTGCTACTCCCGATGGTCTTTATGAATTTAATGTGATGCCTTTCGGTTTCGGTCCAGCCACCTTCAAGCGCACGATGGACACACTGCTTCGAGGAATGAAATGGAAGACGTTCTTATGATATCTAGAGGACATTATCATATTTTCGACGGACTTCGTCCAGCCCTTGCATCGTCTTACAGAAGTTCTCACATGCTCTGCATGAGCCGGCCTTCAGCTCAACACTAAAAAATGCAACTTCGCCAGAAAAACCATAAAATTCCTCGGCCATGTCATTAGCAAGGCGGGAATCCAACCCGATTTCGACATAGTTGCAGCTGTAAATTCTCCTCAGCCCAAAAGGCAGAAAGAACTGCGCAACTTCCTCGGGTTGGTGTCGTACTTCCGACGTTTTATCCGAAACTTTGCTTCTATTGCCTCTTTACGCAACCTCCTGAAGTCTGGCGCGCTTATATTATGGTCCAATGAATGTGAACAGGCCTTCCAATCCCTCAAGCAAGCACTCACTTCAACTCCTGTGCTTCGACATTTTGATAAGACAGCTCCCACCATCCTTCATACTGACGCCAGTGGACAAGGCATCGGTTCCGTTCTTTTACACCTCAACGCTGCGTCCGAAGAGCTGGTTCTGGCACACGCTAGCCGTTCTCTCACAGCAGCTGAGCGTAGTTACAGCATTACGGAACAAGAATGCCTTGCCGTTGTTTGGTCTGTCCAAAAATCTCGACTCTATTTGTATAGCCGCCACTTCACAATCGTCAATGACCATCATGCGCTCTGTTGGCTGTCGTCGTTAAAGAATTTATCAGGTCGGCTCGGCCGCTGGGTGCTACGTTTACAGCAGTGTACCTTCACCATTACGTACAAATCCGGCAGAAGACACCTCGATGCTAACGCCCTCTCTCGTTGCCCGCTGTCTTCTACACCAACCAACTCCCATGCGGCCACTACACTCTGCACCTCACGTCAGCCTTCTGGTGATCGTCTATATGATGCACCAATCGAGGTCTCTCCGCTGGACCTAAGCAGCAACTTCCCGGCGTTGCAGCAGGCTGATCCTTGCTGCAGCACAATTATCGCTCTCCTCCGCGGTGAATCACCGGCGCCCAACAGTCGCCTGCGTCGTCAGCTCCGCCTTTTCCGGATTCAACACGGAATGCTTTGCCGCTCTGCATACCACACGACTGGTCGCCGGTGGGTTCCCGTTGTTCCTCGCTCTCTCCATCATCGAGTGTTGGAGGCTTACCATGACGATGCCACTGGCGGTCATTTAGGACACCACAAGACGAACGACCGTATAAAAAGCCGCTACTTTTGGCCCTGGCTTTCTATCAGCGTCGCCAAATACATATCATGTACGCCATGATAGCATCGTAAGCGGTGAACATCTCTTCCTGCCGGCCCCCTGCAACCTTTTCCTTGCCCATCCGCACCTTTCGATTCTGTCGCCATTTACTTATTCGTTGCCCCTACCTCTCACGGCCGCCGATCATCGATGGGTTGTAACCGTCATTGACCATCTGACGCGCTACGTTGAAACAGCCCCTCGTTGCTCCGGTGCCGCTTCTGAAGTTGCCGACTTTTTCTTGCGAGCGATCGTCTTGTGTCATGGTGCTCCCCGTATCTTGATTAGCGACCGTGGGAAGACATCTCTTGTCCCAAGTCCAGGCAAACTCCACGCTGCCAACACCGTCCTTAAGACATCTTCTAGTTATCATACTCAGACCAATGGCCTCATCGAACGGTTTCACCGCACATTGTTCGACATGATATCCATGTAGGTCAGTCGCGACCATAAGAACAGGGGCACCATTTTGCCTTTCGTTACCTATGCATACAATTCCGCCGTTCAATGCACCACTGGCTACAGCCCTTTCTTCTTAGTTTATGACCGTCAATCAACAATCATATTCGACGCCACCTTCTTCTTTGCTCCTGCCTCCCCATCTGCTCGTTGGGCGACCAATTTTCTACACATGACCCATTATCGGTAAATTTCTCGCCGCAACACTGAAGCCGCCCAGCAAGAACGGAAGCACCGCTATGACCAGCACCACCACACTGCTTCCATCTAACCGGTGGTGAAGTGCTACTCCGCCGATCCGCACGCCTGGATTGGGCGAGATGTTCCTCCATCGCTATAACGGTCCTTACACCGTGCTCCAGCAAACATCTCCCGTGAACTACCGCGTTGTCTCATCGTATATCGTTGCCCATCGGCGTCGGCCCTCAGAAGTTGTTCATGTTTCGCACATGAAGCCTTACACCCGCCGACCCACTTCCATCTAAACAGCGACCAGGGTGGCCGCTTCCTTGCCGGGGAGATTTTGTGAGCGTGCCAGAACTTTCCACTCTTTCACCTGTACATACGCAGCATCGTCATCATTCACCGGCGTTCGCAAGATCACGGGCAGCGTTCCAGATTGTAGCCGGAATGAAGACGTTTGTTCGAGCGGTGGCTCACAATATATATTTAAAAGGGTAATGTCGATTGATTTTTGTATTAGAGGGGGAAAATGCCAGCCAGTACTTCACATATCCTAAGAAAAATTCACTTCATTTTATCTTAAAACAGCGCTTATTTTTTCTTATAAATATCGATTAATTTTAACTGAACCATCGTGTATGCTGTGTCCATAGTATAGCATTCATAGAAAAAAAAACGCAGTCACATCAACACACTCAATTTTACGACTGGTCATGCGCGGCAGCGCCATTTAACACTTCGATATATACAAATGTGTTCGAAGGGAAAAAAAAAAGTGCGTGTGCACCGGGTTAGGAGGACTGAATAATCCGAGACTTTTGTTATTACCCACAAGCTGAGCGCTGTTATAGATGAAATTACCTCGCGGGATGGCAGAAAATATTCTAAACTCAAATTTTGGCAACTTTTTTTTTTTCCTGGATGAATGAAGACGTTCTTATTTGGTGCAGATGCGAAAAGAATACGCCGACATGCGACCTATATTTGTTTTAGCCCACTGCTAGTTTTTCCAGCCTCGTAACGGGCATAACGCTTTGAACAATGCTACAATTAAATCTCTGCTTGAGGTAGCACCAAACGGCCTTCCCCTTTTTTCTTTTAGATTGCGGATTCTATCGTTCGTTTTAAAGTAATAAGTTGGTTAATGGCGACGTCAACGATCCGAACAAAAGAGACATGAGCACCTCAGAAAATCAATATGCATATAATTCGGATTATGGCATTCGGATTAAAAGGGGCTTTTCAAGAACATGAACTTTTTAGCCGGACCCGCATAACGTGTTTTATCGCCGCTAATCTGTCGTTTACCGCGATAGCGTTTTCCGCCCATGATTCCTGCCGCACGTCTGTCGTGCGCTTCCCACGCGGCGCGCATTCGCGAGCGAAAAATACTCTCTATCAAAGCCCATTTGGGATAGATCGAGCCGCCGTGCTAGAGGTAACGAAAGGGGTATGTATCCTTTATAATGAATAAGCGGCGTCAGTGCTCGCAACTTTCTGGTCGTGACGGTGGTGCACTAAAGCAATAATTGGCTCCGGGCCTGGTTTCCCCAATTAGAGAGCCATGCTTGCGCCACTGGAATGAGCGCTCTGGGTGCGCATGGTTACACGCTTTGATAGATGTAACCACGCTAACCGCATCGCGCGCTCTACCAAAACTTCAAGTCATGACATTCTAGCGGGGTGAAAGCAGTCACCCGAAAAGTCTAAATTCGAGCAACTAGACTCCAAGGGAAACCCCTGGGTGTAATCTCAAACACATGCACTGCGAAGAGCCGGTCAGATAGGCCTAGGCCTAAATCACTAAGCCTTGTCAGGCCTACCTCCCCTCCGTGGTCTCATCTGAGAGGCATCGGGAGAAGGGGGGGGGGGGGCGGGAATTACTAACCTCATCAGGCCTATCTAAGTGGGGATGTGAATGCGAATAGACCTGAGATGCCTGTAAGAGCAGACCATGGAGGGGAGGTAGGCCTGATAAGGCTTGGGTCAGCTTTAGGCCTAAGCCTATCTGACTGGCTGATCGCACCGCTACGTCTGAGATTACACCCATGTGTTTCCCCGGGAGTCTAGTTGGTAGGGGAGTCTAGCTGGGTAGTCCTCTCAAGGCCTATTCGCCTTCACTTCCCCACTGAAATAGGCCTACGGGGTGGGGCCCGTTATAACTCGCGAAATTTGGTAAAGGCAGCAATTAATGTTAACTTATCGGGAATTTTTTTTCATATCCATTTGCGGCCTAACATTTCGACTCCCAGTGGCATGCGTTTAGCTAGGCGCATCTTTATCAGGCATAGCGAGCTCCGCTCTCGGGCCGTCGCATCGGCTGAGAGAAATGCACTAAGCTGCTCTCCACGGACGCCCTCAGCTGGCATCCAGACAACGCCTGCGAATCCCCAATACCCATAATGCAGCGAAAAAGGAGACAGCGTCGACAAGAGAGAAGGGCTACTCACGGAGCGAAGGCTGCGCCGAGGCGGTCACTATGGCGGAACCTTGCGCTCGTGTCCGCGAGCTGTCTCTTTGTCGTCGCCTTTCTCGCTGCCTGATGATGATGTAGAGCATTTACTTGGTTCATAAAGACATTAGTGTCATTCTGGCAGGGCACATGGTCCAGTATATGAAGTATTGAACAGTTTAGGAAGATTGAATGATTGCATTGTTCTTTTTTTTTAATAAGTGCGATGATCGCACAGCCAGGCAATGCAACGCTATTGGTGTCTTTTTCACTTGTAAAGACCGCAGATGATTCCTCGCCCACGAAGATACCTAACCAGCATTTCTACGCACTTGCCTAACATCTAGAGTTTATTAATGCCTAAATTCTCGCAGTATAAGCGTCATCCGCAATGGGTATCTGATGTTTTTGCAATACTACCCAGGAAAACCATAGAATCGCTCGGCTTACTTTTGCGCCCTTCCAAGCATATAGCCGTTCTCGGGGGAGAGGGATGGGTCCTGTGTGGATGCGTCCACGCTGAGGTTAACTGGGGCGTTACAACCTTTCGACGGAGACTTATTTGGGACATAGCGAGATTCAGAGTAGGGTGGCCTTCATTAGAGCTTTTTTTTGGTCGAGTTGATGCCTAACTGTTTAGTAAAAATTTATAGCTCAAACAAGACAACCACAGGTATGTGTATAAGTGTGTCGTCTACCCGTCGTTGCCTTGTTTGCGCTATAAATATTTAATAAACAATGGGGTGACTCTATAGATTAGGGGGATTTGTGAACAGCGTTGAGCTAGCGCGCATGCGCGCATTTGCGTTTCCCTCCTATGCAAGTTCCAAGGGTGTGCCTAACACGTGTGGTTAGTGTCCCTTTATGCTCTCCGGCCCTATTTTAAAACGACCTAATTTTGACAATGCTGCAATCAGAACTTACTTTTACCTGTAGCAGCATTATGTGCTCGTCTTTTTTACGTTCTTCTGTTAATCTGTTGAAGGCTGTCCAAGCTAACTTTAGACAAAGGTTAAAAAATATTTGCGGTAGGTCAGGTAAACAAGTTGCATAAAGACATGAAGATGGCGACTATTTTGCGTATGACAGGTACTTTTTCGTTTGCAATTAAATACTAATTATGGTATTTTTCTAAATCACAAAATATTAATTCTAAAGAATATAATTTGCAAAGTTTGAGAGCACTTTCAGAAACCTAATTCCATTTATTTCCTATAAAAAAGGTCTCACGTGCATCCTTTTTATCTCCAAGAAAGCCCGCGAAATACAAACAAAAATTACTTGACTCTTGCTTTCGTGCAATACACAAAATACTGGAATTCCCTCTACTACCTAAAAATATGCACCAGGAGTTCCACCTGCAGCATGGGGTATCAAGAGCATAATCATTAGAGAAAGACTATATTCTTATCTACCACAAATGACGTATGTCGACGCTGCAGAATACGGGGATAAGAAAGCCTATGCCCTGACACTGGTCGATCACATGTATCACTTACAAATTTCTGCAACAATAAACGAAGCACCAACCCCAGAGGAGGCAGAAGAGGCAGCTGTAGCTCTGGCGACTGTCACGACGAACTCCAGGCTCTTCTTTAACGACTCGAAAAAAGCCATTCGAAATTTCGCAAAAGGTAGAATTCATCAACCAGCAGCCGAAATTTTGAACGCTTTTGATCACTCTAAATATGCACGTTCAATCAAAATTTTCTGGGTCCCCACACACGCGGGTCACCCTGGAAACTATATGCGGCGCACCAGTATGCCCATGAATTCGTCGCAGGCCGGGAGGTGCGTTACCCCGAGCTAAGATTGGTTCGCGAGAGGGACCCCACGTACAAAAGAATTATGAATTCGCATATAAACAACAGACTGAAATACCTAGAACCCAACCCTACACTCAGCAAATCACAACAAACTCTACTCAGAAAACCTCGGACAAATGCGTGCTTTAATCCACATAAATTAGCACAATGGAATCCAGGCGAATATACCCGTCATGTTCCCTTTGTGGGGATCAGAGGGCAAATCTAGAACACATGTTTAAATGTGAAACCATGCAACCGCCGGAGGGCCTGCAGATTACCAATTCGGAACAGTGGGAGGCTGCATTGCTTAGCTCTGATCCAGGCCGGCAACACGCCAACACGGCCTGGGCCAAGGAGGTCGTCGAGCGCCATCGAGCGACGACCACCCCTGGGACGATTTGAGAAGTGTCCTCTCCCGAAGAAAGAATAGTGCAATTTCTCCCCAATTAAGTTTCCTCCTTTCGTGCGCCACACTTGGGCTTCTCTCATTTGTCGACTGAGTGAACGAAATCAGCTGCGGCCTTGGCTTCACGGCATTATTGCAGCAGCAGGCCGATATGACTGCGATGGTTTCTTCGCCCGCATCAATCACTAGGCAGACATGACGGTGTATCTTGCAGCGCGGCTAGCTCGCTGCAACTATCGACAAAATAGCATCACAGCAGTCACATCGGCCCCCTACTATTTGCCACCGCCTCATACTAGCCAGCAAAAAGACGACCTTTTGCACTGCCGTGAATCTCAAAAGGGATAACGTCTTCGTACACCATTTCCAAAGAGGGCAAGCTTTGGCGCCCGTTGCAGTATAGTTCGGCGCATTGGGAAGATGTCCTAGTTGTAGATAGAGGAAAATCTCTGAGATCTTAGCAAGGTCCCTTTTTCGAAAGCGCTATTAACGGCACCGGCACTTCGGCACTATTCGGCACCCGGACTATCGACCCCATAAGGCGGATAGCCCGGTAAAAAAAAAAAAAAAAATCAATGGGTCCAATTGGGACAGCCCGTCAGATTGAATTGGTTCTGCCGATTTTGTCCAATGGGTCCTGTCCAACCCAACTTGTTCTTTCACTCCCAATTGAGAAGCCCCAATTGGTTTTTTCACTTCCACTTGGAAGTCGCGAAACCAATGGGATTTCCAATTGGTAGCGAAAGAGCAAATGGGCTTCCAACTGGACTTCCCATTGGCTCAAACTCATCCAAAGGGCACATGCCCAATTGGGAAAGTCCAAACATGGTATCCTTGACTGAGATATGCACATATACTATACACATCTCTATAAAAAGATAAGAGTGAAAAAAAAATTAATTTCTTATAAAAAGTATATGTAACTTAATCTTCGTAACTGATTTTATCGTGTCCACCGCCAGCGCGGGCATAACTAAATCAGTCAACTGAGAATAAGGGAGAAGTTCCACTGGCCCCAGCAGAACTATAACGAATGGAGTATATAAGTCTCTGCAAAAGTGTCCTTGTGGGCATACATTGAACGTGTGTTAGCTCCTTGTATGTGATGTGCGTGCTTGTCTCTCACGATTTCTGTAAAAACTTTTTATTTCAATCTGCTCGTATAAAATTTGGCACTCCTGCATCTCCTCCAAAACAAGGTCGAAATTGAATTTTCATTCTTTTTTTTTCAGTTATGTGAGTTCCAACCATTTGGACTCAATTGGTATGTCATTAGAGCTGATTTAGTTAACCATTTGATTTTGAAGAGTGACCAATTATTTTTAAATGGAAGCACTAATTGATATCAAATGGTCGAGCCATATGGGTGGCGAAAACACATGACCTATTGGTTGTTTCTAATGGGAGGGAGCCGGACGTCTCTGCCGAAGATTCTGCCTAAGCTCCACTAGCCCCCCCCCCCCCCCCCCCCCCCCCCCCCGCGCTTTCGTTTCTCCAAATGACTACAGACACATGTGGGCACACACGAGAATAAATTCGCGAGCTGTTTTATTTTGCTTTGTAATGGCGCCGTACGTTCAGGCTGAAATAGATTTCTACTTCCATGTGGAGAATGCTGTCGTGGGAAGAGGAGGGTCTGGTGGCGTGTCCCTCTGTAATTTTTCAGATCGAAAGCAGAATTGTTTTTGTCTAGTGCCGCTTCGTTTAGCCGATCAAGTGAAAGCGGCCAGTGTCTTCTTTGTCATATCGCTGTCGCCGCTGTGCCTTATCAACTGACTCTCTCGGGAGCACAGTATTACCGTTCTTATACCAGGCATTGAGTTCGCAAGACGTAAGATCATGACAGCCTATGGTAACCGGTAATTGGGTATCTGTGTTTGTTAAGTTTAACTATACAAATGTGCCATTGTCACGAAATTTGTGTACATTTGTATTAGGTCAGCGCGGCGCTAGCGGCGCGACATAAGCCCACGCAGCTCTCCGTAGAACATTCCAGCAGGTGTTGAACGGATGATGACCTAGGAAGCACCTAACATTGGAGTAATGTTATAAATTTGTTATCTTAATTGCCTGAATGTTGCTTAACAATCTGTGACATAAAGATAACGTTAGTAGAACATTCAAAAGAAACATTTTACTAATATTGACTTTTGAATGTTATGATAATGTTATTCAATGTTTATGTTGCATTGCAAACATAATTTAATGTTACAAACAAATGTTGTTCTAATATTATTTCCTAAATGTTAAAGTAATAATTGGATCATAGCTATAAATCAACATAGCATATATATTTCAAACACTGAGTCCCAGCACTTTGGCCCTTTTTCTTCCAGCAACCCTGTTTTTTCAATAACACTTCTTCACAGCTATAGCTTTGAGATGATGCTTACCATAGAATGCAAGCACAGTCCTAATATTTTGCAAGAAAGTGTTGCTTATTATCCATTCGCCACTTTCACTCTGGAACACCCGTCGGCGATTTATAAAAAAGGTTGACTCTATGCTATTTGTTCAGGGGAGAGTGTAAGAATGGTGCTGTATTATGGAATTGGGCTGTATTGTGGGCTTTTTAAAGCGTTAAAGCTGTATACCATCACGAGCAGTTTACTTACATGCTCGTGCAAGGTTGCTCTACTTTTTCACGAATGTTACATTTATGTTGCATAAATGTTAGCGTTATATTGTTTAAGTTTTTGTGAACTCATTATACCAATATTTATATGTAACATTGCTAAAACATTAGAAAAAGAGGACATTAACAACACAAATATACCGTTCGACTGAAACAAAAATGTAACATTGCTCTAATGTTTCGGTGCTACCTGGTATGTGAAACTCTGGGTCACGGCCACCGTGGGCATGGCACTTGCGAGTGTGAAGTTCCCCTCCGAATCTGACAACGGTAGTGTTACCGCTCGGCTCCCGGGATCAACCCGCTGTTCGACAAGCCTGCGAGATCTGCGAGGGAGCGGCGCTCCTCTACAGGACGGCCACATCGTGACTGTGCAGACGTTGTCCACGACAGTGTCCGCTGAACAATTTGGTCTTTGTTTGACTGTCTTGTGTATTGGCGAGTGTTGTAAAGCCTTTGTGTTTATTTAAAGCATCATTAGTTGCATGCTTTTGCATTGGTTTTCTGTGAACCTCCTGTTGTATTTTAAGTGTTATTGTAAAAATAATTCCCCCGTATTGTCTCTTGCTGAGTATAAAGTTTGTTTTGCTTGTTACTTCTGACTACGACCCATACTCTGGCTTGAACCGGCGAAAGCTGGAGACCAAACGGCATGCTCCTTTTGTCACTAGAGGTAGCATGACTTCCGGCTGAGCTTGCCGCGCAAGTTAAGGGATCTCCTCTGAGGCCGGAACAGCTTGCCCCACTCTAGGAGTGTGCGAACCATTAGTGGCGCATCGTTAATATTTAATTACTAACTGGTGAAAGCCATTTATGCTTCTTTTTTGAAATGAGGAAACGATATAGTTTATGTATACATCATATCCAGCGCTTATCACAGTTGGCATATATAATTTCTCAGCATGAACATTACAGCGGATTTAAAATAAAATGACAGCTCACCTAAACTAAAATGTGAGTATAATACAAAGATGCATTAAACACAAATAATTAAAAATGCAGCTGAAGCTATTTTTCTTGTCTTTCGTTGTAACTGTCGTTTTTGCTTTTTCTTCTATTAGCTTACAGTAAAGAAACTCGAAAACTACTAAGACAAACTGTAATACAAAATAAATAGTTCAACACAACGAACAACAAGCACAATTGTGCTTACCAGTAGCAAAACGCAGGGTATAAAAGCCGACGCAATATTTTAAAACAATACTAATCACCAGTGAATCGAACTTAAAAAAGTATACAACAAAATATACATGCGAACATTATACACGGGAGTTAGGAAGGTTCCCGCACGCCCTGAGCCTTGCTCATCAACTGTGGTCAGTCATTCTAAACGTATTTCGAGAGAGTAATATTTTAGTTCGCACAACAAAAAAAAAGGGGGGGGGGGGGGAATTGCAAACTGGCGGCAGTCCCTGCTTGCTCATTTACAACATAGTCTACATTTTTAACGCCCTAGGATTTGAGCGCTCATTCCAGTCTGATTTTAGGGTGAGCGGTCGGAAGCGGTGGGAAAGTGGGAAGGTGGAGGGAGGGGGCGCTGCCCCCTGAGAATAAAAGTTGGAATGGGGAGAGGGGGGGGGGGGAGCGCGGCCGCCCTCCAGTTCCGGAGTCCCTGAATAAGAGAGCCCGTATATATATGCGCACATTCGCACAATTTCTTTTCGAAGGAAGGTGCCAGCTTTACGAGTCAGGTTTACCATCAGACTCGTCTCATCTCGTCCTCAGAGGGTGCGCATCCTTCGGGGAAGCACTGGACCTTTCATCTGGCGGGCTTGAGGTTCGCTGACACGGCCACCAAGAAGCCACTGATAAACGTGTTCAGTGTGTAGAACGAATTCTTTTCAGTATTAACCCAAAGTATTACGCCTTGGAACAAAGCCAGCGATTTATTATTAATTTTGAAAAACAGCGTTTTTTGAAATTCGCGGGAAGAGAGGTCGCTTGGCGGTGTCGCATGGAACTATTTCCTTAAACCATGACGTCACGGGTGAGTTGACTGGTAAGGCTTGCTGCGGGTTGGTTGGTTGTACAACTTTTAATTCCATCGAAAACGGGGAGTCGTGCGCCCGCGGATTAGAGGCTGGCAAGTAGCCCTTGGCTTGCTGCGGCCTCTTCCGCCAGATGGACGGTGCGGAGCTGGATCACAGGGTCCGCGCTTCGCAGCAGGGTATCCCAGGCTTCTCTACTTGTAATATTTTGCCCTATCTCTGGAGATTGTGGGCACTCCCAAATTATGTGGTCGAGGGTCCCTCTCGCCCCACAGTGTTTGCAGAGATCATTGTCCCTAAGGTCTGGTAGCGCGTGAAACGCCCAGACCGGGTTCATGATGTAGCCGCCTCCACACGACAGCTTCTCTATTATTTAGTCTAACATCTGGCGGGGGTACCAGTCTACGTCCCAATTTATAATGGTCGATGATTTCCCCGTAATTTTGCAGGCACTCGTCGTATGTCCAGTGTTCGGGGGGCTCGACGGCTACCCGGAAGTAGAGAGCTCGGGCTAGCTCGTGAGCCGCCTCGTTACTAGGGACGGCAGCGTGAGCGGGTCCAAATTAACTGAATTTTCCTATTTATCGTTCTTTGGGTGAGGATTTTGGCCGCCTCCAGCGATATCCTCCCCTTCCCAAAATTTTGAATGGCAGTTTTGCTATCGCTAATTATGAACTTGGCTTCTGTTCCTACGCAAGCTAGCGCTATCGCAACTTCCTCCGCAGTCTCTCTGTTGCGGCCTCTGGTGGCTGCCGCGGATACCGGTGCCCCTCGGCAAAGAGGCTATGCCCTCTGCCATCGACTACCGAAGCTACGGGAACTGCAGCCATGACGTCACGGACACACTTCCGGTAGCTGTGAAAGTCGTCTGTTCGTGCGCTGCGCGAATTTTTATCTGTGCAGGACGTCATTGCACCCGCCTCTGCTTTGGTGGTGGACGACGGCTGTTGTTGCATCGCGCGTCTTTCTTTCCCTCTTTCTTTACTTTCTTTATTTTCTCTTCTATCTGCATGAGGCAGCGGAGGTGGTTCAGCTACAGAGCCAGTAGCAGCCTTGCATTTTCTTTTCCTTCTTCCTACAGCCACAATAACAACAACAGCGTGGGCTCCTGAAGCGGTCAAGCACTGCACGATAGCAGCACCTGCTCGACCGCCGTAAACACCGCCGCTATGGCCCCTCTCCCGCATACCGTACGCGAACGACACGGCGGGATCGTTAGCGCCGATGTCCGAAATAAAGCGTGCTAAAATTTGTTGGAATCTGGAATACTGAGCCGAATATCAAGTATGAAGCCCTCGTGAGGATCGCTGACCTGCAGCAAATTGCTGGTAAGAGCGATAGCCGTCATACAAGGTTTCTGCTCAAGCCAGCTGATGCTGGTGCATTTCGGCTCATCCGATCTGCTCGTACTATATCTGCGATTAATGCGTCGCCAGAGTTAATCCTATGATTCATTTACTATGACAGGATAGGATTCACAATAAGGCAGTTGCATAAGTAGGCGATTTATGACAGCGTTGATCAGTTCCAAAGCGCCGACCGACGCGGCTTTGAAGTGAGACAATTTAGGCCTAGCAACGACTAGGGACGGTCACGCACGGCGCCGTCGTTCGCCGCGCTCGCGCGTCCAACCCCGCGGTAAAGTGTAACGTACATCACCCTGCTCGCGGCATCCCGTGATGCAAGTGTTGCAAACTCGTGTACTTTAATTACAGCTAAGGCCGTGCATTTTTTGACGTTCTGCTCAGCAACAAGCCGTTCAAACGATACTGCAGGCAAGACAAGGCTTCAGTACGCAGTCGCTGCGCTGTCGGCCGTAATTGAAGACGTCGGGCGGCACAGTAGACACAGCATATTCTATACATCGGTATGTAAACGTGGTACAGTGGGCCAATGAATAACTTTGTGAAGCAGACCCGCTCGTACGTTTCGCGCACTCGGGCGCCGACGAGTAGCCTCCGTCAACAGACGTCGCCATAACCTCGGCTAACGACGCAAACCGAGGTAGCCAAGCTCGGTTTGCGATAACCGCGGTTAGTGGTGTAACCATGGTTTGGTCCGCGGCTAACCACGGTTTCGCGTAACCGCGGTTGCGCTGCGCGAACTGGCAAACTCCACAGGCGCGTGCGAGCGAGGACGGGTTGACCCGTGTACTGCGGGCTGCGGGTACGCCAGCGAGCAAGCGCGCGGCAACCGGAAGCTCGTCGAAGTGACGTATTTCTGGGCAGAGCTTAGAACTTGCTTGTATTCTGTATTTTTTTATGACTTTCATCGGCGTACGAGTTGAGAGAGAAAATTGGAAGGGTCATTTTTAATCGCCGATATCTCTGGTGTTGCAGAAGCTAGATCGAAAATTTTTGCGGGAGAATGATGGGTGGCTCAATAGCTATCAGTGTTAGCGCGTTGTTTATCCTTCTTGGTGGCCCATTTCTGCGGACCTTGAGGGCGAGGCACCAACCACATGAACCCCGGAAAAACCGGTTTCACTGGACTCTGGGCCCGGTTTGGGGGAGATAATTCTCAGCCTTCCCTGCTGTACGAGCACAGTCCAGTACCCAATGTATGGCACTGCCCAAAACTCCTTTTGTGAAAAGGTCTATACCCATTATGTTACCCGTCGTGACCATTCAGTAGCTCTCTCTGAGCCAAGTGGCAACCGTCCAGTGTTTTGTCAGAAAAGAGTACACTAAGTTCTATTATAACTTTCCTGAGTACATCCCGGTATTATCTTCCACGGAGAATGCGAAATTGGTCTGACAACAAGAAATTTGGGTTTATGTTTAATTATCTTATCATTATTTTTGGTTGTTAAAATCCACTAATTATTGAATTATTTGTTTTGTATTTTTATTTTCTGGCTCATCGTCCTTGAGGGACGCAATTTTTCCACGGACTCAAATTCCAATATGAGTTTGAGATCCTTAGAGTAGGGGATCTATAACCAGAAAAACCTTATCGTAGTCCTGTTTTTCTTATATTTTATTAGAGACGAAACGGCACCGCATATGTCGTTCAGTTTTCTCATCGGCAGACGCGCGTGTGTACACCCTGCAGTAGAGTTAATTAGTGGTTGGGGTTTTCGGTAATTTAGATTTAAGCACATAGTTCTCAGCGCAAAGGCGCACGGCCAAAGAAAAGACAGTAGGACGAACACAGCTCTAGCTGACTGTTTATTTAGTGACGCACAGATAGCTTAAATACACCCAGACCAGCGCAGGCGCACACTGTTCAAGAAAAAAAAAATATTAATAAAAGAAACGTATCTTTATCGTAAGAACTTGGAAAGGACGCCTTTTATGCGTTAAACAAAGCAACTTAGTGTC
Organism: Amblyomma maculatum; assembly: GCA_023969395.1. NCBI lineage: Eukaryota > Metazoa > Arthropoda > Arachnida > Ixodida > Ixodidae > Amblyomma > Amblyomma maculatum. Next base: position 70,810 of record JAJIZL010020033.1, on the reverse strand, counting down.
GCTAACACATTCTCATTCAGTCTTCTGAATATAATATGCCTCTATCGTTTCACGAGTGGTTTTTAACTTACTTTTGCTCAGAGTAACCCCTCCCGAAAACATCAGTGTGCAATCCTTGCAGGTAGTGCAGTGCTCGACAAGGTTAGCACCGTCCCTGTTTCTTAGATCTCTTGCGTACACCCTGCGTTTAGCTTGGGCCGTGTCAATTTAAGCAAGCGCAGATCCGCCGGTTTTGTCGGAGTTGCTCCATGTTACCGCGGTCGCACACCACTGGCGGGACCATCCCTCACCCATGAGGCCTTATTATCGGCTGCATGCTTTCATTAAGTTCCTCTGTAAATGGCCAAATGATCAAGGCAATAAGCATGGTAGAGCGTCCGATGCGCGGTCCGAGCTAGGTGGCGAGCGCGACGCCCGTCGATGCGTCGTCTGCTCGAGCAGACGGCGCGACTCTTTCGTTCCGAAATTGGTTTGTTTGGTCAGTAAAATACACGAAAGCTTCTGCTCAGACATATTGATAAGTAAATAACGAAAACCTAAATATATCGAGCTTCGGGTATTTTAATGCTGACTGAAGTGGAAAATGATCAACGTGTTCGCGCCCAGCTGCTTCATTAGGCCGTTCTCTTGCTGCCGCGCAGTCGTGCCTTAGGAACACCTCTGTTTCTTGCACCGTGCTCGCCACATCCAAAACTCTGATCACTATGAGAGTAATTAACAGGTACACCAATCATCTTTGATGGAATCTCTTTTCGATGCAGGTCGAAGGCACGTACAGACGTATGGCATTGTAACTTAATTGCACGATGCACATATTCACGCAGATCGCAACCCCCTGTACCCTCTTAACCCCCCCTTCCCCCTTTCACCCAAAAACAAAAGAATAAAGCCCGTTAAATCCTATCTGGTTTAACGTGCTGGTATTACTGGCATCACTAAATGTCTTTGCGGACAGGTATGGAGACGCAACCCAGAGCGCGATACTACAAGTTCGCTTCGTTTCTTTTGAGTAACAAGCAAGGTCAATGTACAACCGGTCACCATGGTAAATGTTTTCAGGCGAACAGTCTGCAGGTTGTGCCACCTTACGAGAGGAAAACAGATTCAGGTTTTGGTTTGGCAGTGGCTATTTTCACATTTCCTTACATAGAGACTAATTCCACTGATCTCAAACCCTAGTGGAGATCAGTGGCTAATTCTACCATGTAGAGGCAGCCGTAGGAGGCAGCTGACATACTCAAGAGACGTTAGTGCTCTATATTAAAAAGTACTCAAATATTTTTGACATAAATCTATTAGCAATATGCATATCGTGAGCTAATTATGACTTTTCAAGCATACTCGGTTTTGTCGAGAAATTTAGCGTCGTAATATTAGCGCCACCGCAAGACTCGATGTAAGCGGTGTCCGTCAAAATAAGGGCAAGGGCCTCGTGTTTTCTAGCATGGTCGGCGCGCGCGCGCGCGCAACTTATTTCTGTCGAGCAAGTTTGTGTCACTCGTTGAATTTCTTGTTGGAAAATATTATATAGGTAAGGGCACTCGAGACAGGCAGGAGGAATCTGAGGCACGTCGCGTGGCAGTGGCGGAGGCGGCTCCAGGCAACGAAACAACGCTGGCCGGCCTAGCCCTCGCCCCGATGTTGACAACGTAAGGGCGACGTTTTCATTATCCGCGAGCTGAGAAAACTCGCTTTGTCTTTCAAGTGATTTCTTTCAGTATGCCTACGTGTCATCGCTTTTTTGTAGGCAGTCAGGCACGTTTTTCAAGCTGCTGTCTCAGAGAAAGAGATTGATGTTAAATTTCTCTGTGGTGCTCTTTTCTGGCAGCTTTCCGTGAGATCGCGTAAAAGTGGTCCGTGCCTCATGGTTTGTCCGCACACCTGTTGGAAACACCGCCGGATGCGCCAAGCGACTCCGTGGGCTTCGCTGTCGCCAGTGAAAGTAACGGTATTGTCGGTTTTCAATATGTGCATTATTATTAATGCGCCTTTCGATCGAAAACGTATTGCCATCAATACCTACAGACCATAGTCTCCGATTGGAGAGCTGCAGAATATGACTCCCGTGCTACTTACTGTCTTGATGGAAATAAGTCCAGGGCATTATTTCCAACTACTTGACATGGAACGCAACCCAACACTCGAACAACGTACCCTGGAAGTCTACAGGATAAATTGAAGCTGTCGCGAGTATGCGGACCCGCGGAGTTGTTTTAGAGAAGAGTGAAATAGAACCATCCTTTGTCTTAAGTTGCACCTGACAAAGAAGTTAAAGCCCTTAGCTTCAAGCGGTGCTCGGGCGGCCAAGACTTGGGACAGTTGATTGAGCGGGAGGAGAACAGGGTCAACCTTTGCAAAGACTCGCTCTCGAATGCGTCCGGGCTAGGTTGCTTGGGCCTGGTTTTCTTTCTCTTTTATATCCGCGTAGCACCGAGGAAGTGGAGAGGTGAACTCACCGCGTAACAAGGGACGCTCATTCCTCGCGCCTTCTTTCTGCCTTCCTGGTGACCGACGTAGCATAGCATAGAAAAACTTTATCGCATCAGATCAATTATCAGGACAGGAGCCTAGCCCTCCCGTCCTTTTCAGATGGCTGAGATCCCTTGGGACCCGGCGATTTTGGAGGCTTGTCTGATGGTGGTTTTTTGCCTTTTGACTTTCCTCTCCTCCTTCTGTCATTAGTTAGTGTGTTTCTTTGTTTTCTTCAACAATTTTTAGGTGGCGTGCGTCACATTACAATCCTTTCTGGCAGAAAAATATGGGTGAGTGCCCTCAGTCATGCCAATATTGTTTTTGTACATCACGCTTCAAAAGGTAAAACAAAGAGCGCAACAGTGAAAAATTATTCTTCAGAATGGCACAGAGGCGAATATGTACACACACTGGTGGGCGAGAGCTTGGAGTCTGTCAAAATACTCTCATATGCTTCTCAATCTGTTCACCCTTATTTCACTGTGTCCTGCTGAGTCAGTTGATCACTTACAGCCACAACACACGGTTGCTGCAGTCTGAAAGTTGCCTTTTGCTCGTGGAATCTTAGGTGCGCACTGTGTCGTGTCAGTCAGTCACTTGTATCGATGCACACTTCACTTTTGTCGGTGAGAGAATCTCGCTGGTCGCACATAGGGTCGTCATCACATTGATTGACCAATGTACGTTCACATTTCATGATACATGCACGCACAGCACTGTCGGAAGCCGGACTGCATGGCTAGTAGTACATGAAGTATTCTCGTTGGGGCTGTACTGCACTGGGGTGTGGTCTTGTCCGAGGGGAAGACTGCTGGAATGGTTCTTCACTGTCGCACGGCACTGTGTCTAGTGTATTGAAGAACTGCTATTCTTGTCGGATGTTGCAAGGTCCTGTCCTGCTGGGCACTTGGCTTTGGAGACAGCTTGTCTGGGCACCTCTGTCTTGGTCTTGTAACCGCGGTCAATTAGGGCTTCAGCTGGCTGCTGTTTACTGCATCATGGTGTCCACGACGATTCTCAACTTCCCAGTCATTCTCTGTAGTTTGCTTCATAGGGATGAAGGAACTTCGAAGTTCGTCTGCGCTTTGTCACAGGTTTCCGAACATTAACAATGCCACCCGCGGTGAGTTGCTGTGTCCGGTTCATCTTGTCGTAGCACTCTGTTTTTTGTGCCCCCTTTTTGCTTTCTAGAATCATTTTCCCTGCTCTCTTCCATAGACACAAGAACTCTTCGCTTGAAGATGCCATGATCCCCTCTGTTTACCTGGAGTGGTGCATCAATTCACAGCGTTGGCTTGTGCCCATACATCAGAATGAGCGGGGAGTAGCTTGTTGTCTCATTTACCGAAGAATTATATGCAAACGTTGCGAATGGGAGGTTGTGGTCCCAGTCATGGTGGTCAGAGGAGACCTACTGGCTTGATTTTTGCTATAGTTCAAATAAAGCACTCACAGGGATTATTTGTCTGGGTGATAGGCAATTGTCTGAGTGTGATTCGTTTCGGTCAGGCGGCAGGGTTCCTCCATCATGTCTGCTATGAAGTGCCGTCCTCTGTACGTGATAATGTGTTCTGGAGCCTCGTGCCGGAGAACTATCGCCTCCAGGAAAGCTTTTGCCGCATACTCTGCAGTGGTTTCTGGCGTAGTGATGGCTTCCACCCACTTGGTGTGGCAGTCGATCATGATGACATGCCAGTTACTGCCGGAGATTGCTGTAAGTGTACCCGAAGAATACATTCTGATCTGCTGACATGGACGCTGGGCTGGTGGCACGGGCTGCAACAACCCCAATGGCCTGCTGGGCAGGGTTTTCCGTCTTTGAAAGTCTGTGCACGAAGAGGCATACAGACTGTTTGTGATATCAGAAAACACGTGCAGCCAAAAGTAGCGCTGACCACTTTGCATCGCTTGTTGACACAAAGTTGCTTGAGGCAATGTCTATTTACGCTCTGGTTGAAATCAAGTGGGAAGGGTGATAGGTAGCGAATAGTTTCGTTGGCCTAGCTGGGATGCAACTCCTAATCCCAGACATGCTAGCTTCTTTGGTATTGAGATGAGCTTGTTCCTACTGCTGGCTTTTAGGGTTTTAACAGTGGTAATATTTTAACATAGTTAAATCGAGTAGAAGGTGCGGAAGCCTTTGAGCGCACATGGAAGCTGAGCGGGGTGATGTGCAATGCACAGCATGAGTGCTGCAGTGTGCACGCAGTGTGTTAGGACATCCCGCACTCGTTTCTCACAAGTAATTTCATCGCTATGAATCCGCTCCAGCTTTTTTTTTTTTTACAAGAAAGCACTACAAGCGGTCACTCAAGTGTTAGGACTGTTTCTATAAACTCTGAACCTGAGGGTTAGCGCTAATGTGCATTCAATGATGTCTACTGATACGCCACAGCCAGTGAGCCTTGCTTTACATTTTTCAGCGGGTATATTTATTTGACACAGTTAAAGCACTGATATCAATAATTTGGCTCATAACTGTCAAGCTGCCACAGCCTGCATGCACTGCTTACCTCGGATAATCGCTGAAGGGCTTGCAAATCAAGCCACTTGCGACTTGTCATGTCATAGATTAGGGGAACAAAGTAAAATTCGAGGTGTGCCAAGGTTCCTTGGAGCTGGAGACCCTAACCAGCTGCGCTCTGATGACCTCATTTGAAATTAAGAGGGCTGACTGCAGCTCTCAGAGATCCTCTTTCTCAAATTTCTGTAGAATAGTGTGTGGTCGATGGCATTGATGTTGAGGATGTCATGCTCGCGCAAGTTTTTCCGAGGCTTTGGAACGTCGCACTCCCGTTGAAAGCAATACATGTCTTCGATTTCATCCAATGATAACGTGCTTAAAGCTGCCGGTAGTGAAGGATGCTGTACGGCATAATATAACATGGACAGGTTGCACCGACAGCAAGAGTAAACCCTAGCATGCAACTGAACACCAGCACACGAGCACCAGAAACTGATTTGACGCAATGAGGTTTGGATTGTTTGGATTGGTTGCAAATGGCAAAGTGGTTAAAAGTGAGCTCAAATTAATAATTCGAAACACAGCCAACACACCAACATGCATAATGATATTGAGGGTCTGTATTTGACATTTTTGTGACATTATTTGAAGTATTTATTACTAATAGCTTTTATTCTTTTTTTATTGGATAGCCATCATCATCATTTTCATGTATGTCAACCGATACATATAATAAGTAGAGCTGAAACTCATTTTGCCCGGTATCGGCCAAATATGTCTACATCAGTATGTCTACATTAGTATGTCTCCGGCAAGCTAAATTTCTATTATTCACGAGTGGAAGAAACTCGCTTGGTCTTTCAAGTCGGTTCCTTGAGTCTGTTACATGTCATTTTTTTTTGCTATTATCCAGCTAGGCACGTTTTTCAAGCTGCTGTCTCGGGGACGGAGTTTGATGTGAAATTTCTCTGTGGTGCTCTTTTCTGGCAGCTTTCTGTGAGACCGCACAAGGGTGGGCTGCGCCTCATGGTTTGTCTGTGCACCTGTTGGGAACATCGCTGGATGCGTCAAGCGACTCCGTGGGCTTCACTGTCGCCAATGGCAGTAACGGTATTGTCGGTTTTTGAAATGTGCATTGTTTTAATGCTGCTTTAGGTCGAACACGTATTGCCATCAATACCTTCGGAACAGTCTCCTATTGTAGAGCAGCAAAATGAATGACACCCGCACTACTTACTCTCAATGGAAATAGGTCCAGGAAGTTATTTCCAATTTTTTGACATTGGAAAGCAACCCAACACTCGAGCAGCGTACCCTGGAAGACTGCAAGATAATTGAGGCTGTCGCGAGTATGCGAGCCCGTGGTGGATGTTTTAGAGGTGAATGAAATAGAACCAAACTTTGTCTTAAGTTGCACCTGACAAAGGATTTAACGCCCCTAGCCTCAAGCGGTGCTCGGGACTTAGGACAGTTGATTGAGCGGTCTCTGACGTCTGCAGCAATTCGACACCAGGATAGGGGGAAAGCTGTCGCTGACTGCTCATTCCGGCCTTCGGGAGGAGATCAGGGTCATTCTTTTCAAAGACTCATTCTCAAATGCTTCCGGGCGAGGTTGCCTCGGCCTTGCTTGTTCTCGCTGCTGCTGCTTGCATTGTTGCATTATGTTGGCAGGCCGATTGCGCCGAAAAGAGACCACTTGGCCGGAGTGATACTGTCTTTGAAGAGATGTAATTTCCGTGGGACCTGCAGGGCCTTTTTCTCGTCAGCAGAGATGAGGGCTTTTGCGTCTCTTGAAGTGCATTGAGTATTTGAGTTGCGCGTTCTCCTGATGCTGTCTGCTGTGCAAGGAGGCTTTCTTTACTCCCACAGCAACCTGACCCACATGCCGAGCTGGTTGTTTCCTTCCCTATGTTGTGGTGAGGTAGTGGAGAGGATGTTGCGACCAGCCCCTGCAAGGCATGATGTGCGGGCATGGCTGGCATCGCGTTGGTTAGGGTGTTTACTGCGTAGTAACTCGTGTCATTTTTTGAGTTGGAGATGGCCATCCTCTCCATTATTGTTGTAGGTCGCACCCAACAGAGGAGTTAACATCCCAGCTTCAAGCTTTGCTGCGGCAGGGAAGACTTTGGGCAGCGAAGTGTGAGCACGACTGCACTGTTTATGGAGACCTGATGAGACGTGCTGGTGTCTTTCTAGGTTGTCCGACAATGCCACATAGGACAGTAGGGAGCTGCAGCTGGCATCTGTATCGATAGCTCGTTTGGGCACTTCGGGAGGAGGTTAGAGTCAGCCCGAGACTTGCTCTTGAACACTCCCAGACGAGGTTGCTTGGGCCTAGTTCTTGTGCTCCTTTACATACCTGTTTAGCACCAGGGAATTCAGGAGGCGACTCCCCACGTAACTAGGGAGGCTGCTTCTTCGTGTACCTTCCCATCTGCCTGGCGACTAGTCTTGCCTCCCTGTGTTTGGCTGAACAGCAAGTGCATTTCTTTATATCCTCCAACTGTTTCTTTTCTAATCATGGTTGAGAAAGCCTACCAAAGTTTCTTCTTGAAAGCATTTTAATGCTTGATAAAGTTTTCATGATTTTCATACCAGGTACAGGCATATCCCTGAAGTATGAAGTAAACCTTACTCAATTTTTCTCACGCCATCAAAATGTCAAGCCAGTGTTTTGCACCTTCCTATCAGACAGTCCTTGGAAGATGGGGGAGATGGGACCATAAAAAATCCAAAGGCAGTGTCTGTACCTCTTGCTCCATATTCAGGGGCATAAGGCATGCCAACGAGATTCAACACCTCCATGCGGTAGGCAGTCAGCTAGAAGACTGGCAGAGCTTCCAAATGAACTTCTTATTGGGCTGACTTGCGCTCACAAAAGACTAAACAACTTGGCGGGAAATGATAGCAACAGGCGTGCTCAGCGGTCATCAAGCCATAGAAGGCCTATGGCTCCCTGCTGTGCTCAACTTAAGGCTGGCAAAAAAACATCATGATAGAGGGCCAAGAGTTGCAGCAACACGCAATGCTGCATTCAATCGAGATACATCTTCGCTGCATCTTGCATTAAAAAAAAAAAAAGAAAAAAAGGGCATAGATCGACACATAAGCCTGAAGACACGAGGTACCTGCCCAATTGAGGCGGACACAAGTCGAAGGTGGTAGATGCTTGACTGCCGTACAAACATGTTTGACGACACATAAGCCTGAAGACACGAGGTACCTGCCCAATTGAGGCGGACACAAGTCGAAGGTGGTAGATGCTTGACTGCCGTACAAACATGTTTGGCAGTTTGTTAGCAAAGTGGGAACTTTATACATGCGCCCTACCTGTTACGATCTCTACTTTTGGTTCTTGAAATTATAATAAAGGCAAAATCTAGTGCTATGCTGCCCCCCCCTTTACGGCTTGCCCAACAGTGCTCATTGCGTTGTTGAAGGCAACGTGATGAGGCTGCATTAAGGCGCCTCCAAAGGATTTGTAGAGTAGAAGCCGCCGTGGGTAGGCTTGATCACCATAGGTCATATTCATGACCCATGGTGATATTCTGAAGGTTCTCATAGAGCGCCCATCTGTTTGAGGATCCCTAAAAGATCTAAAGAATGAAAAGTATATTCAGTGAGGGTCCACACAGGTGCCTCTGTTCTCTTTGTATAACGAGGTGTAATTAAAGCGGCGAGTTTTTAGATATTTTTTTCTACAAATGTATAAAATAACATGCTAACACAATATTGCACCACATACTTAAGTGCCGTGTTTCTTTACACATGAAAAGCTGTTTTTCATGAGGTCGGTCACTGAGAACCCTTTCCTCAAAAAGCAACGAAAAAAATTAAAAGTATTTGTGGAAATTTTTCTGCAGACATATTAGACTTTAGTTTGGAAATGCATACCCCAGGATATGAAGAGCATATTATAGTTAGTTACTACGAGTAGCGATGTCGGAACAGACTTGCGTTCATCGTGACGCCTGCCTTCTAATGGCCCATCCAGCTGGCAGACTATGTCATTGGCACACATTAGTGCCCAATATTTCTTCACGGGGTGCCGCTTGGGCCCGGAGAAGTTCTCCTTCTTACCCACCGATGGTCGACAAATTTGCCTTGCTGTGCCATGATTAAGTCCCAGCAGTTCGCCCCCTTTTGCATGCACAGCCTGAGGAGGAAAAATTGAACTGGCTGCAAGCAACGATCACTTATAGAGTCCTTATATAGCGGTCACAAGAAAATAGCCTTTCAGTGTGCACCTTCTTTACTCTGTCATTGCACAATGCTTATCACATTGCTCTCAGAAGAGTTCGCTAGTACAGGCCCATCAGTTTTAAGGCTAAAGCCTGTAATGGCTCATACTGTCAGCATTTCTTTGGTCACACTATTGCTGTCAATCAAATGTCAGGAAGACACAAGCAGAAAAAATAAATCCTGTCTCCACTGGGGATCGAACCACCACCCCTAGGATCCCCAGCCAAGTGCTTTAAGGGGGGACACCCCTCTTAAAACTTTTTTCCTTATTTATGGGTGGATCTGACTGAAACTTGCACCATTAATGTACTTTTGCATGCCGATTTCAAATATCTGATTAGTTTTCTTGTAGATGAAATAGCTTTCAAAATAATCCCTAATTCATGTTCTTTGTTTGGAGGTGAGTTAATTACTAAACACTTTATGGCATGAGGAGAATAGCCCTGCCAGAGTGATCTAGAAGGATCATAGAGTGCCGCTAGTCATGAATTAACGTGGTAGAAGAATTTGAACCAAAGTTACAATAAGTCAAACTTTTATGAATAAAAGCCCAGGTTGGCACCTAAGATTGATAATTAATTCGGTAAATGTTGCCGCATAATAACTGTACATATTTTTGTCCTACGGCACTGTCGAAGGTTTTCTCTTTCTAACAAGACAAGAATGAGAGCTATAGCACAAATAGACTAAGAGATATCTCTCCTCCAAAATTGCAGCACCCTCAAAATTGCAGTTTTGAGAAAACGAGGAAAAACACTTCACAGCATGTAGGTGTAAATTATGTCAATGATTGATATGTCAACAAGATCAGAAACAGGTGGAAAGTGATCTGAAGCGAAAATTAATGGCCTATGCCAATTTGAGCCAAAGTTACGCAATAGGAAACGCTTGAAAGGAAAATTCCATTTGGGTACCGAAGACAACATAACCTTCTCAGCAAATTTTCTTTTGTCGTCACTGCATTTACCTTGGTTTCATGAGACTCGCAGGATTCCCTTTCTAGAAAAAAAATTTTTAAAGCAATAGCAAGAACAGGACCAGAGATATTGATCTTTAAAAAATGCAACACTACCAAAATTGGGGGATTGTCGAAAGCACTCAAGCCTCACGGCATTTAATCAGGAAGGGCAACCCCAAAGACCTCATGCTATTAAAATGCACCAGGAGCATAGTCGGGGTGCATGCTGTCGCGGTGTTTTCTTTTTTCTGTTTTAGCAACGCCAAGCGAAGCCGCCCGCTTCTTTGCAGAACGTACGCTACGGTGCAAGTCCTTTTCTTCAGCTCTCCTGGACCCAGTTGCTGTCACATTTGTACTGCATTCTTGCAGAATTGCTGCTGCTGTATGCTTGCAGCCGGCATTGAAGCGCAGCACAGCTTCTGCTGTGGCTGCTTCCACAGCAAACAGTGATGAGTGCCGCTCTTTGTGGGTCAAGGTCCAGATGACCGAGTGGAAGCTTTCGTTCGAGTTCGGGTCTTCCCCCGAATGCACCTCTGCAGCAGGCTCTTCTCTGATAAACGACTATAAACAGGCAAAAGAGCATCAGCCACATCTCTTGGCAGACTGTAATTGTGCTTTGGTGCAGGCTCCTCTTTTGCCTTTGCAGCGTTGTGGCGGCACCATGACTTCTCACCGGTAGGACACAAACTGTGTTTGGGGCAGTCATCAGTAGATGTGATGTGGTAATATGTCGCCATCACAGCTCGCTGCATGGCATCCACATCACCTACATTTGATCGAAGCGCTCGGCCATAATATATTGCCAGCTTGTCAACTAGATCAGCTGTCAGCCTTCCTCTGCCGCCAAGACTTTGCTTCCCTGCACCCTTGTGTCTCTGCAAGAGGTTGCGCAAAGCTGCTCCCATACGCTTGTGCACGTGATTTATGCAGTCCTCTTTGACTATTTCAATGTAGCCATAGATTGCAGCATCTTTAAGAGCACTGAACGTGCGACTGTCCCCATCGCATAGCATGGTTGTGTAGCGCATGTTGTGGCGCTGCAGAGATCTTTCAAACAGAATTTTGCCAGCCTCTACTTCCATTTGACCAGCCTTGGAGTTGGTGTTTTTTTGGCACTGGTGGCGTGATTTCCAAAGTTCGTAGCCGTCAGTGTTTGGCTTGGGACCAATTTCGCAGCCCAGACAAAAGTTTGACAACACCACATAATCAAGCACGTAACCAGTGAAGAGTTCCACCACGGCACCGACGCCTATATGTGATGAGTGTCCGCGCGTCATCCATGTGCCGTCGTAGCACACGGCAATGTTCCCCCTATGCCCAAAACACAAGTCATCGTAGACCTTCGCCACTGCCTGCGCGGCTTGTGCCATAGCGGTCGTGGCGGCTCGGGTAGCAGCGGGTTGCAGTGTGTTCTTCAGATGCCGTTGAAACGTCTTGTTGTGCATCCCGCGCCGCGACAACCCCATCGCCGAAAAGATATCGTTCATTGCTGTCTGGCCGTTACCGGTCGACAGCATTGCTCGACTAGCCAGAATATTCAGCTCAAAAGGATTGCACCTTTTCTCGCCGTCAACCCTCCGCGAGTTCCACTCGGCCGCAATCTCACCGCAGTTGTCGCACAGCACGATCAGTTTTACGGCGAGGCCATAGCTCCGGTCGCTGGTAATTAAACGCACGCATCCACGACACGTTTTGCACCGCACGGCATCCAGAAGGATATTCACAATGCTGAGGTCAATTACCGCATAGGAGGCTGTTCCGTCCGCATCTGACTCTGCGGACGCACCACTTGCATCGGCGAACAGCGCGGTCTTTCGTGCCGTCGCCGGCGTCGATACCAGTCTATCAAGCGTAGCCTGCTCACGGGCACTCACTTGAGTTATGTCACTGTTAGTGACAGGCGCGGTATCAATACGTACACGACTGCAGTCGGCACGAAGAACGGCGCCGTTGTCCAGCGGAATCGGAGAAGCGTCGCCGCCCGCAACGTGATCGTCACACAATCCCGCAGCACTGGCACTTGCTTCTTGCACAGTATGCAACGAAGTCGCATTCTTAACGCGTTTCTTTGGTTGCTTTCGCCCGAACTTGTGCAAAGAGCGGTACTTCTTCGCGCCTGGCATGACTCTCGCGTTGCACTAGCGTGGTCGGCAGAAAGACAAAATGGCGTCACTGGGAGTCCGCATTTCAGGGCTAGCTTGCCGGAACCAACCAAACGACGCCATTTTGATCACGTGCCTTAACCGGCCAATAGTAGCGCGCGCTGCATGCTATCTTTTTGTTTGTTTTTTATGGGGAAGGCGGAGCGCACAGGGTTGCTTTCCGAAAGAAAAAATAAGCCGAAAACGCGCGCTTTCGAACGAGACCAAAATCGCCGCGGTGGAGCGCGTAGTTCTCATGCGCCGGGCGATCGAAATTGGGTGTCGTTTGTCCACAATTTAAAGGGCAGTGGGTGTGGTACTGCATTTTTTAATCGCTATAACTTCATAAATACGCGGGGTATAAGGATGAAAATTTGCGTGCAGATGCGGAATAGTGCGAGGAATACGAAAATGAAAAAATTGAAAATCCGATTTTCAGGCCGATTTTCGGTGCCAAAGAGCCGTGTCCCCCCTTAACCAACTGTGACACACTCGGGATCAGGCAACACACATCATAATTCTCCTTGCCTACCTTGAAGATGATAGTAGCAATGACATTGGCAATTATAGTGACTGTGCGTTTAGTTGATAAGGATGATGAGACCAAACGTGATGCACATTGTGTGCCAGCAATGCCAAGGCTTTCACATTTCTGCAGTGCAGATTCCAGTGCTCTCAGAATTTTTTCACACGCTATCGACACATTTTTTTTCTACATTAATTGAAATTCAGAAACTTGCACCAGGTTAATTCTTTTTGTAATTGAAAGATCATATATACATCTTACCTTTGCAAACGGTTTTAGACAGTCCGGTTTTAGCAAAGACCAGGAATTGCGCAGAAATCGTGTGTCAGATCGACATACCTGCCAACTCTCCCGAATTGTCCGGGAGTCTCCCGAATTTTGATTACATCTCCCGATTGTACGGACGCGACTTCAAATCTCTCGAAAAGAGACTGCAGCAACCTAGCATTTTCTTTCTAATTTTTTTATTCGTTTTTACCCGCGCTATAGCTGTAATCCCATAACATGCTATAATCTAACCATGCCGGAAAGCAGTGCGGGAGCAGTTAGTCACCAGTATGCAGCTTGAATCGACGGCACCATCACGAACACGAGCAACTGAGTGTGCTGCCATGGGCCAGCACGAGGAGTCAGATGCTTTCACGAGCCTATATACCATATTTACACGACGGTAAATCGACTGGAATGTAAGTCGACCCCCCACATCGCATGTTCCAAAAACCGCTAAAACACGGACAGATAGAAAGAGACAAGCACACAAATTTTTCTATCTGTCCATGTTCTAGCGCTGTTTTAACATAATGTTCAACCAACTAGCCCAACCTAGCCACTTCGGAAAAATATTGCCTGTCTATGCCATTTGTCTCCACTTCAAATCGCGTGCGTATTTCGGCGATGTACGTGGCAAGCTTAGCTTCAAGCTCTGGATAGCATACCAGCTGTATCCCTAGGAAGCCTCTTCAATTGGCGTTGAAAATTTCGTCTCACTGTCACCGCCATTCCCATCGAACCTGCTGAACCTTCGAACCTGCTGCCCACATAACAGATCTTTCTTCAGCATAAATGATAGGCCGCCTCCTTGAACGCTGCGCGGAACTAGCACCGAATGCTTTTTGGACTGAAGAGCTTATGACGAAGCATGTGCCTGCTCGTAAAGTCAAAAGTGCGAACATGCGCACCACGCACAAACTCAATGAACGATCGGTGTCTGCTCTATCAAACATCAATACTCCCTGAAAGTGCCGCCATGTCACGTGAGCCAACGCGACTGAAGCGTAAAGAGCAAGCGCCGCGATTTAAAAAGTGGCTTTTGCGTAAACAATCGACACTCCCGCAGGTGCAGTTTGTGCTGGGCAGTAAAGGTTTAAAGAGAAAAATTCTCCCCGAGAAGCACACACACTAACTTAATTTTGCATTTGAAGCCGTAGAGCAAATAAATTCACCGTATCCTTGCTGATATAGTTTTTATCTTGCTCTTATAATGATGCCATGCTTTGTTTTCGATTTTAAGTCTCCTTGTCCCCCCCTTCACACGCACTTCTGATTTTCGAGTTATAAAAAAGGGGTTGCTTACAACCGTGTAAATATGGTACTTGGAAGAGTTTCTGGCGATGCAACAACAGAGAGATCAGTTCAAAATAAACTGGTGGGCTGCCACTCTCAACTCTTGCCAATGTCATACCTGCCAGGTCTCCCGAATCTTGATGCTTTTGTACGATTGCACGACCAAAACAGAAATCTCTAGGAAACGCTCCCACGTTTGGCCAAATCCTTTTTCTAGTCTGGCCACATAGCTCCGAGGCTATCTACCGCTTGACAACGATTGACGTCGTGATTAATCACCGCTTGGGGCGGTTCAGGCGTGGCGCTAAGGTCGAGTTTTGTCTAAAGTTCCAGTGGCTTAATTTCTGCCTATAATGTTTCTACACTAAGTCCGCTTTTTGTTTAGGCAACTCATGGACCCCGCCATCCTAGTTTCCCGATGGCTGGGCGCCTTGTGCCCCTGTTGGCCCTAGCTGCACGTTGCACTGACGCATTATATATCCGAATCGGCCGCAACGGTAGCATCTAACTTGCCCGACCTGATTCCGGGACTGTCGGCCCGGGAACCTGCGTGGACCTGGTCGATCACGTTGTTATGTCAGAGCCTTCACGCTCTCTTGCAGGGCGTCAAACATTTCAGTCGCTACGACCTGTGCTCCTGAGGCGTTGTGCCTCGGAGTCGACCTCCAGTTATGTTCTGGCGGGCCTCCCGCAGTGTGGTAAGGGTCTGCTGTTAGAAATGGAGAGGTCACTGCAAATGCTGGGAGGGGGTGCGTTGGCATGGCTGCCACAGCATGCTGCGCCATAGCACCTATGTGTGTTAATCGCTGCAAGTGTTGCAGGAATTCTGACGGGGTTTTGGGGTTTGAGATGGCCACCCCCTCCATCATTTCCGGTCGCAGCCCGCGCAGCAGGCAACGCACCCTGTCCGAGTCTGTCATGGTGGTGTTCACCCGAGCGCAAAGGTGAAGGATGCTCGACACATACTCACGAGAAGTTTCACCCGGCTGCTGCCGCCTCTCGTGTAGTTGGATAAAAGTCCAATCCCTGACGTCCTCCCCGGCAAAATTTTCGCGAAGAGCGCCTTTCCACTGATCCCC
This sequence comes from Amblyomma maculatum, assembly GCA_023969395.1. Classification (NCBI taxonomy): domain Eukaryota; kingdom Metazoa; phylum Arthropoda; class Arachnida; order Ixodida; family Ixodidae; genus Amblyomma; species Amblyomma maculatum. The sequence continues at coordinate 55,365 of JAJIZL010020033.1, read as the reverse complement.
AAGTCTCCAGCTGCCGTGCAGGTGAATCCCTCAATATGGCGCTGTACCACCGACTGGCCTTGCCGCCGAAGGCGAAAATCAAATTGTTGGCTTTTTGGGCATCGCTCCATCCCACTGCCATTGCATAGTGCTCATATAGGCGCACCCAGTCTTCCACGTCCTCGTCAGATTTTGCAGAAAAATGTGGAGGGGGGCCACAAAGCCGTGACGCTTGCTCGTTCACGGCGCCTTCCATTGTGTTTTTGATGCTACGACTGTGCAAGACCCGCTCGTCACTATTCCCGATCATTAAATTTTTTTTTCTTGTTTATTTCCACGTTCCTGCGGCGGTTGCAATCTCAAATATCCTCACGAAGCGGTCGTTTAACGATCTTGGTTTATCCTCGAATTCAACGTCTTGCCACTTCTCTTGTGGGTCAATCGGCGATGAGTGTTGGGCCGCCTTCGTAGCGGCGTTGCCACGTACGCGACTTTCTTTCGCTGCTGCTGTCCATGGTCAGGAAGTAGTCGATACCCCGCACCTCCACCACTTGTCGCGTGTATGGTTTTCACAGCGACACTGTGAACAAGTATATTGAACACGCAAACATGCAGATCGACTGTTTTTGAGGGAGTGCGCAGCATCAGTCCGACAGGCAGCCGTGGTCTTTGGCTGGGCGAAAACAATGCATGGCGCTAGAGGGCTGATCCGCTAGCTGAGGGAAGCGAGGGCTCGTCTGGTATGGAACCAGTGCCACTGCACTCAGAGCGCTAACTGAGAGAAGGGAGGGTATAGCGAGGGCTCGTCTGGTGGTACATCAGTGCTGCTACGTCGTGGTCCGCAAAGCCGGATCCGCTAGGCTACTCGAACTCGGCCGCAATCCATCGGAGTAGTAAAGGCTTCTGGTAGCTACCAGTGCCACGACGCTCACTCTGATAGTTACCTTTCTTCATTTCGGGGGGAACTCTTGGACTCCGCCGTCCTAGTCTTCTGATGGCTGGGCGCCTTGTGCCCCTGTTGGCCCCAGCTGCACGTTGCAGTGACGCATTATATATCTGGATCGGCCGCAACGGTAGCATTTAACTTGCCCGGCCTGATTCCGGGACTGTCGTCCCGGGAACCTGTGTGGACCTGGTCGAGCAAGTTGTTCAACGTCATATGTCAGAGCCTTCACGCTCTCTTGTAGGGCGTCAACATTTCGGTCGTTACGACCTGGGCTCCAGAGGCGTTATACGTCACAGTCGACACCCAGTTATGTTCCGGCGGGCCTCCCGCAGCGTGGTAGGTGTCTGCTGCTAGAAATAGAGAAGCCGCTGCAAATCCTGGGAGGGGTTGTGTTGGCTTGGCCGCTATAGCATGCCGCACCATGGCACCTATGTGTGTTAATCGCTGCAGGTGTTGCAGAAATTCTGACGGGGTTTTGAGGTTTGAGATGGCCACCCTCCATCATTTCCGGTCGCAGCCCGCGCAGCAGGCAACGCACCCTGTCCGAGTCTGTCATGGTGGTGTTCGCCTGAGCGCAAAGGTGCAGGATGCTCGACACATACTCTTGAGGAGTGTCACCCGGCTGCTGCCGCTTCTCGTGTAGTTGGATAAAGGTCCAATCCTTGACGTACTCCCCGGAAAAACGTTCGCGAAGAGCCCCTTTCCACTGGTCTCAAGTCTCCAGCTGCCGTGCAGGTGAATCCCTCAATATGGTGCTGTACCACCAACTGGCCTCGCCGCCGAAGGCGAAAATCAAATTGTTGGCTTTTTGCGCATCGCTCCATCCCACTGCCATTGCATAGCGCTCATATAGGCGCACCCAGTCTTCCACGTCCTCGTCAGATTTTGCAGAAAAACTTGAAGGGGGGCTATAAAGCCGTGACGCTTGCTCGTTCACGGCGCCTTGCATTGTGTTTTTGATGCTACGATTGTGCAAGACCCGCTCGTCACTATTCCCGAACATTAAATTTTTTTTTCTTTATTTCCACGTCCCTGCGGCGGTTGCAATCTCAAATATCCTTGCGAAGCGGTCGTTTAACGATCTTGGTTTTTCCTCGAATTCAACGTCTTGCCACTTCTCTTGTGGGTCAATCGGCGATGAGTGTTGAGCCGCCTTCGTCGCGGCTTTGCCACGTACGCGACTTTCTTTTGCTGCTTGCTGTCCATGGTCGTGAAGTAGTCTCACCCCGCACCTCCACCACTTGTCGCGTGTATGGTTTTCACAGCTACGCTGTGAACAAGTATATTGAACACGCACACACGCAGATCGACTGTTTTTGAGGGAGCGAGCAGCGTCAGTCCGACAGGCGGCCGTGGTCTTTGCCTGGGTGACAACAATGCACGGCGCTAGGGGGCTGATCTGCTAGCTGAGGGAAGCAACGGCTCGTCTGGTACGAAACCAGTGCCACTGAACTCAGAGCGCTGACTGAGAGAAGCGAGGGTACAGCGAGGGCTCGTCTGGTGGTACATCAGTGCTGCTACGTCGTGGTCCGCAATGCCGGACCAGCTAAGCTACTCGAACTCAGTAGCGTTCCATCGGAGTAATGAGGGCTTCCGGTAGCTACCAGTGCCACGACGCTCACTGCGATAGTTACCTTTCTTCATTTCGGGGGGAACTCTTGGACACCGCAGTCCTAGTCTTCTCATGGCTAGGCGCCTTGTGCCCCTGTTGGCCCTAGCTGCAGGTTGCACTGACGCATTATATATCTGGATCGGCCGCAACGGTAGCATCTAACTTGCCCGGCCTGATTCCGGGACTGTCGGCCCGGGAACCTGTGTGGACCTGGTCGAGCAAGTTGTTCAACGGCATATGTCAGAGCCTTCACGCTCTCTTGTTTTGCGTCAAACATTTCGGTTGTTACGACCTGTGCTCCTGTCGACCCCCAGTTATGTTCGGGCGGGCCTCCCGCAGCGTGGTAAGGGTCTGCTGCTAGAAATGGAGATGCCGCTGCAAATGCTGGGAGGGGCATGGCTGCAACAGCATGCTGTGCTGTGTCACCTATGGGTGTTAATCGCTGCAGGTGTTGGTGAAATTCTGAAGGAGGTTTGGGGTTTGCAGTGGCCGCCCTCTCCATCATTTCCGGTCGCAGCCCGAGCAGCAGGCAACGCACCCTGTCCTAGTCTGTCATGGTGGTGTTCACCCGAGCGCAAAGGTGAAGGATGCTCGACACATACTCTCAAGGAGTTTCACCCGGCTGCTGCCGCCTCTCGTGTAGTTGGATAAAAGTCCAATCCCTGACGTCGTCCCCGGCAAAACTTTCGCAAAGAGCCCCTTTCCACTGGTCCCCAAGTCTCCAGCTGCCATGCAGGTGAATCCCTCAATATGGCGCTATACCACCGACTGGCCTCGCCGCCGAAGGCGAAAATCAAATTGTTGGCTTTTTGGGCATCGCGCCATCCCACTGCCATTGCATAGTGCTCATATAGGCGCACCCAGTCTTCCACGTCCTCGTCACATTTTGCAGAAAAACGTGGAGGGGGGCCATAAAGCCGTGGCGCTTGCTCGTTCACGGCGCCTTCCATTGTGTTTTTGATGCTATGACTGTGCAAGACCCGCTCGTCACTATTCCCGATCATTAAATTTTTTTTTCTTTTTTATATCCACGCCCCTGCGGCAGTTGCAATCTCAAATATCCTCGCGAAGCGGTCGTTTAAGGGGACAAGCTCCTCGAAAACACTTTTTCTTTTATATTGAACCTAAGGTTATGAAACATTGGCCATTTGTAGAGTTTTTAATGCTGATTCCAAATATGTTTTTACTTTCTACATATCTTTATTAGTTTTTGTGTAGAAGTGTCTGCAAAAGCACAATATAGGGCCTTTTGTGCACACTTTTTTGATAATGAAATGCATGTTTAGACCAGCTTGCAATGGCTCATTCTGTTGCTTTGGTAATACAGTAAAAGCTCGTTAATTCGAACTCGTGGGGGACTGAAAAATTGTTCGAATTAAGCGGATTTTGAATTAACAAGCGGGCGGCAAAAAAAAAAAAAAAGATAACCACTGCATTTGGCTGCTAGGGCCGAAGCCAAAGTAGCCATATCTGGGATCGTTATCGAGGAATACGCACTACTACTCTTTGAGGTCGGCGATTGCGGGTATTAAAATCATGCTAGTCCAAACACCAAAGGAAATAAAGATATCCAATCAATTTATGCGCCTGGAACTAATGATAAATGTACCCACGTGAGCGTCAGGCTTAATGATGAAATATGACACTATTTATGCTTCAAAAACATGTTTATTAACAAAAGAATAATGATCGAAGCATATCAACATGAAAAATAATTGGTGATTTGCATTTATTTGCGCTTTCTTCGCCGCGACTCGAGAAGCATTGTCTGCAACTTGCCCAACATCTCCAGCGCAGCATCCGAATTCTCATCGGTGGAGAAATAGCGCGCAGCCAGATCGAGTCCCGATGCTGCTTCACATGCGCTCGGAGGAGGCAACGGATCGTCCTCTTTGTCGGACTCGCCGTCGCTGTTAGGCGTGCTCGCCGCGCGTGAGCCGTGCTGCTGACTGGACGCAGCCTCGATAATCTCGGCGTCAGTTAAAGGCCCCGTTGTCTCCACGCCGTTGTCTACGTCGACAAAGCTCTCGAAGTCCACACCCTCCGATAAAACAGCGTAGGCACAATGGAGCCATCATCTTGATCCACTTGAACATCTAAGTCGGCTGTGCAGCAGGCTTCTGTGGTTTCACTGAAGCCACACTTGCGGAAACAGTTGGCGATAGTGTCTGCCTTGACGGCGTTCCACGATGTTGCCAGCATGTGGCAAGCTCCGAGCAGGTTGACATCATACGGCTTCCCGCTTTCCATGCATACAAGAATCCGTTCTAGGAGGTGGCGCCTGTACAGAGTCTTTAGATTTTGAATATTCCCGAGGTCCATAGGCTGCAGCACAGCAGTAGTGTTTTTTGGCAAAAATGCCAGACGGATCGCCTTCAGTCCATTGATGTCACAATGCGCCGAACAGTTGTCGACGAACAAAAGAATATTTCTATTCTGTGCCGCAAACTTTCTGTCTAGTGTGCGCAACCAGTCCGTGAAGATTGCTCGCGTCATCCACGACTTCTTGTTAGAAGTGTACTCAACAGGGAGAGTCTTCACGCCTTTAAAGCAACGAGGCTTCACTGCTTTGCCTATCACGAGCAAGCGGCACCGTTCTGTGCCCGTCACATTCGCGCACACTAGCACGGTAACTCTTTCCTTGCTGCGCTTTCCGCCCGAGCACGTATCACCTTTATAGCTCACAGTCTTGTTTGGGAGCAACTTAAAATAAAGTGCGGTTTCATCAGCATTGAAAACATTGCTGAGCGGGTAACCGGCAAGATATTCCTTCAATTCACCTGAGACCCAATTTTCGCAGGTTTCTTTGTCGACTGCGGCTGCCTCTCCGCAGACGTTCTTAAACGTCAGCCCGTGGCGGGCCTTAAAACGTGATAACCAGCCTTCCGATGCATTGAAGTCGCTAATGCCCATTTGGTTGGCGAAGTCCGCTGCCTTCGCAGCAATTATGGGTCCACTTAATGGAATATTCCTGCTGCGAACATCCTTTATCCACGTAATGACAGCAGTCTCCATCTCGGGGTGAGCCGACGTCCGTAGTCTTTTCCGCGAGGGCTCAATCTCCTTTTGGTAAGCATCGATGATAGAGTCCTTGTTCTTGATGTAGGTAGACAACGTGCTTTTTTTGATGCCATACTTTTCGGCAATCGCTGTCTTCGTTAAAAGACCACGTTCAACCGCCTGCAACATTTCAACTTTAGTCTTTAAATCCTTTGCCGAGTACTTTCCACGGCTCGCCATGATCGGCACAGTCGATGAGACGTCAGCGGCGAGGTACCACACAAACGAGCAAGCTCATGCAAAATGCGACAAGAAAAGACTACTCCTGCACTCCACCGATCGCAGCCGCCGCAGCGCAACGAAAATCTGAAACGGCTTGCTCCGGAGCATCGGCGACGGCGGCGCCCGCGCCACCCGCGCGTCAGAGAAACGCGCTTCTTTTCTTTTCTTTCTTTCCTCTTATCTTTGAACTCTCCTCTATCTGCACGCGGCAGCGGCAGGCCCGTGCACTTTCCTTTTCATCCTTCCCTCAGTCGCAACAACAACGCCGGAGGCTCCAGCAAGGAAATAGGCGGCTCGCCTCGTGCGTGCAAAAATGCGCGCTGCTTATTTATTCTCGTCGCTGTGCATATTAAAAAAAAAATTTCAATGCATTGTACTCGTTACGAGGCAACTTCTATTTACGAGAAGCAATGTCGGCTGCCGGCTCCTAGTTCGAATTAACCGACGTGAGTACCGGTACGTTCGAATTATCGGGCGTTCCGGCCCATTGATATACATAGGGCTTTGCAGGGACCCGGGCATCAGTTCGAATTAACCGGCGGTTCGAATTAAGCGATTTCGAATTAACGAGCTTTTACTGTATAGTATGTCGAAAGCTACTTCAAATTTATTCATTTTATCCTATAATTGTAAAAAATATTCAGGAACACCAATGTGTATATTTTGGGCACCATGTGTCAACATTCTGAATTTTTGAAAAAAGTTGAAGAGATTTTTTATAATCATGTAGATAACAACATTCTACACACTTTGAAGAGGCTGTGTGCAAAATGTCATCCAAATCTGACTACTGAAAGTACTTGAAATTCGTTGCACAAAGTGTAAAAAATGCTGAAAACTACGAATGGAGAAAATTGCATTTAAAAGTTTCAAACATCTGTATTTTTTCATACACACAACAAATACACATGAAACTTCTTGCCACAATAGATAAATAAGTCGCAAACACTGCAAAGTTCATCAGAACTCCCCTGGCCCATAGGTTGACCCCTCGAGATTTTCTTGAACAGAGTCTGTCAGTCGAGCTCATACACACAACAAATACACATGAAACTTCTTGCCACAATAGATAAATAAGTCGCAAACACTGCAAAGTTCATCAGAACTCCCCTGGCCCATAGGCTGACCCCTCGAGATTTTCTTGAACAGAGTCTGTCAGTCGAGCTCTCTTCACCATGTTACGGCGATGCGCTCGGGCTTCAGCAGTCTGGCGGAGTGACATTTTTTTCACTCTTCTCTGGTCCCGGGAATCACCCAAGACACCAAGCTCTTTTGGTGGCAACACACCAAGCTCCTCAAGCACTTGTTGAAAGCTTGCGTGTCCTCTGTTATACCATAAAACAGCAATGGCAGTTGCTGTTTCCACAGCAGTCCTGGAAGCAAACCTGGTCTTCGGGCACAGTAGCCAGATTTTACTGTTCAAACTCTCTGCCGCATTTTGGGTCTTCCCCTGCAAGCAGCGAGTGAGTAGCTTCTCGTCAGTGAGGCGCTTGTACAGTACAACCTCGTTATTTCGAAGTCATCGGGACCGCGAGAAATCTTCGAATTAAGCGGGTTTTCGAATTAACCGAACACACCAAGAAATAAGACTTAGGCAAAAAAATTCGTTGCAGGAACGTGTTACCTTTATTCGGCATATTTTGAATTACTACTGAAAGTAATCAGAGATGCTGGTTTGGCGCGTCCGGTAGTTTGCGGCTCCTAAGGTCATGCTCTCGAGTTGGTCAAATAGACGAAACATCTCTCTCTAAACTTCCACCGCGGCACTCAACAAAACTGCGGATAACGTTCAGCGATCCGATAAATTCACCAAGAGCAGGTGCTCGGGGAGGCTCGTCGGTGTCGTCGTCGCTATCGTCGCTGTCATCGCGCATGTTCGTACCAGCAGTGATCTCACTCTCCAAGTCAGAGTAGCCAGTCTGCTCTTCGCTCTCAATGTTGATATACTCGGCGAAGCCGACCGCGTTGGACTCATCCTCTGCGCAGAGCGCATTGATTCGGTCGCAATACTCTGCTCCTTCTTCGTCAAGAGTAGTAGTACATGAGTGGTCTGCATCGGCATCAACAGTGCTTTCACTGGAAAAACCAGCGTGTTCAAAACACCGCCTGATCAATGTGGGCTCCACTTGTTTCCAAGCGTACACCATGAGGCATATGGCTCCGAGGAGGTCGATGGAGTACTCCTTGCCATTGTCGTAGCAAAGGAGCATGCGCTTGAGCAGGTGGTACCGATAAATCTTCCTAGTGTGGTGAATGACGCCTTGGTCCATCGGCTGTGAGATCGAAGTGGTGTTCGGAGGTAAAAATACCATCCTGATGGCCTGGAGATGTGGGATGTCGCCATGTGCCGGGCAGTTGTCGACGACAAATAGGACATTCCTGCCTGTGGCCGCAAACTTGCGGTCAAGTTGCCGCACATACTCTTCAAATATTGCACCTGTCATCCAGGCTTTCTTATTGTGCCTGTAGACGAGTTCATCCTTTGGCGGCAGCCGCTCATTTTTGAAGCCGCGAGGCTTCCCCGTCTTCCCGACGACCAGTAGCGGCAGCTTGTGTTTACCGCACATGTTTGCGCCGAACAGCACAGTAATCCTGTCCTTGGCCTGTGTCTACCCTTGATGGCGGTGTTCTTCACTGCGAATGTTTTTGTTGGCAGCATCTTATAAAAAAGTGCAGCCTCGTCAAGGTTGTAAACGTCGTCTGCACCGTACTCGCTAAGCAGCGGCGCCAAGGTGTCGTTTCTCCAATCCTCGACAACGCTCTCGTTAGTGCTGCCGCTCTCACCACAGACGGTGAGAAAGGTTAAATTATTGTGTTCTTTAAAACGGCAAAACCATCCATTGCTGCACTTAAATTCCTCGTGCCCAAGTTGTAGAGCTAGGTCGTTGGCCTTCTCCTGCAGTAGCGTTCCATTGACGGGAAGGTGGGCAGCGTTTGCTTTCTGCAGCCAGCGAAGCAGAGCAGCTTCCACATCTTGATACGTGGGAGCCCGCACTCGTGACCGCTTCGAAGAATAGGTCTTGCCGTAAGCCTCTAGTATTTTTGACTTGTTGCTCAATATTGTGGACAACGTCGAGAGGGGCACGCCATGCCTTTTGGCCAACTCGGTCTTCGAACAAGCGCTCTTGCCTGCTTTCTGGATCAAGCAGAACTTCTGCTGCAGCGTTAAAGTCTTGTACTTTGGCATTTCTGCACTGCTGCGGTCACAAAGCTAGCACTTCTGCACAGTCCCGCCCAAAAAAACGGCACAGTAGCCGACCCCTAACCACAGCGCACAACACAAAGAAATGGCGCAGGCAAGACCGGCGCGGCGGTGGTGGGGGCGTACTTGCAGCGTCGGAGGCACGGGGGAAGAGTGGGCGAAGCACACCAAGGGATGGAGTGGGGGCGAGGTCACGTGATAAAAACCGGTATACCCGCCGTGTTGCAGTGAAGCACGTCTTTTCCTCTGCAGGCGCGTGTTTCGGCGGTGCGCAAGGCGCACTGTGGACCGATTTTTGTGCAGAGAGTGCTCCGGCTGGGGCGCTTCGCCTATAAATCATCACCATTACTATGTGGCTTTGCCTCGCGGCTCCATAGGGACGTCGTTTCGCCGGGTTTGCGGTGAAACATGGATCAGGCATTGCCGCATAGCAGTCCAAATTTTCAAATTAACCGGGCTGGCGCAGGTCGCCGGTTCGAATTATACGGCCAAATTTACATTGGAAAATACGGGACCGCAGAAAACCTTCGAATTAACCGAGTTCGAATTATCGAGGTTGTACTGTATATGGGCAGCAGAGCTAGCCCCTGTGCCTTTGTCAAAAGTGGGGTGTGGTCCGGTGCAGGCTCTCTCAGCGCTTTGGCCCGTTGGAGCTTGCACCACGATTCCACTCCTTCGGGGCAGAACTTGTGGCTGTTGGCATCATTTGTGCAACAGGAGTGAAAATATGACGCCCAAATGGCACGATACATTTTCTGCAGATCACCCCTGTTGCTTGTGATAGCAATTCGATAGTAGTTCTGCAACTTCTGAATCTGTCTATCATTCAACTTCTCACCACGTGGAAGAGGTGTCTTCAACTTCCGAAGTGCGGTGCCTAGGCGCTTGGCCACATGGTTTGTGCAATCCTCCTTCTCGATGGAGATTTCGCCGTACACTTCTGCGTGAGAAACTGCACTAAAAGCTTTACTGTCCCCGTCACTTAGGAATTTGGTGAAGCGCAGTGGTGTCTTCTGTGAGGGGGTCCGCTTCCATATGCGCACTGCTGCCTCCGTTTCCATGGCATGAGAGGAGCATTCGGTATTTTTCTCGCAAACCGGCCCATGGAACGCCTGCCAGATTTCTTCTTGGTCGTTTCCTAGGTCTTGGTGCCGACTGCACGCAAGACAGAAGTTTGACAGAACCTCAAAATCGAGGCACAAACCACTGTCTACAGGCACAGCGGTGCCAACGCCGTTATGGCTCTTGTGGCCCCGTTTCTGCCACGTACCGTCAAACATAACGGCAATATCCGTGTCACTCACCATTTCTTTTGTGAAAACCCTAGCCCTCTCCATGTTTTCTGCCACTGCTTTCATGGCCGCACCATGAACTTTCTTGCCGATCGCAGCAAAGTTCTTGTGGTGTTACGGGTTTGGCAGGCCAAAAATTGCACAAAATCGCGACAGCTGGTCGTGCCCGATGCCAATCGCGCGCGCAGCCACCACCACCTTTACGTTGACGGCGAAGCTGTCGCGAGAGCTTCCACTTCGATAGTCCCGACTTCCGCTCGCGCTGTCCGCAAGTTCACCGGGCACAACTTGGCTCGAGGTGTGCACAGCAGAAAGCACCGATGCTAGGCACTCACTATTTCCACAATGCAGCTCAAGAAAAGCCGAAAGCCCCTTTCGCTTTTCCACTGGTTCGCGTACCGCAAGGGTACAGGTGTGGCACGTAGGGCAAGCAGCACCGCTTACCAGCACCGTAAGCGCACTAATCTCGCATATCGCAGCACTCGTAGGGTATCGATGACTGCATGCTGCACTATCTTCCTTGAAAAGTCCAATCTTCACCTCCGAGGCGCTCACAAAGTTCACCGTGGCATCGATCTCGTCCGAGTGCACGTTGGCCTGGTTAGGGCTAGCTTGCGTCGGGTGACTGCTTCCCGCTGCAGTTTTCCGGTAAGGTCCGCAACGGCGTCCCCGGTACGGGTTCTTCGACCGAGACTTTCAAGCTCGGAAGTCTTGCTTTTGCGTGTCACTCATCGCGAACTCAACAAATGCTAAAAGGCCGCTGAAAAGAACTAGCAGAGCACGATGTAGCACGATTGAGACGCTGTAGAAAACGAAAGCAGGATGTAGGCTTCGCCACAGCATCGTATCAGTCCGGGCCAATGGCGGCCTCTCTAGAGCACCACGTGATTTAAAAGGTCCAGTAGGGACGCTCGAAGCCTGCGCTGAAAACGTTTCTTTTATTATTTTCAGCCGAGATACGAAACTGCGAGAGATGCTATCTACAAGAGAAAGGCTTACTCAACCTCTCCCAGCAAACGGCAGTGGCGGGCAACGCGGCATTCTCGAGATATAGGCGCACGAAAGTTGACGATTTGCGCAGAAAATAGCACTTTCTCGAGCCATCGTGGTTGAATAAAATGGACTTTTTACTAACTTCACGATCGAATTTTGCCTTGATATTTTAGAAAGTTGTAGCTAAATGTTCAAAGATAATTTTACAGGCAAAAACTCAAAACTGCAAAATTATCGGAAAACTCGCTTTTTCGACGCGCATCTCCCCTTAACGATCTTGGTTTATCCTCGAATTCAACGTCTTGCCAGTTCTCTTGTGGGTCAATCGGCGATGATTGTTGGGCCGCCTTCGTCGCGGCGTTGCCACGTACGCGACTTTCTTTCGCTGCTGCTGTCCATGGTCGGGAAGTAGTCGGTACCCCGCACCTCCACCTCTTGTCGCGTGTATGGTTTTCACAGCGACGCTGTGAACAAATATATTGAACACGCAAACACGCAGATCGACTGTTTTTGAGGGAGCGCGCAGCGTGAGTCTGACAGGGGGGCGGGGTCTTCGCCTGGGCGACAACAATGCACGGCACTAGGGGGCTGATCTGCTAGCTGAGGGAAGCAAGGGACTCGTCTGGTATAAAACCAGTGCTACTGCACTTTGAGCGCTAACTGATGGAAGTAAGGGTATTGCGAGGGCTCGTCTGGTGGTACACCAGTGCCGCTATGCCGTGGTCCGCAATGCTGGAGCCGCTAAGCTACCTGAACTCGGGCACGATCCATCGGAGCAGTGAGGGGTTCTGGTAGCTACCAGTGCCACGACGCTCACTCCGATAGACCACGGCAAGCTGACGGAAGGGGAGGTTTTTAACCCTACTCTTCCTGGTAGCCCCGTGCCTCGACGAACTCCATTGGCTCCCGGCTGCCCTGCCCTATCGAACCTGCTTTACTCTCTGTGCAGGTTTCTTCCTCTTCATTCTTAACCCCTCCTCGAGGCCTCATATAACTTAACTGTCCTCCTATATTGCGCTGCATTACTTGGTAGCACTGGCTGAAACCTCTTTACTTTCTGAGGCCCTACTTGCCTCGTTATAATTCCCAGCTCTCGCATACCCTCATATTGCATATTCTTTGTACCCAGCAAACTAAGAGAAAATGTAATCATCTAAATTCAATGAATATAGTTAGAGATGTGGCTCCACCTGTCAGGCATTAGTGCAGGCTTCTCCCATAATTTTATTTTCAGTTAAAGCTCATAGATGGCGCTGCTGCGCTACACATCCATGGGTAAAGAGTGCAGTTACACTAATATTCATCACTAAACTCACGTCCTTCTCTAATAGACCTTGCACCCCTGCTCTTTATATGCTTTTATCACAAGGGCCCACTGTCCTTGGGCTGGCTCTCACACCCGCTTACTTCGTTTCTATAACTACTGAAATCCATTGTCATTTAATTGAAATAGGATATGTGTTATTTTTCTCAACAGTGTTAAACGAACACAAACCCCCTACAGCAGGCATCCGAGGAGGAAACATTGATACATTTAGCACTTTTTTTTTTTTTGTTATCTGAGCAGCATACACATCTTCCAGATTCTGGCATGAGTTAGTTAATGCCCCACCTAAGCAAAAATTTCAGCCTACATGTCTACATGCCTGGCTTACTGTACTGTTTTTAGCAGAATTACGCAACAACTTGCACTTTTTTACTTGACAAAGGCTGCATACCCTCCTTATAATAGCATTGGTACCACTTAGAACCTACATGGAAGAGATGTGCTACTTTAAAAACAAAAGTTGTAAAACTAAAGCTTCTGAAATCTTTAGTACACATGCTTTCCAAGTTCATGTGAGTCCTTTTCAAACAGATCAACGTACCTGGAAAAAAATTGAAATCCTGAATGTAGTGGCCAACCATTTTCTCTGAGGTGCTCGTAGCATAGCGAGCCACATGCCAACCTGAGCTTCAGTGCCTTTTGGATTGTCTTAGCTGTCCATGAAGAACCCCTCATGCTTCTTTTCTGGAGGGCACGCATTCAATCTTCCTCAAGAAGGTTGCTAAGGTTGTCCTTAATGCTTTGGCACTCAATTTTGGCTCTATTTCTTCTTTTACTTTCCAAGTTTAGTTGACGCCTGAGAGATGTAACCTCTTCTGTGACCTTGGAAAGCTCAGCTGTTGTGTCCAGAATGGCATCCGTTCAGAAGGCTTCTATCCCTTCTTCAAATTGTCCTGAAAATCACATTCATTATTTGGTTAAAATCCAGCTCTGTATAAGGTAAAATATATTGATATCTGTCACGCGTTTGGTAATCACTGGAGACCATCACCGAGACATGACAAAAAGGATAGTGGTCGTTCGATGCCCGGCTTAGCCGGTAAGCAAACGTGGAGAATGAGATGAAGACGTGTTGATTTGAAGCAACAATAAGAAGTTTATAGGCTCAGAACAAGGAATACAAAAAAACGTTAGGGGGCAGCAATTAACATTCTAAAAGAGAACAACACGATTGAAGAAACAATCGAATTCAATACTCCGAATTACGTATACAGGGTTAAACGTGGTTGTCTGGGATAGAAGTAACAGCAAGGGAAAGAAAGTAGTGTCGAACATACACTTGACCGGGAAACGCGGCGGCAGTCGATCACTGGGACGACGCAGACAGGCGGCCCTTGAAGGCGGCGGCTTGCGGTTCATAGATGCTCGTAGGTGGCAGCTCGGGTACATCCGGGAGTACGCGGCTTCTCGGGCTTCCCTCTCCAGGAACGAACTGGGCAGATTGACTTTGGGGTCTTGGCAGCTCAATTTCAAACCATTGTCGAGGATGCCTTGTGCGCAGGGTCGGAGTGAGTCCGAAACAAAACACACTTAGAGCAGACAAAGTAGTTCACTCACGGAGGAAGGCGCACGTACGCACACCGCACATTAGCACTGCATGGCCGCCATCTTAGGTTTGAAAAAAATAAGGCACAACAAAAACAACAGTCACGTACACCCCAACTTCGGTTCTTCTGGGGGTCACATTGCCAGGGAAAAATATACAGATATACAAAGGAAGCTCTATACTTTAGACGTGGTAGGGGCGACTTCGAGGGGGGAAAGTACGACACAAGCAGCCCATATTCTTCTGCTCGAACATGGGGAGAGTTGGAGCTAACACAGGGAAAGCTATACAGTCAAACCCGGTTATAACGAGCTGCGTAATTCAACGCAATTTGTTCGCTATATTAAGTATTTCGCTATAACCAAACCCGTTTATAACGAACTTCAGTACCAAATTCGTTATACACGATGTCCAGACAGCGCAGCGAAAACGCACTAACTAAAGAAAAACCGTGCCGCTCACCATGAATCTACAAAAGAAATTTATTGCAGATAAATGCTCACTTATTTGCAGTAGGCAGGGATCTTCGCCTGAACACTGCATTTAACTCCATCAGCGAGAATCGCAATTTCCACACGCGACATCATTTCCACAAACTCCAGTCCGCTTCCCTGTATTCCGGAGCAGTATCGGCGCAGCAGATCGGTAGCAGCGAGGGCTTCGTGCAACGTCGGGCGAGGGCGATCGTCCTCCGGCGGCGGCTCCTCGGTCTCCTCGTTCGCACCAGATGCCAGCATGTCGGCAACAATTTCCGAGTCCAATGGGCTCGCTGTCACGGCTACGTTGTCGTCAACAGTGAGAAAATCCTCCAGGGCAACTTCTTCGGGCACAGCGTCCGGAACATCAGCGAGTTCTTCCCACAGCGTGGCAACATCGCTGTCATCTTGCACAGTGCATGCTTCACTAGCAGCTTCTGCATCCTCTCGACATAGTCCAGCATGGTGGAAGCAGTTGCGGATTGTGGATTGCGTCACGTCTTGCCAGGCACGGTTAATCATTTCTATTGCGGCCAGCAAATTAATCTTGAGCTCGTCGTTAACCCGCAATTTCACCAACAGCCGCTCAACGACGCGTTTCCTGTAGCCCAGCTTGAAAGCGCGGATGGATCCCCTGATCGAGGGGCTGCAAAACTGCTGTTGCGTTCGGTGGCAGGAAACAAAGCTCGATGTTCTTGAGCGTGACGCCGCAGTGGTGCGCAGAACAGTTATCGAGGAGGAGGCAAATCTTTCGCCCGCTCGTTGCAAGTTCCTCGTCCCAGCCACGCAGCCACGCTTCGAACAACATTCTGGTCATCCAGGCCTTAGAATTTGAGTTGTATGTGACTGGGAGTGAAGTGCATCCTCGCAGGCACATAGGAGACTTGAACTTGCCTATGACAAGCGGCCGCAGCTTTGATGAACCGTTCATGTTTGTCGTGAGAAGAACGGTGACTCGGGCCTTATTCAATTTGCCGCCATGGCACTTCTCATTCTTTAGCGCCAAGGTTCTGCTCGGCAGCAGTTGTCAAAACAAGGCAGTCTCGTCGGTGTTAAAAATATTGCACAGTTCGTATCTCTCCGTGACAGCACGCCACACGTCTTGCACCCACTTTTCAGCACTCTCAGCGTCCACTGCTTGGCTTTCACCTGCAACCACCTTCCCGGTGATGGAGTAGCGGTCTTTAAATCGTTGGAGCCAACCACTGCCCGCTGTAAACCCCTCGACGTCCAGGACGAAGGCAAAATCTTTTGCCTTCTGTTGTAGCATGGGGCCAGAGACCGGCAGATTTCGCGCGCGAACGTCCAAGAACCATTGGTACAGCGCTTTCTCTACTTGGTCGTAAGCCGGCTTGCGGTGGCGAAAGCCGTCACCATTTGGTCGTTCCTGTGCATTGCCTCTGATGGCCGACTGGTTTTTCAAAATGGTGCTTAACGTGCTCCGCGGAATCTTGAAATGCGCGGCAACATCAGACTTTTTTTCGCCGCGGCCAACGCGGCGAATTATCTCCAGCTTGTCGGAAAGCGGTAGGGCACGCCGCTGCTTCGTCGTCATCTTGCAGGATGTAGCGCCGGAATGCAAGCCAGCAGCAACGTAGGCACGTCCGGAATCGTGAGGATAGCAGCAGCACGACTTGCAAACGCGAACAAAGAAAGCTCCGAGGATGCAGGAAAGTTCGCCACTGACGCGTTCGTTGTTCGGAGGCTGCCTTCCCTTCGCCCAAACTTGAAACCAGTTCTGGCCGGTGTTGCTTCTTTCTCGAAGCGCAATAGGTCCGGAGCTGCTCGAACGTCTTTGATCACATGGTAGGCAGCTGCCGAATAGGAGCGCTGCAAAGAGAGGCTGGCCGATGGCGCGGATTTTAAAGGCTACTCACGCTACTCTGGGCGACGGCCGCGCATGCGTACAGGAGGGTCCCTCATGGAAGCTGCTGTAGAGAGCCCCTCCTGCGTTTTACGGAAGCGTGGCATCGGCGCAGAAGCAGCAGAAGCACCCTAGCGGGCGCATGATGACGTATGCGCTGTGTGAGACCTTGGGGAACGGAGCCGTCGCCAATCCCCCTCCCATCTGACAACGGCATGCGCTAGAAGTATTGCGGCCCGGCAGCGTGGGCTGCCGGGAGAGAACTTGGAGCCGGCACAAAGGCCCGCCCGTTGGCGGGCGTTTGGCGACCGATCGCGCGCGCTGAGTTCGCTATATCCGATGTGTAGTTTGTTATAAAAAATAGATTTTATATGCATAATGCTAGCGGAAATTCGAGTGTTCGATATAAAACATAATTCGCTCTATCCGAGTTCGTTATATTCGGGTTTGACTGTACTGTTCCGAGACAACGTGTTGTATGCATTCTTACGCACCCGATCGACGGTCACATATACAGGTCCCGTGAACATATGGGGTTTACAGAACAACAATTCAACATGTGTAATAAATGCAACATGGGCAAATTAATGGATGCCGCCCATTCTGTGGCAATATCGCTAAAATGTATTTCACACCATTCTTACCAAGCCCTGCGTCTTCTTCAGTGCCTTTAGTGCTCACCACTTCAAGTGAAACTGCAGTGCTGGCTTCTAACAACACTCCCTCAGCCATAGTATGAGCCGTCTCTGAAATAGTTAGTGATGTAATTTAGCTCACATACCTCACATTGCAGTCTGGCTCCAACAACATACACATAGCAGACAAAAGTATTTGGTGATACAATGCCAATTCATGTCCCTGATACTGGACAAGGGTCACTGGTGCCTGTCTGGATGCAGTTCTGTCATGTCGGTCCAGCAAGTACAGTGGCTCCTTGCACCAACAAGCACCTAGCCCACACCCAGCTCAAGGACAACGGAGCTGGGGGAGATACGAACAGAGGGCACGCATGCAGCGTGAAGCGCACCTTAACTCTTTGAGGCACAGAAGTTTATTTTTGTAAGAAAACCAAATTTGATTGCACGAACTGCACATGGGCACTGAGAAAAAGAATAAAAGTAAAAATTAAGTAAAAAAAGGTAAAAAAAGTAAAAAGTAAAAAATCAGACATGACAGTGTTGATGATCTGAGGTGGTTTCTTGAGGTAACCACCATGCTGGAATGAGGCCCATTTCACCACTGTGGCTATCTCGGGTAACTATTACCTCGGGAGATTCATTCACCTCTTATGAAAGTCGGCAAAACATTTTTTTGTCCCCTCGTAGACAAGGGGGAACATTGCACGTTTTGCACATTCATGTCGTTCTTGATGGATTTGCCTTTGTGCTGCATTTCGCGCACCGCCTCGGTGTACATTTCTTGGGCTGGTGCTTCGATTCTGTGGCCCGGACAACCAGAGCTGCACATGGCTTCCACCTCTTTATTTCAACTGCACGGCTGCTCGACTGTCTTCCTCTTGGGGACGAGACTTGTGCTTCTGCGGTCAATGTGCAGATTATGTCTCTTCTAAAATCTTTGAGTGTTGTCTTCTCAACCCCTTCCAGTTCACTGTATATTAGGAAGGCGTTCACAATGCTGCAGTCTAGGAAATGAAAAAAAATTCTATGCCATCAATTTTTTTTACTTCCGATCAGTCTGGTGTTGGCTCTTTCTTTGGTCAAATTTATCAACAAAATTCATGTTCCGATTGTAGTTCTGGAGTGCATCTGGACAAGCTACCTTGATGAGTGTTCCATCCTTGTTTTTTCTGTTGACGAGCGCTTGAAGTGCAGGATCGCGGGATCGTGGTAATTGGAGACCAGGTGGACGGTTCTCTTGTCCTTCTACTTCATGCATGCCAAACCATCATCACTAACTTTCCAGTCGTTGTCGCCCCTTTCTATTGTTTTGTCTGCCTGCAGCAGCGGCAAGTATTTCCGGTTGGCATTTACCGTTCCACAGGCGTATATGAATGCATCTCTCAGCTCTTTTAGGAGCGGGTAGCTGGTGAAGTACTTGTCAAAAAACACGGTGGTGCCTGCCTGCGTAGCTTTTTGTAAGGCTGTTCACAACTCTGGCACCTAACTCACGTTGCACGCCATTCTCCAATTTTCCTGTATAAATTTCAAATTTCAGATTGTAGACATTACTGGCGCACAACATCCATACTTTGTATCCACGCTTCACGGGCTTTTTTGGCATGTATTGCTTCAGTGAGCTTCTTCCTTTGAACTTTATCATGGACTTGTCAATTGCCAGAAATTCAGTTGCCAAATAGCTAGTTGCAAACGTCGCGGAAAGTTCATTGACGAGTGGTCGCACGAGCACACAGGCAATCCGTGAGTTCCAGTACTTTTCTTCCTTCTCCTTTGGTCTACATTCCATCTCTCCTTGTAGGTTCCTCTGGCTGATGTTCAGGTGGGGAGGCAGGCGGAGAGGCTTTAGCCTCCTCGCATGTTTCCACTATTGGGGTTAAGCCGTCTGAGGCTTTGGGTTTACCCTTGGGCTTACATGGAAGGACATCCCCGCCTTCCACGCCAACGGCCGCCCTCAGTGATTGGCGGCTTCTGGTGTTTGGCCGGCCTACTCTGGCTGGTTTGCTCGCGCCAGACTTTGCCATTCTTTGCTGAGCAGCTTCATCCACTGGTAGAATGGTGTCTAGCTGGGCAGCCTTCTTGGACACAGACTTTTTGCGGTATGGCCGCAACCTTGTTCCCCCACCCTTCGAGGGGGTCATTGTGGGATTTGGCGATAGAGGACAAGACGTAACCCGGACACGATGACCGACATCCCCGTCGGATCTTGTCTCGGCCTTTCCCTCGGCACCGGGTTCCTCCTCGCACACCTGCGAGTGCGGAGTAGCCATCTGCGGATGGCTTCTGACACTTGTTTTATTTTCTGGACGAGCCGCACTTTCCAGACTTTCCATTTCGGTGATGCAGAGGTCCTGCGCCATTGCAGTCCCGACATGTGTCAGACCTCTCATTCGCCTGCAACTCACCAACACTTCACTCAGCAGCATACATCTGAGGTACGCTGCTTTGTTGCACTTCCCTCCTGTCGAGATGCGGACGGCCTCGACCAATATGGCCATCGATTTAGTGTCGAGTGAGGCTGGGAATGAGAAGAGCCTATTGGCTTGGAAATCGCCAATAGGCTTCGACAACATGGCAGAAATGGCGTTGAAACGTTCCGTCTTGTCCAAACCAGTTGCCCCAGGTCGTATTTGGGGATCGACGCGCACAAACCGCATAGGGATCTTCTCCGCATATGCGCTCTGTGATATCTGTGTGTTGTCTACCAGCTTAGCAATCCAGCTAGCGGCACTTAGTGTTAGTGGGTCGGCCCAGCTCCAGGGTGTTATGTCGCTGGGAGTTTTGGCGACCACTTGACTCGTCATTTGATCGAGCTGGGGTGGGTTCCCAGCGTTTGTCCATTGCCTGTGGGAGGCTTTGCTCCCAATATGCCTGGCACAACCTGTAGAGGAGCGCCTGGTTTTCATCTAGCGTTCCGCCATCTTGTGACATTTTTCGTAGTTGATTTTTGGCCTTGTTTTAAGCGGCATCGGCCGGTACCGCAACTGGTTAGGCAAAGGTTCCAAAACCTACAGCGGATAACTGCTCTTTCCCGGCATAAATGTGGACTTCCCTTGTTTGGCTGCAGATTATTATCATTCAAATGCAGATGAGACGGCAACCATCCAAACTAATTCACTGTCATCAGGTGTGATATGAATAGGTCATGAAGGTCCGGAGTGCTAGACCAGTGGTCGCGGTAACTCGGTGTTCTTTTGATGCCCATCAAAAGGTTCATTCCTAAAAAGGTGCACAACTCCTTTGCTGTGGTCGGCTGGTAGGGCTTGTTTTGTTGCTGGGCATATAGGTTTGTTTGAAAAGCTAGTGAGTCTGTGAAACGCGTCTGTCCATAAAATGCAAAACACATCGAAAGGATTGTTCACCTCAAGGCCCTGGTTGTGTTGAGGCACTCCTGCTCGGTACATAAAAGAAAGTGGTGGCGATACTTTGTAGCCCTTGCTCCATATAGGCACTGTATCTGGCGTGCGTCACGTTTCTTCTTCACTTTCCGAGTCCGATGAATCACTGATGGCATGAACACATGCTTCTTTCGTGGCACTGGCACG
Source organism: Amblyomma maculatum (assembly GCA_023969395.1). NCBI lineage: Eukaryota > Metazoa > Arthropoda > Arachnida > Ixodida > Ixodidae > Amblyomma > Amblyomma maculatum. Next base: position 34,666 of record JAJIZL010020033.1, on the reverse strand, counting down.
CTGTCTTTTAGCAGTAGTGCTCGGCTCCCACTCGTCGCTATCACTGGACACATCGCCCACCGCCAGCATAGCTGTCAGTATCCGAAGGAATGTCTTCAACTTGAGTTTTTGCTAGAAAAAGCAAAATTATCTACACAGGCCCCTTCAGGCATGGTGGCCACCTGAAGTGACCACCATCATACAGTTAAAGCCACAGCACAAATAGGACCTGATGATCCATGTCATTTGAACAGCAGCATTTCTCCGCATACGAGCTCTGATTTTTATAGTTATTCAAGCCACACTATGGAGGGGTGTACTTACCTCGAGATCTGTAAAAAAGCTTGGGATCAATCGCACGTGGCTCCATTCCAATGGCTGCACGTGAAATACAAAAAGCGCTATATAACCAAGCAGGTGGCTCCACCTGGTATGAAAAGCAAGAGCGTGGGAAAAGAAATATGCACCAGTGGTTGTAAAGTTTAGCTTTGAGGGGCGCTGAAAAAAAAAAAAAATTGAAAAGGTGGTCACCTGAGGTAACCACCTTGCTAGAAAGAGTTAAACTGATGTCGTGAATCACGGCTCCATCAAAAGCACTTCAAGCAAGCTATGAAGTACTTGTTTAAAATGTTATACACAAATGGTCGACAATGCCTGCTCATGACAAATTTGTCAAGAATTACGCAAGGCTGCCTGATAGCAAGGAGTTTTCTGTAGGGTTTCATTAATATAATCCAATGTGAATGCATAAACATGCATAAGAAATATTTACCTATCTTTGCCGTGGCTTCAGTTTCTACTGGCAAAGCTTCCATATTTGCAGATGCGGTCATGCTTTCGTCATGTCCGTGTCACTTCGATGTACTGTGACGTAACTCATGCAGCAAGCGAATGCACATGCCTCGCAAAGCAATAACATTCAGTTTCCGTGGTTAATGGTGGTAGCGAAGACCACGAGATGGAACTGAAGGGAAAAAAGTGAGCGTAACGAGAGCCCCCATTAATGCAACGAACCCCCCTCCCCACTCCCTTTACCCATGGGTAATGGCAGTGGCCAGTCATAGGCAGTAGTCACTGTGAGACTTTGGGTTAACAGCACTAGCTCAGGCGGTAGTATGTACAAGCCCAGAGACAGCTGGGCTTCTAGTACCATCTGAATTCCCTTCTGCTCAGAGTTCCCTCCAAAGGCCCCGTCCTCTCAGCATCAACCACATTTCCAGATTTCCTTTAAGACTAAAGGACACATTTTATGCAGGTGCTCACAAGGTTCTTTACTTGTAAGCAGAGTGTGTACGACAAAGCCACTAAGCCATTAACACACACACAAAGAAAGAAAGGAACAATGCGGAATCGCAAGGAAGGCGAACGCGCAGCACACTGCTGTACCTCCAGCCACTTTCCCACCCTTTGCAATCCCCCCCCCCCCCCCTCAATCCTGTCTCTGCAGCATCTGATTCTCATCAAGCAGCTTGCTCAGTGTACTGTTGAACGCAGTAAATTATGCCTTACCCTTCTCCATACCCTTGGCCCCCGCGTGCCGGCTCTGCTTGGCAGCAAGAGCACGATGATAGCTGCCTCCTTTTTCATGGTCATGTTAACATGCCTGCAATGCTGCCTGATCCGCATGCTAACATAACAGTGGAGCAACTGAGCCACTGCTTCTTCCTTGTGCTCATCACATGGAAAAGTAATGGTATAGATGTCAAGAACACCATCAATTGTGTCCCAGTACACGGTCTGGGTGTCTGCATATGCTGCAAACAAACGTTCAGTTTGCTTCAGTAAATTATAAAGGTGCATATTTGGAAGCGTAAGGCCTCCTCTGTTCTTTGCAGTTGTCAGTGCTGCCTCAGGAGTAATGCTTGTTTCTGAACTGAACGCTGATTTGCATGTCGGACAGTTGGGGATCTTTTTCATTTTTCTGCTTATGAATCCTGCTAAATAAAAGACAATGCTGTCTTCAACTTCAGTTTCTGCTGCCCCTTTTGTTCGCCTGATGATGTCATCACATTCCCAGTCGTCTACGCAGATTAGGCTCTCTAGTTTCTGCTTCACATCATCTACAATGTCGGCTGATGACGCTTTGGCATTGTTTGTGCTTATCAGAGCCCTGAAATCGGATACATGTAGTAGTGGCTTTTCTCGCAGTAAATTATGCCCTACCCTTCTCCATACCCTTGGCCCCCGCGTGCCGGCTCTGCTTGGCAGCAAGAGTATGATGATAGCTGCTTCGGTCTCCATCCTTCCAGCATTGCAGTCAATGTTTTTCATGCACTTGTGGTTCACAGCCCAGTCACTGTAACCATTATCACTGGGATCAGGTGGCCCTTGGCACCCATGACACTACCATGTCCTCGACGCCTTTCTATTTCCTAGTAGTTTTCCACGATTTGTCTCAAGAGGCAGAAGGGGCCGTGGTAAGGATGCAAAAACTTTGATATGTGACCATGTTTGGATGTAGGCATACGCACGCAAACAAGATTATCAGGGTTTAGTGGCAGTGTGTGCAGTGTTTGATCTTACTGCAGCCTATTTGCCTCCTGTGCCCTTCGTTCTCGTTCTAGTACCAGTTGTCTAGCGTCGTTCCACTGGCGCATTGTTTGCTCGCTTCTCAGGTCCATGGTAGAGCAGCACGAGCATGCCGACATGAACATGTCGCAGAGACCAATAGGCATAACTATAACTTTGAGTTGGTACAGGCCGTTTGAGGTTACAGATGTGGTTTTCTTGTGATCTCGTTCATTTACGTCTATTTGCCAGCATCCAGAACGTAGATCAATTCATGAGAAATGCTCCATGCAGGCAGTCCAGTGCGTCGTCCATTTGGGGCAGAGGATAAACGTCTTTTTTAGTAATTATATTTAGGTAGCGGTAATCTCCAACCGTATTCGTACTTTTTCACTAAGATGACATGTGATGCCCATGGACTGCTGGAAGGCTTGATAATGATGAAAGGCAGGGCACCTGGGTACTGTGTGATGTCAGTGCATGATGAAGAACCTGAGGTGATGGAAATACACAGTTGAAACAGCAGTTTTTCAAAAAGACGGGGACGAAAAGCAGGGCACCTGTGTACTGTGCAATGTCAGTGCACGTTAAAGAACCTCGGGTGTTGGAAATATCCGGAGTTCTCTGCTTCGGTGCGCCTCATAGCCCGAGTCTCTTTGAGACATCAAAACCCACCAAACGAAACCAAAATAACCAAAATGAAAAGATCAGTTTAAGTTTCGCCATCTTTAATTTACGAAGCTTGTGCTTTAGAATTTGCACCTCAAGCTTTTGCTCTCCAATTGGGCTGCTTGCAGCTGCTCCTCAAACTTAATTTTCTGCTGCCAATCTTGCAGGTGTACTCTGCAGGCCCGCTTTCTCTGAAGTGTTTTTCACCTACGGCCACCAGGAAAGGCGCCTCTTGATGCAGATTGTAGTTGTAGATGTCAGTTTCCCATTTTGGTTCGGGTCGAGCATCGAAAGCAAACTCCGCGAGGGGGTTGGGCTCTTCATCAGAAGGGTATGGGAGGGGAGGTTCATACATGGCAGCAGGGGGTTCTCCGACACAGAGCCGGAAAAGCCACAACGCACGAGACAACCAGCACAACTGCCTAGGCCGCTTGTAATCTCACTTTCATGGTATCACAGAAGGGAGAAGAGGAGAAAAACTCCCAAAAATGAGTATCACAGCTCAAAAAACGTATTCTCCCAATTAATTCCACAAGTTCAGGAAAAACTGGTAAAATCCCCCTAGGGCGTTCGTGAGGGGATTTTCTCCATGGTGCCAGAGTTGTCCGATCGCAGAAACCACTGGATTTCAAATTTCTTTTTCTTGTGCCTCTCTTCAAGCATGTCATCGTGATCATCTTTTAAAAGCTGTATTCTGGTTGCGGACTCCCTTTCTTCGAGTGTGCCTTTAATTTCCCGCTGTTTGAGCACACTGTGGTGGTCCTCGACCATTTATCAAAGACGGACAGTGTGCTTTTCTTGGAGGAGACTGGCTCTTTTTTCATTCTCGTCTCCCAGCGACTTCTCTAAAAGGGCATCCGCCCTCTTGGTGCCCTGTTGCCACAGCGGCGGCTTCCGGGGCAGTGGCACAGCTGACATCAGCTCCCGAATCAACTGGGCTGCCAACAGCAGCATCAGGCCGCACAACAGGCGGCAAGTTGCTGTCGTCTTCCACAGTGGGCTCTGGATCTGAGCTAGCCGCACTCACTGCTGGCTCACAGTGGCCTCCAGATCCCACAAGGCTGCCGGATTCCCACTGGTCTGTAACAGACAAAAAGGCAAAGGTAATCCTAAGGTCAAGAAACACTACCGTTTTCATTTTTAGCTCCACTCACAAGCTACTGTGCAATGTTGTTTCTCCAGACTTCCACCAAATGTACACAAGGCTATGGCTCCACTTCTGCATTAAAAAGCAAATGAAGAGTGATCCAGTTTTGTGTAACACCACCACAGACTGCGGCATTCCTGTAACCGGTGTCCCAACTATCTGCATAGGGATTGCACTTTTGTTGATGAAATGCTCAGTACCTTTGTTCTCGTATGTATACCGTTCTTCATGCATCCTTGTCTAGGTGCAAGCCAGCATTATTCACAAGTACCAAGAAGTCCAAATTTTCACGTTAGTGAACATTTATAGTGTTACTACCCATTAGAAGCAACTCGCTCTGTCCTGCACAGCTGCAACAATCGGCACAGCGTCAACTGTCAAAGTACATGCCGTCAGCGATATTAAAAATAATGCACAGGAAAGAAACATTTTTCTTGGCACTCCAGTACACACTGATGCAAAATAACCTACCTGTGTAGTCAGTCTGCCTCATCAGCAGCGCCTTCCATCATTGGCTGAAGCAGCCTCACGACGAGAAAACTGTTGACGGCTCTTTTGCATCTCTATCAAACTCGTTTCGTATTCTTGTGGCCATGGGGTCCGCCACTGCTCCCACCCACTCCATGAGAGAGCCCAAAGCAGCAGGCACTGATCCTCCCCCTGGAAAATAATATTGCTTTCAGTCCAGAGTGAAGAGAGCGCTCAACAACAAAGTTTTTAATTTTGCAATCATCTTCCGCCACTTTCTCTTGCTGTTGACTGGAAACCATTTGTGTAATCCAGTTCCATACAAGTTATTTATTTATTATAGTACCTTCAGGTTTTGTATTGAAGTGCAAAAAATGCAACAAAAAAAGCTCGGACTTCAATACAAGAAATAAACATGGGAAATGATGGCGCATATTCGAAACATTAAAATATACTGCAAAATTCGCAGTTGGCTACAACAGGTCAGTGCATATCAAGCAAAATGAAAAATAATAAAAAAGGAGCGGTCAAAGGCAAACAGGCTGAATGCCAAGATAAAAGAAAAAACAGTTGAAGGCAAACAGACTGAACAACAAGTGCAAGCTAGAAAAAAAGTAAAAGGAATGATTAAATGGCATTTGTAAGTGCTGCACGAAAGCGAGTTATTGCCAATAGTGACCAGGGCAGCAGGCAAGCGGTTCCAGTCGTGACTTGTTTTGGCAGAAATGAAGGTGCATATGTCAGGGTTTTGCCGAAGTATGGCAACTTTGTCGACACATGCAGAAACATGAGTAGCGTGTGTGGGAGGCAGGGCGTTGGGGACATATTCCAGGTTGTGTTGGTATGCAATGTTTTTGTGCCTCTTCGAAAGCATCATGCAGCGGAGGTCAGGAAAACATTGCACGTGCAGATAATGAAAGAAGCAAACAGCAAATTTGATGGAAAGCGTAATTGTCTATGAATACAAAACCTGCTTGCAAAATGCGCTTATCGGTCTTGTGACGTTCCCGCTTTTCCTTTGCTGTATCCTCCTTTCATTTCTGCTTGAGGTTCGCCCAGCACTTTTTCAACTGAACATAGTCCTGCTGGGTAACCCCGTGGTGGGAACTGAATATTCTGGCCACCTCCTTCCACACCTCGTTTTTGGCCAAGGAGGCCACATCAGTTTTCTTGCATTCCAAGTATTTGGAATGCTCGGTCACAAGTTATGCGAGTGAACTTTTCTCCTCTGCAGTGAATCGAGGCGCTGTCCTGCGTGGCGAGGGCGTTTTCGAACGACGACGCAGACAGTTGCGACAGGGACAGCATTGTCTTGCCTTTTCAAATGGAAGGAAGGACAGACGTTCGGAGAAAGCGACTTGATTCAACGAGTGCAAAAGGCGAAAAGGCTGCATGTTTGACTGATCAGCCGTGCAAGTTGCCAACCGAAAACATGATTCATGCAAAAGAAGCAGAGTACTGATCTACAGTGTTCGTTAGAAGCATTTATCTACAAAAAGCTCTCAAATTATTTACGCACCTGCTTATATTTACCAAATTATATACTTTTCCTGCCTGCAACATACGTTATGGGAATGAATTTATTGTGTAATCTCTGTCGCAGACGAGCAATGTGCTCAAAAGTCAAAGCGCGACCTCGATTTGATGAAGCATGTGCTTGACTTGGCAAAGCAAGTATCCCTGAGCATCTATGAAATGCGCTGGCCGACTTGGGCGTTTTGAAGTTGGCTTAGGTGCTTCAAGCTGACTTGCCCAAGTCAAGTCCAAGCGTGTTTCAAGTTAGATCTCTGCATTCGGGGGTTAACCTCCCAACATCTTTAGTTCTTGAAGAACCGGAACAGACGTTACTACAGCCGAACTCGGATATATTGAACTCGAAGGGGATCACAAAATAGTTTGATACAGTTGAACCTCGATATATCGAACAGCGCGGTGATTGCAAAATAGTTTGATATAGCCGGAAATCGATATACAAAATCACGTAGAAAACGCGTCAAAAACTAGTACAATGAACCAATCGTGGTACAGTACTCACTTGAAGTTTCAAACAAAGTATTTATTCCTTTGGCTTAAAGTACTGTAGTAGCGTAGCTTGCTTCAAACTGGCAACCGCTTGCTTAACCACAGCGTCCTCAACGTAGTCTAAACGGTCCACAAGTGATAGTCCAGCGCCTTCTATTGCGCCGCAGTAGCGGCGTACAAGGTCCAAAGTAGCTACAGCCTCAGTTGCAGTCGGGAGCGGGGCAGCGCTTACGGGATCAACCTCGGCAGCGTCTTCGTTTGGCCGCTCAGCAGTAACTTCCGCTGCAATCTCTACATCTGTCAACTCCACCACTGTTCCGGTGCTGTCATCACCGCCAACGAAGTCATCAATGCACATGCTGTGTGGCTCAGCACCGACAAAGCGCTCCAACTGGCTCCAGGTTTCTTCGAGCTGGCATTCTTCCTCTGTGCCGTCGTCCAACGCTGATTCTTCAGTTGCTTGCTCGGAAGCTTCTTCAATGCGGCTTACAAAACCCGTATGCCGAAAGCAGTGAACTACTGTCGACTGCTTGATGCTGTCCCACGAGGCTTTCAGCATTTGAATGGCACACAAAAGGTCTATCTTTAGCTCTTGGCCCATCCGCAGCTTGAGAAGCAAAATGTCGATCAGCCGACGTTTATAAATGGATTTGAAAGCGCGAATAATGCCCTGGTCCAATGGTTGCAGCTTCGACGTCGTGTTCGGCGGCAAAAACTTAATTTCAATGTTGCTCAGCTGGACATCAGTGTAGTATGCTGTGCAATTGTCAACGATGAGGCAAACCGTCCGGCCTTGACGTGCCAGCTCCGAGTCCCATGCCTTCAACTATTTTTGGAATATCTCCCGAGTCATCCACGATTTCTTGTTCCATGCGTATGTCACCGGAACACTGGGGCAGTTGCGCATGCATCTCGGGGTTTGGAGCTTGCCTATGACAAGTGGCCGCAGCTTCGTGCTGCCGTCGATATTCGCAGCCAACAGAACTGTAATACGAGCCTTGTCTTGCTTGCCGCCGTGGCACTTGTCTCCGCGCGTGTCGAGCGTTTGTCGCGGAAGCATTTGCCAGAACAGGCCCGTCTCGTCAGCATTGAATATCTGATTGGGCTCATACTTGACGAGAATCTTAGGCCACTCTTCTTCAAGCCACTTCTTGATCTCGCCTTCATTGGCGTCCTCACTTTCCCCCGAGACTGTCTTCCCGACAATGTTAAAGCGGGCCTTAAAACGTTGCAGCCAACCGCTGCTGGCATGGAAGTTCTCGGCACCGAGAATGAACGCAAAGTTCTTGGCCTTCTGTTGTATCATCGGTCCCGATACAGGAATATTCCGGGCCCTTGCGTCGATGAACCATTTGTGCATAGCCTTCTCAACGTCTTCAAAGGCAGCTTTGCGCACCTGCCGCGCGCCTGAGTGCTGGTTTTGTTCCGCCTTGGCCTTTATGTCACTCTTGTTTTTCAGCAGAGTGCTCAAACTGCTCCTCGGTATGCTGAAAGCTTCGGCGACGCTTGACTTTTTTTCACCATTTTCAACGCGGCGGATCACTTCCAATTTCGCAGCAAATGTCAGGGTCGTCCGCTTCTTCGCATTTGCAGCCATCACAACACCGACCACGCCGTGACAGGCCTAGGCCACCTAGGCTGCCTAGGCCACACACGATAACGACTGGCGCAGCACAAGTGGCGGCGCCGAGACGCGGTTAGTCGTTGACAAACTAAATCAGGCTAGCCACCCTAGCCCGGCCAAGCCGCCGCGTGCATACGCCGCTACGTTCAAATGGCGCCCTCGGCGCGACCGATGTATGCAGCGATCGTGCGCAGCAGTCGGGAACGCCCATCGCGCCGCCGCTATCTTCGAGGGCGTTGAGGGAAAGCTCGCCTCCTGTCAACAGAGTGCACATGGTTTGGGGTGGCGGAGTTCGATTTATCCGTTTGGCAACCAACGCCGTTCGAAATAAAAAATTAAAAATGCATGCGATTTTCCGCGTGATATAGAAAGTGTTCGATATAATCAATAATTCGATATACCCGTGTTCGATATATCGAGGTTCGACTGTAGGTCGAAAATGCAATATAGAGAAGTCTGCTGAAGATGCCCCTTGTGATTGTGAGAAATGATACTGTATTTGTCCTGTAATCAAGCCACTCGAATAATGAACCCACCCTCCACTTCTGCCGCCGAGAATCTGAAAAAAAAAAAAAAAAAAAGTGTTACTCTGGCTCGTCCCTCCATCTCGCTCCCCCGCAGGCCACAGCTTTTGTTCGCAGCGTGCCAAGTTGCTACGCAGACATCATGACGTGTTTATTTTTTTAGCTCCTGCTGTGGGGGGTAGCGAACTTGGCAGATTGCTCATGATGGCTTGTCTGCACAAGCCTAGTTCGTTTAGTCATGTCGCACTTGGGGCGGGCGGGCCACAGCTACAAAATCTTTTCAACGTGTGACGGCAGCAAATGCCGTTTGAAGCAAACGATGTTAAAAGTCGGCTTAATTTCAGTTCTATATGCTGCAGCTCGCATGTGGTGTGATGGGCCCAGCAGTTGTCGACGAGAAGCCAACTCTGTGGCCTGACTTGCTTAACTCTGCGTCTCATGCCTAAAGCCATTCAGAAAAAAGTTTACGCGTTATCCACGCTTTCCTGTTAAAGCCGTAGCATACTGGAAGCTGCTTGTAGTTCTTGACACACCGAGGTGACATGCTTTTTCCATTCATGAATGGCCTTAGCTTGCAAGATTCGTCCATATTTGCCGCAAGCAGAACAGTGACGCACACTTAGCTCATATTTCTTCCGTGACGTGCTCCCTCGGAGCTAGAGCGTCTTGCTTGGCAGCATCTGCTAAAATAGACGTCTCATCTGCATTAAAGGTGATCTTTGGCCACTCCTCGGAAAGCCACTGTTACATTTTTTGGCTGCTGACGCTTTCACTTTCGCCTGAAATCGCTTTTCCCATGATGCTGCGGCGGCTTTTAAACCTGTGCAGCAACTACGGGGATGTTTTTAGCGTGGCCCTCCAGAAACCATGCATGCAGGGCCTTTCCAACTTTTTTCAGTAGCTGCAGGGCACGCATGACACATTCCGGAGCGACTCTGCTCACCTGCTTTGAGCTTGATGTCTTCTTTGTTTTTGAGCAGCGCACCTAAAGTGCTCCTTGGAATGCCAAATGCATCTATCATCGTTGACTTCTCCTTCTTGCCCTCTTTGATGCTCTGTGTGGCCGCCAAATTGGCTGTGAAATCCAAATTCTTCTGCCTCTTAATTTCTGTAGCCGCAATTTTTTACGCGACGCCACACGTTACCCGCCCCCGCAGGGGGCACCTGTTAAAGCAGGTGTTTGTGTGTTTTGTGCGACACCACGGACCCCGAGCACCCACGCTTAGCCGTGCGTGGCATCGCCGTGTCTGGGGAAAAGGGGATCCTGGTGGTTGAGCCGATGCCGAGTGTTTGGACCTTTATGGCCCCTCGGCGGAGGCAACACACCACTTTGGCCCACGCTTCCCATAGACGGTACCCCCGGGCTGACCCACCCGGGGGAAATCGGCAGTCGCCTTTTCCTGTCCTCCACTTCATCTTTCACTTTCCTATCTCTTTTCTCAGCACTGTCCTGTCTCCTCCTCATTTCTTGTTTATCCTTTTTTCTTGGCGGCGAGGGTTAACCTTGTGTGGAGTAGCTACCCTGAGTTGCCCATATTTGGTTATAGTAGCGGTGTACTGCTGGCGTGGGCAGGACTTCTTGCAAGTTCCTGTCCCGTCCCCTCGTTGGGCTCCATGGTGGGTGGCAGGCACAACTACCGAAAACACAAACCCTTTCATGGATTCTTTCTCCCAAACAAATGATCGCCCTCCAAACAAGCGGGGGCGGACCGATGCTACAAGCAATTTCTTTGTGAAAACAAAAGAGATTTTCCCAAAGTTCCATGTCATACATAGCGAGGAGCTAGAAAAACCCGCTCGAAAAATCTCCCCTTTCATAGTGTCAAAGTGTCTCACTAAAGACCTCGGCCCTGGATACAAAGTATCAAAACTTGCAAATGGTGACCTCTTGCTAGAAGTACAAACCAAGTGTCAGTCCTCCAATCTGAAAAACATTGTGTCGCTTGGGGACATCCCCGTCGTCATCACCCCCCACCGATCCTTGAACATTGTAAAAGGAGTAATATCTGAGATAGACTTCATTGCTCTCACTGAAGATGAAATGGCAGAAGGACTAGCAGACCAAAACGTCATCGCGGTTCACAGAATAAAAATCCGAAAGGATAACAAGGAGATCCCTACAAAACATCTGGTTCTGACTTTCAATAGCTGCACCCTCCCAGAGTCAATTGAAGTCGGATACATCAAAATAAACGTCCGACCGTACATCCCTAATCCGAGGAGATGCTTCAACTGCCAGAAATACGGCCATGGCTCGCAAAGTTGCCGTGGCCGCAGAACTTGTGCGAAATGTGCTGCAAACGACCACAACTCTGATAACTGCACCGCAGACCCACGCTGTGCAAACTGTGAGGGGGATCACCCCGCATACTCTCGATCCTGCCAAAAATGGAAAGAAGAAAAGCAGATCATAACACTAAAAACAACAAAGAACATCACATACAAAGAGGCACGTACCCAGTACAACAAAACCAAGAACACATTTCAGTTCACAGCGAAACCAAATCTCGCCGATGTGGTGCGACAGGGCGGGGCACCACAACGGCCTTCGGCACCTACCCAGACCTCAAACGAGGCTGAGGTAGTGCCATCCCCTGCCCCGGTGGAAGCAGCTCCCGCTCCTCCACCACCCCCAAAACAGGCTACGCGTCCCTCAGGGTCGGCGGGCCACAAGACCTCCGCCCACGAGGCAAGGTCTAAAAAGAAGGAACACGTGCCTCTGGCACGTTCGTCCAGCACCTCAGACGAGGTAATGGACATAGGCCAGGACAGCTCTTTGCCGTCTTCGTCACAGAGACGGCGGAGCTCCTTGGAACGAACCAAAACAGACAAGGCCCGAATCACGGGCCCTGGAAAAAACCTAACTTAATTTCCAAGCTTTCAAAAAAATAAGATGGCATTCCTGGTACAGTGGAACTGTAGAGGACTTCTAAAGAATATTAATGACATAAAAGACATTCTAGATACAGTCTCGCCAGTTGCACTGTGCGTACAGGAAACAAATTTAGGTTGCACGCACTCGAATATACTGAAAAAATATCAAGTCTTCCGCCGAGATCGACAGCAAGCAAGCAGGCTTTCGGGTGGTGCGGCCATCGTATTGCAAAGTGGAGTTCCAGCTCAAGAACTGAAATTAAACACTCCCTTAGAAGCTGTAGCAGCCAGAATAATTGTCTTTAAAACTCTTACGGTGTGTTCTGTCTATATTCAACCAAATCTTAAAATAACACTCCATGATCTAGAAAACCTTTTTTGCCAGCTACCAGAGCCCTACCTAGTAGTAGGAGATTTTAATGCACACTCTCCTTTGTGGGGAAGTGAAAAAAGTGATACACGTGGACAGCTTATCGAGGATTTTATTCTTAGTTCAGACATTTGCTTATTGAACTCCTGTAAGCCCACGTACTGTTCACCAAGGACAGGAAAAATGAGTTTTTTAGATTTGGCTTTTAGTTCACCTTCCCTTTTTAATGATTTTAAATGGGATGTTCTGAACAACCCGTATAGTAGCGACCACCTGCCAGCAATAATCAGCTTATCATCCTCACCATCACTCATGCCGACCAAACCGAAACGGTGGAAACTTCACTTAGCAGATTGGGAGCTTTTTAAAGTAGAGGCGAATCTAGGAGCAGTTTTTACAGATGCCCTTAGTGTCGACAGAATAAATGAGTTGTTCACGACTTGCATTATCACTGCCGCTCACCTCGCCATTCCACAGTCCTTAGGTGTGGTGCGACAAAAACACAAGACGTGGTGGTCTCGGGAATGTAAGGAGGCCAAAAAGCGACAAAATAAAGCATGGGGTGTTTTCCGAAGGTACCCTACACACGAAAATCTTACAGCTTTTAAAAAGGCCAAAGCTAAAGCTCGATACATCCGTCGCAACTCTGAAAAAGAATCCTGGCAGAAGTATGTCACGTCAATAAATAGCTCAATGACGTCTACAAAAATGTGGGAACAAGTTCGTAAACTCAGTGGAAACTTTTCCCCGTTTACAATTCCCATCCTCACAGCCCCTGGTGTTCAGACTAGCATAGAAGAACAGGCCAATATACTAGGCGAACATTTCACACACGTTTCAAGTTCGTCACACTACACAGAAACATTCCTAAAATACAAAAACATAGCTGAGAAACAAAAACTCCCAACAAGTGGTGGCAGAAATGAATCATATAATAGTTTTATTACACTCCAAGAAGTAAGGAACGTCCTTGCTGCTGGAAAACAGACTGCGCCTGGTCCTGACGAAATTCATTACGAAATGCTGGCTCATTTATCCGAATCCTCTGTAGAGGCACTTGTGAAATTCTTTAACAAAATTTGGACTCTGGGTAAACTCCCGGAGGCTTGGAAACAAGCCGTTATTGTTCCGTTTCTGAAACCAGGAAAGCCGCCGACCTCAGCGGGCAGTTACAGACCCATAGCTCTGACCAGCTGTTTAGCAAAATGTTTTGAAAGTGTTTTAAACATCCGACTAACTTTCATCTTAGAATCTCATAAACTTCTTAATGTTCATCAGTGTGGTTTTAAAAAAGGGTGTGCAACGACCGACCACTTAGTGCGTCTTGAAAATACTGTCAGGGAAGCGTTCATACATAAACAAAATTGCCTGGCCGTTTTCTTTGACATGGAAAAGGCATACGATACGACTTGGAGGTTCGGGATCCTACGCGATATAGCAGATTTGGGCATCCGAGGCCGGATGCTAAATGTTCTGAAGGACTTTCTATCAGGTCGTTCATTTCAAGTACGTCTCGGTACCACCTTCTCGAGGAACTTTATTCAAGAGAATGGGGTACCTCAGGGGTGCATTTTAAGTACAACTTTGTTTATTGTAAAAATGAATTCTATTAGCAAGGTAATCCCAAAATCCATTATGTTCTCGCTGTATGTCGACGACCTTCAAATAGCCTGCACATCGTCAAACATATCAATTTGTGAAAGACAAGTACAATTAACACTAAATAAACTAGACTCATGGGCTTTTAAAAATGGGTTCAAATTTTCCCCACAGAAAACCGTGGCAGTAATGTTCTCGCTGAAACGAGGTATACAGATCAATCCCAAGCTACACTTAAATGGGATTGAGTTACCAGTAAAGAGCGAACATAAATTTTTGGGTGTAACGTTCGACAGAAAACTAACATTCCTGCCTCACATAAACATCCTAAAGAGGAAAGCCATAAAACCTCTAAACATACTGAAGGTTCTCTCTCGGAAACACTGGGGGTCTGATAGGGCGTGTCTTCTACATATATATCGATCTGTTGTGCGGTCTAGCTTGGACTACGGGTCCATAGTCTACGGGTCAGCTAGACCATCATATCTAAGGAAATTGGACCCGGTACATAACTTAGGTTTACGCCTTTCTTGTGGTGCTTACAGAACATCCCCTGTTGATAGTCTGTATGCAGAGACGAATGAGCCTCCGCTGAAAGATAGAAGGGCTTCACTTACATGTACTTATGTCCTTAGAATAAGGTCACAGAAAAAAACCTCTGCTATCCAATAGTCTCAACATGCCGCTCACGAGTAATTTTCACAAATAAACCACAAGCAACGAGGCCACTGATAATGCGTTTCGAAAACAATTGCAGTGAGCTAGAAATTCTGGACACCTTGCCCGACACTGCACCAAAAAACAGCCCACTACCCCCATGGTACAAACTTCCAAATGTCTGTGATCTCACTCTAACACACTTCAACAAAAGCCAAACTTCTAAAGAGCATATAATACAAGAATTTCGCACAATAAAAGAAAAGTACAGTAATTATACAGAGTTTTATACAGATGGATCAAAAACTTCTACTTATGTTGGCTGTGCCGTAGTTGAAGAGAACTGGGAACAAATAATTAGGCTTCCTCAGTGCGCATCAATCTTTACAGCTGAATCCTATGCTATCCTGACAGCTGTAGAAAAAATAGTGAATGAAGGCATTGGGAACAGTGTCATCTACACCGATTCGTTGAGTGTACTGATGGCTTTAAATCACAGAAATGCTGCCATGCCTCTAATCGGTGACATAATACATAATGTAAAAATGATCACGACACAAGGACATAACATAGTGTTCTGTTGGGTCCCTAGTCACGTAGGCATTGACGGCAATGAAAGAGCAGACAAATGTGCTGCACTTGCCCACAACAAATTGATTCAGAAAGTAAACATACCACATAGTGATTACTTGAAATTAATAAAACATAAACAGATGAATAAATGGCAGTCCAGATGGAACAACCAAGAAAATAATAAGTTGCGTCTCATAAAGCCTGTACTAGGAGAATGGCAATCGAGCACACATCAACAACGTTTTATGGAAGTGATAGTATGCCGTCTTCGTATTGGACATACACATCTAACACATAACTTTCTGCTAATGAAACATAACAAACCGACCTGTGAAGAATGCGGCGAGATACTCACTGTAAACCACATTCTAATTACATGCTCAAAACTTGAGGCACTACGGAGAAAACATTTTACTATATTTTACAATCATACCATCCCATTCCATCCCACCTTGCTTTTAGGAGAAAGAGCACTTGTAAACCTAGCATCTGTTCTCAGTTTCCTAGAAGAAGGAAGCTTTTTAAATAAACTATAGATTAAACATATCCATTTCCTCTTTTGCAACCAGAACATACATTAACCTCGCTCTTGGCGCATGATAGCCTTAGTTGCTTATGCGCCATAAAACCCAACACAACACACAACAACACGTTACCCGCCTCGCACAAAGGGTTCATTATGCTCACTGGGGAAAGCGTCCAACACGGTCAGTACAGTGGGTCTGAAGTTCTGTTTTCCACGCGCTGAACTGGCCTGTCGGTGCATACATAGTGCGTGCTGTGCTGCTGTGAATGGAGACCGAAAAAGAGGAAGGAAGAAGCCAGCAGAATTTTTCCTTCCACTATGCTTTCGCATATGTATGGAGGGAGGAAAGAATGGGTACACCCTTGCGCTTCGCTCTATCCAGTCGTTTGTCCTCTCCCGAGCACCATGGCTGCATTGGCTGCATCTGCTCCATACTGGTTGGCCGTCGCCAAAACGGTTCCCTCTCTCCTTTACGCTCATGGCTTGCAAACGTCGCTGCAACGCGACAAGCGATCACTGCAGATGTGTGCGCCTTTGGGGGAAAGGGCGTAGCGCTGCTCCAGACCGCTGTCGCCGAACCGGTTCTCTTGTTCCGCGCGCGGCTTGAAAAGCGTCATGCGGTAAACGGCCGAAGGTGATGCGATCGTCTTTGTGGAAGGCGCGCTTTTCAGTGCATGGTGCAGAGTTCGGTATTTGGAATGACCGGTGAAATTGGAGTTCGATATACGACACGGCTTTCCTATACTTGTGCATGGGATTTTCAAGAGGATATTTCATGAGTTCGATATAACCAAATTAGGATTATCTTGGTTCGACTGTATAAGAAAAATTGTTGGGTGCAGGTGGTGTGGAAGGCCCAGACTAAAAAATGTTTTGCGAAGTGAAGGACTCCCGCCAAGCTCCACAATGACTGCTTCATAGAAGCCCTTATCGTTGGTGTCCTTGCCAGTGTTGCTGCATCAATAGACACTTTTCTCTTCCTGAGGTCATTCACCGACGACGGGCAGTAGCTCTTAATGAATGTACACTATTGCTGTAAAGCCGCCTTTATATTTTACTTATGCATACATTGGCGTCGAAGACATGTCTTATGAATTAAGCGCGGGCTCTAAAGTGAGAAACTTGAGTAGCTTACAGTGCTCACTCAGGGATCCTCCATTCTACTGTTATGGTACCACCCCTTCCGCTTTGTTCACAGCAGCAGCTTTTACGCTGGGTTGTCTTGCCACAATCAGCGGCTAAAGCGGATTCTGTCTGTCCCACTCTGGGACTGGTAGAAATAAAAGGGACAGGTAGTGGCTATGTGGATAGCGAGTAAACAAATAATCTCGGCGCTCGTGTTCGAGCGTATGTCCAAACGCTGTCCAAAAATTAACTGCCCGGTGTTGTCCACAGCGTCTTGAATGTCCTTCCTGCTGAATGTATCAAAAGGTACAACCTATTCTGCAAGTTAGCAAATCTGACTACCTGTTGCCTCTCATCGGATCGCATATGTCCCGTTATTTAACATGTCTGCAAAGATGAAGTGTTCATTTTTTTATATGCCTATGAACAGTTGTATAATATGGGTCAAAACTGTCCTAGACAAGAATGCTAAAAGATGTAGATTCATTTTGTGGGCTGCAAGAATGACAGTGTGCATTGTTTCCTGTCAGCTGTGAATAGGGCAACCTTGTTATATGTAGTGAGAAAAGATATGTATAAGCAATGCACGTTATACATATCTTTAAGCTCCTAAGGGGAGACACTTGTCTCAAAATGAGAAAATTTGAATATTAGATATCCTGAAGAAATTTGGCATGCATATGTATTTCATCCCCCTATTTTCAAAAATTTAATTAGTTTCACGATATCTCAATTGGGTAATTATGAGTTGGTAAGGAACCTCAATGTTATTTGATTTCGTTAAGTGGCCGGAGACCTTCCATGTGGAGCTATGCTATTTTTATTCTCATTGAGGTACCTCAACACATAAATTCCAAAATGATTATTGTTTGCAAGATTTGGTATGCTGAACTTAGGAATATAAAAACACCATAGCTCCACAGTTCAATCTGCTCTGGGTTCAACACACAAAAATTTTTTGAACTGCAAAAACACAATGACAAGTTCTGTAACGTTAGTCACGTTGGGAAAAAAAATATTGTGGGATTCTTTACGGGGCTGTGGCTCTGCTCTCTGAGCCCAGTGCCGTTCTGCTAGCTCAGACCACAGTGGTGGCCTCAATGAACAACACGAACACCGAGGACTAAAGGGTTAACCGTTCGTTGGTCTTCCTCGGCTGCGCACGCGATCATGCACCGGCTGGGGTTCACTTGATCAGTCCGTCTGGCTTTGTGGATGCGTCCGCTCTCTTCGCCTGTCGGGTCGCACTGCTCCTTGGTGCACGCACACGCACTCACTCACTCACTGACTCACTCCCGTCTGCAAACGCCACCCTCAGTCAATGCAGCACACGCGTCGGATCAGACAAGAGAGAGGGGGGAAGGAGGCTGCCACGTGATCTGGAGAGGAGAGGCCGCGCTCTTCTCTCTCGCCGCCGTGGCGTAGCCAGGAAGGGAAGTGCCGAAGAGAGCGCGTGATGTATGCCTTCCCACAATATGAAGCTAAGAAAATCGCATTTGAAGTTTTGACACTGACTGCAGAAAGTTCTGGGAGGAATCCAACGAACCTTATTTATATGTTCCGCATCTCTCTCTCTCCACAAAACAAACAGTGTCTTAATCCATCCAAGCAAACATTTTGAAAAAATGTTGAAGGTGTAGGCATGATGGAATCATAGAAACAGAATGATTTTGAAAAAATTATGGGTCGACTTTTTTTTTTTAGATAAGAGTGTGATCTGAAGCCAAGGAGACCCAAGCTCCATTATGGCAAACAGTTAGGTGATCCTGGAAAGGACTGTTGGGTGTGATGGTTGAGCAGCTGGCTGCTCACATATTGCTCCGAGTGATGGGTCTGTATGCAACTGCAGAACACCTTCAAAGCAGCCCTGGACTGTAGTTTTACAGATGCTCTCGTTTTGTGCTGCCTTGTAAGTGTTTCTACTGTATTAGCATTCTTCAGGTGAGCTGTTTGCCTTGAGAAAGCGCAGAGCATCTTTTGCTATGTTTTGGCAAAGACGACAGCCACCAGCAGTATTGCCCATACTCGCAGCGATAGGTTCATTCATTGTCCTCCTTCTTTGGTTGTCAATGGCAACAGCCTGAGCAGCTGTGCGTTTCACATTTTCCAATGAAGCATTTCTATTCTTGGAAGTCTGTGTCCAGGTGACAGAGTACAGACGCTGGCTTGCATTCTGCGCCTTGCCTTCACTGCATCATGCCAGCAGGCTCTCATCACTGCCCTGCAAACATTGGCTTCAGAGCAGCCCCAGCAGATTCCGGGAGGGCACTCCTGTGTGAAGATGGAAGCTCACCATTAGCGAAGGCTCTGTTAAAATTGCACCAGGAGTTGGCACCCTTAGGACCCTTGGAGTGGGCATCCGCAGCGGACGTCATGTGCAAGAGTATAGCTTCCACTGCCGCCTTCGGGCCTGGAATGTCATTTCTGTTGTTCCTCAGGGCATAGCCATAGTAGTTAATGATCATGATGTTATCCTGCGTCAGTTTGCCTCTTCCTCAGTGGCGTCGCTAGGGTCACCCGCACCCGGTGAGGAAGTGTAGCGTGCGCCCCTCCCCCTCCCAGTCCACCCGTGTTTAAGCATCAAATCGCAGCTTCCTTTCTACCTCCAGCTTCATTTTTGTTTTAATGCTTTTAGTTGCGTTCCTCATTTTAACAATGCATTTGCCTTTTTCAGAGAAAAAAAGTAAGAACCGCAGATTGTATTACTTGAGCACTCTGAGTACATGCACTCTCAATTCCCCTTTTAAAGCAGCTGGCCTCGCTAAAGGTGCCCTCCTTCTCATTATTATTATTTTTTCAGTCAGCGCGTAGTGATCAGCCTTGTCATTCCACCGAGCAACAGTCATCCCGTGCCTTTCGGTGTTTTGAAAATGTGAGGCGAATGTGTGACTGGGCCGAGGAGCGAGAAAGGCACAGGAGAGAAATGAACGAGACAAAAAGACTGCCGGAGAGCTCGCTTGGGAAAGGAGAGTGAACTGCACATGCACAAAAAGAGGTGATGTGGCGGTACGGTCGCCGACGGGTGTCAAGCTCCGGCGCTGGGGTTTCCAGTGGGTGTCGGGTTAATGCCGGTGTTCAAGGGTACACGCACGTTCACAGGCCTGGTCCAGCATTAAAGTGGCGATGAGTCTCTGGCATAAACTAAGGCATGTGTTTTCAAGCACTCCTCACAAGATAATTTGTTCTATGCGAAGATCACACTTGCCGGTCAGTGTCTCAGCGGCACAAATGCATGCCTTTTCGTGTCTTAACACTAATTTATTTCACCACCACCCCTGCCTCCCTCTCTGCCCAACTAGATGCACCCCCGCATCCCCCTCGCGACACCACTGCTCTTCCCCACAAGAGACTCACCCTGACCCTCCTTTTTTTTCTTTTATTGAAGGTTTTGAAGAGCAGTGCCCATTTGGCTGTGGACGTTGTTGATGGAGTCCTTCCTGTCAGTTTGGAGGAAATCATAGACTCCTGCTTTGGACAAGGCATGAATCCTCGGGCTGTCTTCGTCAGAGAGTACAGTCGTGTAGCGCAGACTGTGCTTGGCCAGAGACCTCTGGAACATAGTCAGTGCAGCCTCCACTTCCATGCGGCCAGAGTTGCAGTCTGTTTCGCTGGCGGCCGGTGGCAAGCCTGTCGTTGTACTTTTCGGCTTGTGGCTGTGGACCCAAGGCACATCCAAGACAAAACTTGGAGAACACAGTGTGTTCAATCACGAGACCAGTGTAAAGCTCAATAATGCCGCCAACACGTATGTTTGAGTTACGACCACAAGTCATCCAGGAACCATCAAAGATGAAGTCAGTGTTCCCAACCAGTACTTTTGCAGGCTTCTATAAAACTGCTCAGGTGTCCCTGAAAGGTCTTGTGGTGCATGCCTCAGGGCTCGAAGTTCATACAGGCACAAAAGTCTGTAAGGGAAGTCACGTCTTTGCCTATAATGTGTATTCCCATCATGGCCTTCTTTAAAGGATGGTGGCTGTTCTGCTTACTCTCGGTGAAGAAAACTGTTGCCTCTCAAAATTGCAGCTGCCGTAGATGAACAGAAGCTTTACGGCTAGGCCGTATTCATTTTCTGTTGGTGTGCTCAAAGTCAGACTTCCTGCGTCGCAGGTTTCACACTTCGCTTGGGTAAAGAAGTTGTTCCCAATGGGGTTAAAGGTCGGCATAAAACGAACTGGTTATTGGCATTAGCGGTCGGGCACTCTGCGCTGGCACTAAGACAGTCAACCTTGCGCTGGGTTGCTGACTTCCCCCACAGAAAAGACCATTTAGCGGTCATCACTCAACACGCTGCGCCTGCTCCGTCATTGAGTAGTATGTGGCATAAACATGAAGTGTACTGTCATTCAGGATGCAATCTGTGCGGCAGCTTGGTCCCGCAGTGTCGTCATTGGGCACTGTGGCAGGCCCCGACGGTGCACTCGTGGCCAAAGCTTTGTTTTCTGTTCCAAGCCCGTTTCTTGCGGCTTCCAAAAGCTCGCCGCATGCACGATTTCAGTCTACTGCCTCCCGGCATCTCATTTGCAGGCGAAAACTCCAGGCAAAGAACGGAAACACGATGCGTCGAGATACACGAGCGCAAAAGCAACCGTGTACGAAATGGCAGCCATGGTGGCGAGCACAAAAGAGAAAGACATCCATTGGGAGACGCGTAACGGCATGCTTGAGTAGTGCACTGCATGCAGACGAGTCAGTGACCTGAAAATGGCCTTTAGTGAAAACGGCCAATTTGTTTGGGTGGCACCATTTTGAGATAGAACAAATTGCGCACTAAGAGTATGGCTTCAAACCAAGCCCAAGATGGTGCTGATCGACTGGCTGCAATGCTCATGGCGTGTTCGGGAAGTTCAAACAAATTTCCTCTTTTTGGAGAAATTTCATAGCTGCTGTGGTTTTTTGAAAGCCGATTTAATCACATTTTCCTTCATAGGACAAATGTCTCGAAAATGAGCTTTGCAAAAAATAATTGGCCACTTTATGCTGTTCTAAAACCCACGTCTCCCCTTAAATGCAATTAATTCTAAATATGAGCTGCTGTATAGCTTACCTGCACATGCGAAAGATGAAGATATGCTTGTCTGTCTTAACTGTTACAGTTGTAACATATGCAGCAGCCAGTTTAATTAGTGCAATCAATACACTGGCCAGCTTTCCGACTGTGTAAGCGTCAATCAAGGCACTCTTTAATCATGACTTAATCAGCGCTGTCATACACACTTCTCTAGTCCTTACTTGTACGCTTCCTGGTTGTGTATTCATTGTCATGACTTGGTGGACAACACTTGTAACTTGGTGGGCAACACTTGTGGCTGTGAAGAGCACGTCGAGGAAGGAGGAAGAGAGAACATTTAGTGTACTGCTCGTGTACACAGGTACCTGTGAGCCGGATGTAGCCACACAGAGGTCAGCTGAGGTTCCTCCTCACTGGTTGTACGTCTGGGAGCTAAACAGTGATTGTGGTGCAGAAGTGTCTCTAAACGCAATCTAAAGGTATCGCACCCACTGTAGGCGGGAAGTAATTACTGAAATAAATACGGAATGAAATAGTGTGCGCATTTCAATACCCTGGCATTTGATGCTGCCTCCCGGGCTGTTCACAGCTTGTTTTACAGCCACTTACAGCCAAAACCTCACATAATGCAACCTTAAAGGGAACACATTCCCTTGGAAAATGTTAAGTTTTATTGTTGGTTGTTGTAAAAAAAAAAAAAAAAAACTACAGGAAATAAAGTGGATTCGAACCCAGGTGTTGGCGTTCGAAAACGCAGCATTAATGCATTGCGCTACGGAAGGGACAACAACAGTGCGCTTTATTTGCGCTCTTCTTCATTTTAACAATATTCCTGCTATTTGTCGCCAGCTGACGATGCTCAGAGGACGTCACCGTTGAGAGAACAGAATTATGCATTGCTGTAAAGGTCTAGTTGCAGCTCTATTTGATTTTGGATGGCTGTCCAGAGAAAAGCAGTGTTAAGGTGATTGAAGACAATTTCAAATGGTTTGCTGGAAGCCAAATTCAGTGCTTTATGTGGCTGTTGGATGTATTTGTAAGGTAGCCGCTTCGGAGTGGTGGCGTTTGCAGAGGTCAGCGGGGGTGAGTAGTGGCGGCACGGTCAGTAGTTTGATTCTCCGGGAAGGCTATAGTTGGGGTGGGGAGGCTTGCTGGCTGGCTGTGGCTTGTTTCTTGCGGCGATGGTACTGCCGAATCCACTCGCCATCATCTGAGTCTTCCACTCCTCACCACAGCTTTGTGGTGGTGCTAGGAGTTGGCACTGAAATGGCGATGATAGCTACGCCCATGGGGCATACTCACAGAAACGGTGGTTTCTGTTTCACGCTAGAGTTGTGGTGTTGTTAATTTGAATCCCTATTACTGGCGTTCTTTGATTATAGGAAGAAAAAATCAATTATGTTTGTTATTCTGAAACATGCGCTTTTTTGAAATTCACAGTAATAAGATATTTTTATATTGAAAATCTGGGGGGGGGGGGGGGGGTGGAAACGTTGGGGGGAGTTTCACAATAATATGAAAAATTTTAATGTGGTGCGCATTGTAGTAAGATTTGACTGTATATATATGATGTTTTGTTTCCAGCACTTGTTACTGAACACACACTGTGGCAGCTGCAGAACTTCCTTGGGGGTTGCAGGTTCCAAAAGATGTAATGAGTTTTTGGTGTGTTTGCACAAATTCAAATTGATGGCTTTAACAGCGATAACAGTGCTCTTGTAAGCTCACTGGATGACTTTTAGATGACTGCATGACTTGTGGAATGCAGCTAATAGAGAGTCTAATACATCAAACAACAGTCATGCACCCATCCACTTTGAGAAGCTATTTTCCAGGTGCCCCAGCATGGTCAATTGGAGACTGCTTTTCGGCATGGGCACTTTGGTGAGAAGCTTCTCTTGCGTGCATTGTTTATTTGTTTCTGAGGTCAGTGAGTCCACTGTCTTTTCAGCAAATTGAACATTCCATATGTTATGGTTACTCCACCGTTTACCCACGCTTTTTAAAGAGTGGTGCGAAACAAAAGACTCATCGCCAACTGTGTTGTCTTAATCTCACAGAGGAGTGAAATGATGTGCAGTACATGAGACAGTCAAGCAGGCAGTCTGAATTTGGCACCACGGTCACTGCAAAATGTTGTGGACGTCTCTCTTGTACCGAACTTCATGCATATCTAATGTAGTCGGTTCTGACTCCTTGCAAAAAGGTTGCCTGGTTTCCTCACACTGAAGGCGTTTAAAAATATTGTTTTTCGTCACTCTAAAATTTGGTATGACACCGTCCTGTTTTACGGCTTCAAGCCTCTGACACAAAGTGCTACACTGTCAAACTGCAGTAAATGCAAAACTAATTGTTTCATTACATTAAAGTTTCACTGGGTTGTGCCCACTTCAGCTGAGATTCCTGGAAATATTGCTTTTCCGAACTCTGTCAGTAATTTTGAGTGTTCGACGGAAGGCCAGGTATACCAATCATGTGTGCTGCAATGAAATTGCCATTCAGCATTTCCAATACAAAAAGAATGAAAAAGAGAACCGGGGTACGGAGCTTTGATGTACTTATTGGAGATCACGTCACTATGCCTCAGCTCTGTGCATTTGTTGTTGAACTTGAATCCTACTGATCCTTGTGGTGTTGGTGCAGCATGCAACTGCTGAACCTGGGTACACCACGGCTTTGAAAATGCATATTTTCAATCACTACTCTCTCTTCTACCGTAGTAACAATTAAGATACGGTACATGTGTGGTCATGTCGAACATCAAGCTTGCTAACACAGTAGTGGAGGTATTTGGCATCATATCTTATCACTGCATCGTGTAGTGCTATCTCCACAGCGATCAGTAAGGCATGTTCCTTGGGTATCAAGTGACCAGAGAACAGAAAGAAAAGATTGTGATGCATTTTGAGTCTTTGCCCTTTGGCAACGCTGCAGAGAAAGCTTTGAGAGGCACTGATAGACAGGTAGCATAGCCTGGCAGATCGTGCCTGTGCATTGGCTTTGGTAAGCCGTTTGCCTTAAAGCTTTATGACAGCACCACGAGTCGGCACCCTTTGGCCAGAGGTCATGGTGAGGCTCTGCATTGGTCGATGTGATGTGGTGATAAGAAGCCATCACTGCAAAGCTGCATTGCATCCACATCAATCGAATTGTTCCTCAAAGCCCAGCCATAGTAGTCTGTCAGCGTGTTTATGAGAACCTGTTTCAGCCTGCCTTTCCATTTTAACGTGTCATTGTTTTGCACTAAGTTGAACAGTGCACTCCCATTCCTCCTTCACAACTGGGGCTACCCCATAAGCATTCTTTCACAAGGGCAGAGTAGATGGTACTGTCTCCATCAAACTCAAATGTTGTGTAACGAAGGTTGTTCTTTGTGAGTGAACGAGTGAAAGGGATCAAGGCTGCCTCGACCTCCATCCTCCCAGACTTGGCATCTGTGTCTTTTTGGTAGATGCTGCCAGCTTGAGTACTCGTGGAGTCTTCAGGTTTGGGCACAGTCTGACATCCGAGGCGCTGGTTTGACAGGACAACAGCATCCAAGATGAGGCCAGTGTCGTACACAAAATCTGCCCCAGCTCCAGTGTGGGATGTGTGTCTACGCTTATGCCAGGTGCCATCGTAGACAACAGTAATGTCTGGTAAATCCTGGCTCCATTTCCTTGTAGGTCTTTTTCACAGCATCTGCTGATTCAGAATCGAAGTTCTCCATTCACTGAGTCTCTGGCTGCCTGAATGCTTTTTTTAGATGTCCCTGGTAGGTCTTGTGATGAAGTCCTATGTGGGACACATTCATTGTAGCCCAAAAGTTGACAGATGTCTACTCTTGTCCAATATGCTTCATAGCCATAATGGCTCAGAGGTTGACCTCAAGAGCCTTTCTTTCGTTCTGACGTGGTGAACTCCACGAACTTGCAACAATCCCACAATGTGGGCATATCAGCTCAAGTTTTGTAGCTAGTCCAAGTTGGGTGGTTAGTCAAATAGTCAGTCTAGTTGCAAAGCAACACTGGCACAAAGTGCTGGTGAGCAGATGGCCAAGCACGCACATATGCACAATGCAAAATACCTCATCATCTGCAGTAGCAGTGGAAGATGTGGGATCGGCTGACATCGCTTGGAATTTTCGTAGTGTCGCGACCGTGGCGCCAAGTTTGCTTCTCCCAGCAGCACGTCTCTGCTGTCTCGATCTCCTCAGGAGTCAGAAAGTGCGTTTTCATGTGTACGATGGATGATTCATTTTTGCTTACGGTGACAGGCGCAATACGGAGGGCGGGATCGGCGAGATTGATGCAATCGGAATAGCAGGCGCACTTGAAACATTGTCTCCTTGCATTGATGACACGGAAGATACATACAAAAATGGGCAACTTGGTTTTACCGGGCACCATTAAGGAAGCCACCAGGCTTCGCAGTCCTTCTTTGACCAATTCCTTTCAGCTTATTCTCCCATCGCATCTATTAGTTTTGCGCCCTGCGGAACTTAAGCTGAGTAATGTTGAACCCTGTGCTACGAATTATTGCCCAAACGTTGCTGATGGGACATCACAAAGCTTTTCGGTAAACTTCGGTCAAAACTTCGGCCTTCTCACGAAGCTCAAGCGGCTTTTTTCGAGTTGTTGCTGACTAGCCATAGTAGCAACACGGCGAACACGGCGTGCACGAAAACAAACAGCGCACACCACGAGGTCACAGCGTACAGCCTGGTAGAAAGTTGCGGGACACGACGTGCACACCCGCCACGAACAGTGGATCTGTGCACTGCGTAGTAGGCGTCGTTGGCGGTCAGCAAAGGCGCGGAGCTCGGTAGCACAGGCATGATGACACTATCACGTGATCACCATTGGGAAACGTCATTGGCTGCTTTTTCTTCTCACCGTTTTTTTTTCCCACGTTTCGCTAGTTTTGCTGGCCGGGCCGCGCATGCTCTTTTTTTTTCTCTCTCTCTCCCACCTGTGCTCTGTTTTGTCCTTGCCCGAGGTCGTACCAAGACAGCCGGCGCAATGCGAAACGCGAACCTACTCCTACTGCGGGGACAAAAGGAGTGAGCGGGGGAACAGTGGGAGAGGACAAGCAGCGGCACTCTTCCGCCTTCGTAGAATCGCATTTCCGACGCCGACGAGCTTGGGTCTGCGTGCGTTGGCAGCACGGATGGTCGTGGCACTCAAAAGCATTTTTTTTTCTTTCCGCTGAAGCGCTGCTCGGACGATCAAGTAAGCTGCGCGGGTGGGGTGCGGCCGGCCGTGAAAATTCATCTTAACTGATTAGCGATTGCAAAGTGTTCATCTTAAGCGGATTTTTTTTGCATTGACTCTATGGGGAACCAAACAAACGACCTCCACTGTTCATCTTAACCGAGGGTTCATCTTAAGCGAGTTCGTCTTAACGGGAGTCTACTGTATAGTTCTGGTTAGTAAAAGGGATGCCACTGCCCAAGCAAAGAAGCGCTTGGCAAGTCAGCCTGACCTCTCATAGACCAGAGGTACCGGCCCAACCTTGGCACCTGCCTCAGGTTCGGCGTTAGGGGTTGACAATGTCCTTAAGTCAGCTGGCTTTCAGCAGTCGACCTTAGCTCGGCGCGACTGACCATGCACCACACATGGGCTGACCATCTGCCAGCATTACTGAATTGTCGGCCGATTACTGCCCAATGCCCGGTAGTGGCTGGTAGACCACTCAAAGCCACAGCCTAGCGTCTGGTGCCACCCATTGCGCTGGTACTCATGCCATGCATTTAATATACTGCAGCTGATGCATATATAACGTGGTAGCACAAATGCATCAAGAAAAGCTACTGGCTCCATGAAGAAGTGAATTTGCTGCATATTGTTTTTCAACAGTGTTCATAAAAAGCTCAGGATTTGCTTTGGACATGACTGGTTAGAACATGTCGGCCGAATGTGGAAGATAGGCTTGAGGTTTGGTCTTCTTTTGGCAGCATCTCGATTATTTGATTTCTGCAATACTGAGGCAGGTGCTATCTTGGTCAGCTACACAAAGACGTGTTTACTAACTCAATATTCCCTTTCGGTTACTGTTCTACATTGCATGCAATTATGGGGTGAAAGGTGAGAAAATGTATTGACTTTGCTCACTGCCACCAACTGTGCCAAGCTTTAAGAAATGACAAGATATCACTAGTGCAGGGTCTGCCTTGATCACTCCAGTGTATATATGTATGGAGACGAACGAGTGCTCTAGATAAGCTATTAAGCAGTTCTAATGGTGACTCATGGGTCCCGCATTCTCCACGATTGCATTTCCGCAAACACGAATGCGGGACTCATTGTGTATTCGTCACATGCTTAATTAGCCGTATGGTCTGTTGGATCGAGGTCGACAACCTTTCCAGCATTACCTTGTGTGCACCTGTTGGATTGTATAAACATCCCAAGCACCCGTATCGTGTCTACCTCTGGCATTTCGTTTTCCTGGATTTCTAGCTGTATCTTGTTCGGCTTTGTTTTGCAAGCCCTTCCATTGTTACGGATGACCAACAGTTCTCATTTCTGTGGGAAGCATTCCAGTCCAGCCCAACAGGCGTGAACGTCTATGACGTCCGCCGCCTCTTGTAGGGCTTCCTCGATTTGCCCGTCTGATCCCTGACACGTCCAAATCGGGACATCATCAGCGTATAGGGTGTGTCTAATGCCATGTATGGCGTCAAGCTTTTTAGGGAGCGTGATAAGCACTGCGTTGAATAGAAAAGGGGATAACAATGATCTCTGCAGCATGCCCCTGTTTTCTAGTGGTAAGCTTTCCGACTTGAATTCCCCTATGGTAAGCTCTGCAGTTCTGTTGGACAAAAAATCTCTTATATACTCGCAGGTGTGTTGCCCTATGTTTAGTTCCGAGAGGTTGGACAGTATAGCCTCGTGGGAGACTTTATCGAATGCTTTCTTCAAATCCAACCCCAGGATGGCCCGCGTATCGTGACCGTTCCCCGAGTCTGATTTCTGTGGAGAGTTCAAGCATCACGTCCTGCGTGGACAGATGTGGCCTAAATCTGATCATTGTGTGCAGCATGAGGCGATGGGTTTCTACGTAGTTATGCAAACGCGTGAGAAACATCCGGGGAGGTGTTCTTCTGAACACTATTTCCTATACGGGTGGGATGTTGTGTATCGTTAACCAGGGTGAGACCCTCTCTTTGGAAGAATGTCCATATACATGAGCCTTTTGAGCAATTCTTTGTGTACCCCCCAGCATCAGTGGCTTGCGTTCAAGTCGCCTACTATCATTAATGGGTGATTAGCACTGATGCTGAGAGCACGTTGTAGGGCCTCTATTAAGGGGGCCAGCTTTGCTTTGGGAGGACTAAATATTTAGAATGAAAAGGCTGGGGCTTTTTCATTCCTTGGGAGCAGCTCGACCTATAGACAATCAACGCCCTGTACTTCGAGGATGTGATCCGCGGCTGTATAATTCCGATGCACTAGCGTCTCGACTCTGTATTGCTGAGATTTTGACACCATGTGCAGTGTGTAGTTAAGCAATTTCACGGGGCGTTTTGTTTCTTGTAATGTGATGATAGTGGGGTGTCTTCTATCAGGAGAGCCTGTAACTGAAGCTTTGGGCAGAAGCCTCTGCAGTTCTGTTGCCACACGCAAAAACTATGTTGGTGTTCCGCCATTGTGAAGGTCAGGGGTCTGGCGTGCAGGGTCTGGCCTGTTATTAGCGTACTAAGAGCAGTTTGGATCTGCTGCATCTATTGTTGCATTTGTTGCTGCTGCAGCTGGACTTGCTGCTCGAGCACTACCATCCTCGCGTCGAGATTCGTTGCCCAGGTGTTAGTGCTAGTAGCTATAGATTCAAATACTTCTCCGATCTTTTGCTTAAGTGGGATGGAGGCTACAAGGTCAAAGTTGGTCGGGGTCTGAGTTGGCACATTGTCTTGGTTTGTAGCCTTCCTTTTAGGAGGCGTGTGTGATGAGTCTGAGGAAGTATTTCTGTGGCCGGACTCGTGGGCCGGAGGGGGCGGGTGTGTTTTACTCAGGGGAGGAGACTGAGATTCCTGCCGCCCTCTGCAGGTAAAAAGGTGCCGGGTAAGCATTTGCATCTGTTTTGTCAGTTATGGAATTTGTTCAGCTTGTAATTGATTTTGTGCTGTAAGCAGTTGAATTTGTTCTTTATGCTGTGGATTTTCTTTGACCGGTGAGGGAGATCGCGGGCCCCATTTCACCTTATTTTCTCGCTAAGGAGGCTGGTCGACCAGAGGCGAGAAAGACTGGGATCGGTCCTTGGTTTTGGAGATGTCTTTCTGGTCGAGGACTGCGATCGCTGGTGCTGACGGTTGCGGCTCTCAGAGGCCTTGTGGTGCTTGCATCTGGACCTGCGTGGCTGGTCTCCATCGGTGTCCTCCGTCTTGGGGTCCAGGGTCGGTTTCTTGTATCCCGGTCAATCAAAGCGGTTCGGGCACTTCCGGGCGCCTGTGACGTGTGGGCCCTCACAGAGGATGCACAGAGGTGCGCACATGGGAGGGTCCATCACCGCGTGAGCCACACCACACCTTTGGCATAGATTTCGCTTCTGTTCCGTGCAAACGTCGCTGTGATGCCCGGGCTGTCTGCAGTTGTAGCAAGCTTCAGCCCTGGGGAGGAAAGGGTGGCAGCGGTATATTGCGCCGTAGAAGCGAAGGTGTTTTGAAAATGTACTGATGCGTACGAAGGTGACAAGAATGGATTTCATATGTCCGAGTTTTCTTGCGTCGGTGATATACTTGAGACTCTGGTTGAGTGCTTCTATATCTCGGCAAATATCTCTTCCGAGGTTTGGTCGTGGATAGCATATACGATACCGCGGATGGCGTTATCCAGTGGGGTAATTTACAGCCTCACCGGGTAGGCTTGGTCGACAATTCTGATCTGCTCTAGCCGCACATATTGGCGAACTTGGTCTTCAGATGGTGTGCTGATGATGAAGGAATTGTGTCGGGGGTTCGAAGTGCGGTGGTAACTAAGGGCAGGATATATCCTCTGTTGTGCTTTCCGAGGTCCAGGCCTCTTACCAGCCGATACACAATTTTTAAATCTTGTGGGGGGACCAAGATACTTTGTTGGGCGAGTTGGTACTTGTACTGTGGCTTTCTTTTATCTTGTCCTTTGTCTTCATGTTCGCGCTGTTTAAATTAATTACTTGTGGGGGGAGTTTTGGCCTGACGTTTCACAAAAGTTGGAGAGGACTTGCGTTGTTCAGACTGCGTCGGCCGTTGGTATAACGGGCATGGTCGTAGCAGCCTGCTGATCGGTTGATCGGATCCAGCAATGCGCCGAGCCTCAGTTGCGCGGTTACATCTCACTTCTGTCTCAGAAATCAATGGTGTATGTTCCATTCTATCGTCTCCGTCGGGCCGTTGCTGGTGTGTTGCGAAGTCCCGCGGGCTTGCAGCTGGCGGTAGCTGCCGGGTGGAGGGAACAGCCGCGGCAGCGAGAGGTGGGCCCAACAGTTGTCTGGGAACTGGAGCCCCGCTTGAAACGGTGGGTCTAGATTTGCTGGGAGAGGCACCGGAGCTGGTGAAAACGCGTCTGTTCTCGATGCATTCTCGGAGGGAACTCAATTTGTATTGGAGACTCGACAAGGGAGCATCAGATTCTAATTCATATGCTCTGGATGCAAACACATCACTTCCCAACAACATTGAACAGTCAATTTGGTTTGCAATGCCGTTAACAATATGTAACCATATACACAGCTGAAAAATGGACTTCTAACAACTCACTGTTGCTGCAGCACATACTGGTGTCTGCAACCAAACAAATCCTGCAAAAAAAGCAATCCTGAAAAGTAGGCAGCCCTTGATGGAACTTTCTCTGGGAGTAAACAGAAGCCCTGCAGAAATGAAAGAACAGAATGCATTTATTGCAACAGAATTGTGAAGATCAATAGCAGATATCCAGCATAATTTCTGTGGCATGCCTGCCTACAGTATACCAGTGCCCCTCAGGTTAAGGCATGTGCTTAACACAAAAGTTGCACTCCAGCCAGAATTCCTGTACTGACTATAGAACATCCAGACACATTGTAATGGCACATAGCACAATAACTGCAGAGTGGGTGAGGGGCTCGAATAAGACAAAAATAATTAGAGGTGTACGTAAGAGGACAGGGCCATAACAAAGAACTCTGGATTCTGCACAAAATACAGACACTTATACATCGATACATCACTTCCGCTCAAAATGTATATGTAGCCACTGGGACCTGATGATACTGCCTTGAGCTCCCCAAGCAGCACACCAACAATGGACCAGCGCTGGCGTAACATTGGTAAAAAACGGCACGAACGTCGGACCGTCATTGGCATTTAGGCCAAAAGAGACTTTTTCCAACCTTGGGCCGACGTTCATGCCACGATTGGACCACTCTCCAGCCTACATTTGTCCGACATTATGCCATGATTGAACCACTGTACTGCCCATATATTCATGTTGGCCCGCCGTTCACCCATTATTGAACCACTGTACTGCCCATATATTCATGTTGGCCCGCCGTTCACCCATGATTAGACCACTGTTATGCCGATGTGATAACATTGGCCCGACATTCATGCCACGATTGAACCTGCATTCAGCCGTCTACCAAAAGTGGACATGCCACAATTAGACCATTGTTTAGCCTATCTGTTAAAGCTGGCCCAGAATTCAGGCCATGCATTTTCAGTGCATTCCAGCTAATATTTGCATTATACAAGCCACATGGTTTACTACTGCCAAACTGCAAGCACCCTTTATATACACATGCATAAAATGAGGCGCAACAAAAATCAAAGTGTTATCATTTATTTAAAAATAAAATATAGTCCTTGGCCAGAGGCAACCAGGTACAGAGGCAACTCATGAGCAGGCTCAGGTGCCAGCAGGGCCCTGCAAGGCAGCACTGGAGGTGTGGGCCGGGTGAGGCAGTGAGGGGGCCGTACTGGATGCCGCCGAAGCATAGGGGTTCGGTGTGGTTGCCAGGCTGGCGGCAGAACTTGTATTCAGTGTCTCGGCAAAGCGCCGCTTTCTACCGCCACCACGGTCCACTGACCCTGGCAACCACTTCTTAATGAAGCCGTGCGCTTCAGCAACATCCACGCCTGTCTTTTGGCAGATGACATCTGCACAAGATAAGTGGACATTTTAGGCCAACAGGAACACTTTGTTGGCTCACAGAAATCAAGCTTATTTCACTGAAAGAAAAACAGAAGAATAAAAGGTAGCGCAAAGGGACGAGGACAGAGGAACCAGCCCAGCAACAAGTTTTATTGAAAAAAACAGAAGAGGACACACAAATAAATGTTACACGGAATGGGCCTCATAATTCAAGGACTATAGGCAACCAAATGCAACTTTAGAAAAAGCTCTCGCAAGAAAGCTCTTCTAACCAACTGTATATAGCTACTATGACATTATGGTCCACCTTTCAAGGACTAGAGGGGGAACACAAATAGCTGGCCATTGCAACATGACTGCAATGCTGCGAGAAAAGATGGACTTGACTGGTTTGAGGGCTTTTTCAAAATACATCTGCTGTTCATTCTTTAGATGCCCACTGAGGATAACTGCAACCAGCCCCAGAAACAATTGCAGTAACAAAATATTCATCTGTTATAAAAAAAGAAGACGTAAGCTGGGTAAAGTGGTAACAGATTTTACAGATGAAAACAAAGTGCAGCAAAGCCTGTTACATGTGCTTTCGCTCATGTTTTAAAATTAAAAGCTACTGTAATTAATAAAAAATATACCTGTGACCACCTTGCACAATCTTAGGCCGATAAAGGAAAGTTTCCCTTTCCGGCCGTGCAGACTGTACAGACGTACGGACACCCCCATGATGGCCGTCATGGCGTTGGCCGCCACCTCCTTTAACCCTTTTCCCCCAGGCGGAGCAGCTGCTGTCGCTGAAAAGAAAGAAAATCATAGTTGCGCAAATGTTATTAGACCTAAAATAACAAGTACTGTTAGTTTATTTCTGAATAGAATAACTGAGAACTGTGTGACCAATTGTCAGCAGCTCATACAATTGTGCCTGCTATTTAATGCATCATTCTTGTATGATGCAACAGCTCTCTACTACTGCAAACAAAGACATTATTTTTTTCTAATTTGCTAGGACCAGACAAATTTAGGTGCTGAGCAAAAGTGGTCGCTCTTATCATGTTATAACTTGAGGCTTTTAGCAGATATGTGTGCTGGATGTATTTGGGCTGCAGTCCCAAAGGAATTCGGGCTAGGAGCATGCTGTAGAAGAGGGGTTTGCAAATTTTAACCATCTGGAATCCTTAACGTGCACTGACATCGCACAGCACACGTGCACCTTGCTTTTCACCTCCATGGAAAAGTGGTTGCTGCAGCCAGGTTTGAACTCTTTTTGGGTTCAGCAGTTGAGTGACTGAGCCGCTGCCGCGGGGCCCATTATCCCAAAACTGAGCATGATCTAATATTATGTACCCCAAGCACATGAGTAAAGCCTGTTTCACATGCAAGCGAAAACGCTAGCGATTTCTGCCGCGGCGGCGCAAAAACCTGCTTGGAGCGGCGGGGGCAGCTTCTGCGGCGCGAGCGGCGAGGTTCGGGAAAGTTGGAATCCCATCGCCGCGAACGAGCGGCAGCACCGCTTGTCAACCAATGAGACGGCCGCGCGTTGCCACGTGACCAGTGCGAAACTTGCGCGGGAAACCCTGGAAATGAGGCTGTGTTTATTTCCTCGCGTGCTGCTGGTGGTGCTGGAAAAAATTATATAAACAATAAAAAGTAATCATGATTTAATTCTTAAAACGCAAGATTTGCATTTATTTATACAAATGTTTAGAAGAAGTGACGAAATCATATTTAAAACTGAGCTTGTTCGTTCTTGCAAGTGCTTGCAAGCCACCGAAACCGACTGCAAGCGTGCGTTGTTTACTAGCAACGTTGGTTTTCGCAGCGCCGCGCCGCTGTTCGCTCAATCGCTTGCATGTGAACCGCGCTTTAAGCTGCATGCCTAGCAACCACTTTTCTTTAAGCAGTCTTAACATTC
>JAJIZL010020032.1:2974-16166 GCA_023969395.1 Amblyomma maculatum | reverse complement strand
TGGCATTAGGGTATAAGAAGTTGAGGGTGTTCCAAAATAAACATTGTTTAAAGTCAGCGCTCGTTGTGTCGTCCTCTAATCTTGTGCTCCCGTCCTGTGTTCCGCGCTGTTATCCTCAAGATGTTAATCGTTCCTCTTTGATGCATTTTATGTCGCCAGCAATTGCTTCCAGTTGTTTGGAAATCTGAATGAGCTCAGGACCGGGGTTCGTCTCGATATCCCCCGCTAGCAGCAGTAGTTCAGCAAGGTGTGCTGCTAAATCACAGAGTGAAGGACACAGCAACCTTGGGCACGGCAGCGTGCATATTCAAGACGAAGACGCATCAAAGCCTTGTATGCTGCCAATTGTACGTTTGCGGGAGTCTTTGACAGTTTACGCCACAAACACCAGAGAGTCTTCAGGTCTTTCCAGCAAATAACATCAATGTGGGCGTTCCAACTTAGGTTATTGCTTCTCTAGACGCCAAGGTATTTTACAGACGCGGATTCTGGAAGTTTTACGCCAGCTATACAATATGAATGTGTCAGGACAGTACTCTTTTTAAAAACTCTGAGTACCATTATTTATTAATATTAAGAAACATGCCCCATTGGGTGCACCAATTAGAGATCTTTTGCAGATTACTATTAAACTTAATCTGGTCTACTGTGGAGTTAATTGTAGAGTATAGAACGCAGTCATCAGAAAATAGTTTAACTCTAACTTCTGAGTCACCTGTATTCGCTAAGTCGTTCACATAGATCAGAAATAGAATAGGTCCTAGAACAGATCCTTGTGAGACACCAGATGAAACCGGTAGTGAATCAGAGTACTCATTGGTAACATTAACATAGTAAAATCTGTATTTTAGGTAGGCTTTAATAAGGTCAATAATTTTAGGATTGATTCCGGCAATGTAAAGTTTTTCTAGATGTTTAGTGTGTGGAACCTTATCAAAGGTTTTGGCGAAGCCTAGAAAAATAGCGTCCGTTTGTAGTTTGTTATTAACTGCAATAAACATATCATGACAAGTGGTAATCAGTAGTGAGATGGTAAATACGCCACGCCTAAACCCATGTTGTTCATTAGAAAGAAAATTGCTGAATTCCAAAAATTCTGTCAAGGCGCGGCAAATTACATGTTAAAACATTTTGCAACTGTTCGAGAGCAAAGAAATCGGGCGATAATTAGATACACAAGTTGGCTCGCTTCCCTTAAATATTGGTACGACACGTGTAGTTTTCCATTCTGATGGTACTGCGCACTGAGCCACACAGGCATTGAAGATAACAAAGAGATAATGGGGCAACCATTCTGCATAGCAGCGAAGAAAAGCTGATGGAATGTTATCAGGCCCACTGGACTTTTTAACCTCAAGTTTCAAAAGCAGGTTAAAAATACTTCGTGGGAGACGACATCTAGCAATAAAGAGGAATAGTCGTCTAACTTAGAAGCAAAACTCGAGTTTTTTCAGCATACACCGATTTAAAATACTCATTGAATACGCTAGCATTGTTTTCTAGCCCTGTGGCAGGTCAACCACTGACTAATATTGATATATTGCGTTATTTTGTGCCATTCATGTAACACCAGAACGTCTCGGGGGCTTTTCTGAGAAAACGACCAAGCGTATTAGTAAAATATGAGTCCCTCACTTGCTTGATATTACTTCCTAATGAGCTGCCCAACATGCTCACATTTGCCTCATGCCGTTTACTAGAACACCGCATTCGTTTTAATTTACGTTTAGTGTGGATTATGTCCCGCGTAATCAATGGGTTATGTTTTTTTTTCTTCAGAATATTAGGGATATACATTGTCAAGCAATCAAGGCGTAGTTTTTTAAACATGCACCATAATACACTTACATTCTTCTCAGCCTTAAAACTGTCAAAATAAGTCTGTAGAAAATCCAAGATTCCCCCATCATCAGCTCTGTTAAAGGTTTTTTGCGGCGATGGGTAGTTTTTCACATTCAACATAAGCTGACAGTTAAAAAGCACACGAAACGAGATTATGGTGAGATACGCCTTTCAAAACATCAAAAGAAATACACTTAAGGGCATGGCTACTAAACACTAAGTCACGAATGTGGGATATAGGGGTACATATTCTGGTGGGTCTGTCAACAATCTGCGTCAGATTACAGGTAGAGGCAATATGCAAAAGGCGCTCAGAATATCAAAGTTGTGGCGAAACTGCGTTTCAAGAGGAAGCCATAGCTTTTTGAAGCCGTATTGCTTGCACATGTCGGTGATAGTGAAATATTAGGCGCTAATTTAATATGGTTAATTGTGGTATCGACAGAAACCTTTCATTGCTGGTGAAAAATGTTTGTATTGATAGCAGTCTTATTTGACTAGTCACTTTTGGGGACTAAAGAATGTTCCTGAACCAGCACTTTTTTGCAGATTCTTCAGCCTAGCATTCCGAGGTGAAGAAAGGCTTTGCAATTGAAACTCCTCCCCAAACAAATATTTTTATAGCTAACAAGCGCATCTCTGAAAATTAACCAAGCATCACAGAATAAAAAAAAATCTGAGTTATGCCCCCTGCGACTTTCAACAGAAATGTGTTAGTGTGACGTCATTTGTAAACACTGTCACTGATAAAGGAAGAATAGCACAAGAAAAAAAATTCAGCCATTTGAACAACAAGAGGCGCCATATCGCTAAGGCTAAATTGCATCTGATGCTATTTTACCATATTCGTCACACTTTCATCGCTTTTTCACTTTTGATCGCTGCACTCTAGAAATACAGGTGATAAATATGACAACACACAACAGCAATGTAACTAGAGTGGGTATTTA
Organism: Amblyomma maculatum; assembly: GCA_023969395.1. Lineage (NCBI taxonomy): Eukaryota > Metazoa > Arthropoda > Arachnida > Ixodida > Ixodidae > Amblyomma > Amblyomma maculatum. The sequence goes on along the minus strand of JAJIZL010020032.1, from coordinate 13,374 downwards.
CACTACGCTTTAATAATCGCTTCTTATATTTGTACCCATTTTCTTCGAGGCTGTGCTTTGCAGTAAACTGTGGAGTTGCGTACAGCTACTGAAGCTAAGATGGCAAAACGTTCCAGAAAGTGACTGACAACAAATGCCGATTTTATTTCATTTTGCAGTATGCAGAGCATCGCAGCTAACCTCTATTTCCGGCAGATTTGCGTAAAATATTGTTTGAGGACACAATGTATCGCGCCGACTTAACAAAATTGTCTTTTAAGCCGCCTCAAAACTTATTTCAATAGCCAGAAAGTTAATTACCGGGATAAAAAAAAAGCGGGTCAGCACGAGATCCGAAATCGACCATGAAAAGAAGATCATTTTTTCTGCGTTGCGGCAAGAGATGCGTCGGCCAGACCGAAAGATGTATAAACATAAAACTGGGTAAACATCGAAGGAACTGCGACAAAATTAACAATCTAAGCAACCTCGCCAAGTACGTCAGTAGCTGAAAAAATGCTTACTAAAATTCCAAGAAACCGCTATTATCGGCAATTTCAAAAGCCGCGGCGAAAGATTAATGCTTAAAGCATACTGTTACGCCGCGTAGCGGCGCACTGAGAAGCAGCAGAAGCAGAAGAAGCGGAGGAAGCGAGGCGCGCGCAGACTGATCCGGTTTTTCTGAGCCGTGTGCGTCCGTTCTTCATACGAAGTTCACTCGTAATAAAACCATTTCATCCGTTACATTTGGTGCTAGGCGCTGGGTAAAAACGTTCTGGATCCGCCAGTACCTCGCCGCAGCCGTCGTGTAGCAGGTTTGCCACCTTTTTCTCGTCAGCAGTACCTTTCAATGGCTACCACCCGCACGACGCGGACTCATGAACAGCGACCTGAAGAGACGACGGCCTTTCCCCACCAGCGAAAGCCACGTACGTTCCACGGTGAGCCCGAATATGACGTTAAGGAATGGCTCCGACATTACGAAAGATGCAGCAAGTACAACCGCTGGAACTCAATCGCACGTCTGTACAACGTTGTTTTCTTCCTCGATGGCACGGCTCTGACTTGGTTTGATAACCACGAAGAACTGTTGACGACCTGGGACCGATTCGTTGAAGACATTGCGAAGTCCTTTGGGGATACCCTTGCGAAGAAAGAACGCGCTGAGCATCAGCTTTCCCAGAGAACCCAGCTGCCCGGTGAGACATGCACACGTTATATAGAGGAAATATTGAAACTTTGTCGCATTGTAAACCGGCAGATGTCAGAAGAAGACAAGGTAGGGCACCTTCTCAAGGGGATTGCTGAGGATGTGAACAACTTCCTTATTTCGCGGGACACCCTTGCCACAGTAGCAGATGTCATCAAGCAGTGCCGGGCATTTCAGGTGTTAAGGCAAGTCGGATAGCACCCAAATTTGGCCGTCTTTCAAATGTGGCAACTGTTGCCGGTATCAACATTCCGGAGGCTGAAGACGTCGCTTCTATGGTCAGGAGGATTATACGCGAGGAGCTGTATATTCAGCGGCAACGTATAAATTTTGATGCACCTTACCACCCGACATCGAGGTCCGTATCATCATGGGAATAACGCACGCCATGGGCTGCACAAAATAACAGCGAATCATCTTACAACGGCGTGGAGTGGACCCTGCAACCAACATCGCAACCTTATTTTCAGCAGCGTCCAGCCCATCCGGATGAAGTGTCTCGTGGTGCTCCTCGTCGCGCTTCTGTTGCCCAATCTCGGCTTCCTAGGGATCCTGAAGTGAACTACCAGAGCCGCCAGCCACCCGTATGTTACGGCTGTGGGGGCCGCGGACATATCTTCTGCTTTTGCCGCGTCGTCAAATTACCCGACCTTCTGTTTAACGAGCGCCGCGCTTCATGAATGGTTCCCAGTGGAAACAGCAGCCACCCGCTCGCTACCTTCTATCGGCCCTGTTCACTTTAATGCCACGCACGGAATTACTCCCCTGTGTCCGATCGCAGCATCACTCCCCCACCGCAGCGACAGCCCCGTTCGCCATCTCCACGTCGCTGCTTTGTATCTCCACCGCTGGGAAACTAAGTGGTGCAACCGATGGAGGTAACGTCGCCGGATGGTCAATTTCACGCATACCTCTACCTAATGTGATGCTAAAGTGTAGACAATGTTAAAACAGATGCTTTGGTTGACACTGGTGCCGGCTGTGTCAGTTAGGAGCCTTTCATTTAAGAACCGCCTTCGACAGAAAGTTATGTTTGTGTCGGACAAAAACACTACGTTTTGTGCAGTTGGGGTTGAAACTTTATTTCCGGTTGGCCTGTGCTTAGTTTCAGTTGTAATTGGTGACGACTGCTATAGGACAGAATTCGTTGTATTGAGACGTGCCCCGCATGATGTTATCTTGGGGGTTGACTTTTTGCGCGAGTGTGGTGCGACTTTAGACTTTAGTGCCGGTGAAATTTGTTTGCAGCCTAACATTATCCCCACATTAGTAGATAAGATGTCTCAGAGTCATCAAAGAGCTGTCTCCTTGAAGGAAGATGAGCTGCTGCCTGCGATGACAGCGACGTTTCTCCCCGTCAAGCCATCTGAATCCTTCATGGGTAGACAGTCAATAGTCGTCGAGCCAGATGTCTCGAATGGAGCGAAAAAAATATTTTGGTGCCACGCTCCAGAGGGAAGGGGGAGGGGGTCGTGGAGGCGAAGGATGGTAGCGCATGCTTCTGGGCTATGAACGTGTCAGAAGAGCCTGCTCGTCTTCCTTCTGGTTTGACGCTCGCGAGATTTTAGATTTATGTTACTAATACCATTGGAATTATTACCGATTGCAGAGGATTCGCGAAGGGCAAGTCTGAATATCGTGCTGAGTTTGAGAGCATGGTCAACAAATCGATCCCATCTAGTAAACGTTGCATTCTGCAAGACATTTTGACAACTCATGCCCAAGTGCTGGACTTTGCCTAACCGGACCGGGCAGCCTTTTCCCACCTTCTCGGCTACAGCACAAAATTAACACAGGAAACGCACCCCCTATTCGCCAAAAACCTTACAGAGTCTCCCCGCCAGAGCGCAAGATAATTCAAGAACAGGTGGACGAAATGCTGCACAAAGGAATCATCCAAGAATATTCGAGTCCGTTGGCCGCACCTGTGATATCGTTGCGAAAAAAAGATAGTTCTTGGCGATTTTGTGTAGACTACCGTCATTTGAATGCGGTAACAAAGAAAGACGTATACCAGTTACCTCGCATTGATGACGCTGTCGACTCTCTGCATTCGACGTCATATTTCTCCTCTTTTGATTTGTGATCTGGCTATTGGCAAATTCCTCTATATCCATCCGACCGTGAGAAGACTGCTTTTGTAACACCAGATGGCTTATACGCATTTAATGTAATGCCCTTTGGATTATGCAATGCTCCAGCGACGTTCGAGCGATCTATGGACACTATCCTTCGTGGCCTCAAATAGGAAATATGCATGTGTTACCTTGATGATGTTATCATTATTGGAAAGACCTTCCAAAAGCACAATGGGAGGCTCCATAAAGTTCTTGAATGCATTGGCAAAGCGGGCCTCATTTTGAAATCGAAGAACTGCCATTTTGGAGAGCGACAAACTTTAGTTCTAGGGTTCCTCGTCAACGAGGATGGCATCAGGCCGGATCCGCAGAAGATTGCTGCAGTACGCGACTTCGAAACTCCACGCACCCTGAAAAGTCTTCGGAGCTTTCTTGGCCTCTCTTCTGATTTTCGTCGCTTCATTGCTGGTTTTGCGCAACTTGCCCAACCCCTTACTTCTCTACTGCACAAGGATTCTCAATTTGTGTGGACCCCAGAGTGCAAATCCTCTTTCAATCTGCTCAAGTCTTCTCTAACTTCAGCACCCCTGCTGCGCCACTTCGACCCTTCTGCTGCGATGGAGTTTCACACTGACGCCAGTGGCGTCGGTCTTGGGGCGGTGCTTGTGCAGCTGCATAATGGGGCTGAATACGTTGTTACATATGCCAGCCGCACGTTGACAAAATATGAACGGAACTACACAGTTAGCGAATTAGAGTGCCTCGCAGTTGTGTTCGCTGTGCACAAGTTCCGACCATACCTATATGGACGCTACTTCACCACAGTTACTGACCACTGTGTAGAACAGCGCGAAAAAACGACAGGGACGAAGGTTCCTTCATCCCTGTCGTTTTTTTCGCGCTGTTCTACACAATGGATTACCAACATACCCAAGCTTCTGTTTTACTGACCACCATTCGCTATGCGGTCTCATCGGACTTCGCAATCCATCTGGTCGTCTGGCGCGCTTGGAATTACGCCTACAAGAATACAACTTTGGTGTCGCGTACAAGAGTGGACGACATCACAGTGATACAGACTACTTGTCACGGCACCCATTGCCGACTTCCGTTAACGATGAAGACGGCTTCGACGGGTGTTTAGCCTCAATCGCGTCGACGTTTCCTAGTATGGCGGCATTTAGGCGAGAACAACGCAACAACCGATCACTACAGCCTCTTATACAAGAGGCAGAAGGAAGAGCAGAGTCAACGCAGTTTACTATTGAAGATATTGTTTTGTTCAATAGAAGAACTACTCAGCTGACGGTGCTGCCCTCCTTTTGGTCATCCCAAAATGTCTCCGTGCACAACAAGTTTTGCATGCCATGCACGATGATATTACCTCTGTACATCTGGGCTTCTGTCGTACCCTGCATCAAATTCGCCAGCGTTTTTATTGGCCACACATTTATAAGACCACCAAGCAATACGTTGCGACATGTGAAAAATGCCAACGACTTAAGGCACGCACCACCACGCTGGCCGGACCTTTACAACCCGTCAAGCCACCTACTCCACCTTTTGAAATGATTGGAATTTACCTGCTCGGTCCTTTTCAAAAGCCTGTAGAGGGCTGCCGCTGGATTATCGTCTGCGTTGACTATCTTACCAGATACGCGGAGACCACTTCTCTTGCTACCGCAACTACCGCAAATGCTGCTGATGTTTCGTCGTTTCTTTTGCATTCAGTTATTCTTCGCCATGGCGCACCCCGTGTTAATATAAGTGATCGTGGTCGGCAATTGACTGCTGATGTCCTGGAAGAAATGCTCCGACTTTGTGACTCACACTACCGACACTCCACACCGTATCATCTGCAGACCAACGGTCTCACCGAGCGCACTAACCGCACCTTAACAACCATGCTGTCCATGTATACGTCTCGTCTGACCATCGCAACTGGGATGCAGTGCTACCGTATGTGACGTACGCTTATACCACTGCGAATCATGAAGTTACCGGCTATTCTCCTTTCTATGTACTCTATGCAAGAATGCCTCACGTTTTCTTAGACACCATCTTCCCATTTTCCCCTAATGAAGATGCGTCTGTTTCCCAGATACTATGCCACAAGGCCTACGACAATGTCAGCCACTCAGCGATTCTAGCCATTCTACACTGGCTACGTTTCCCTACCAGAGTATGTAGCTTTGTAAGGTCATTCTTAGAAGACCGTACTATTTCTATAAGGATTGGTAAAGAACGTGATGGACACTTCAGCGTAAAGAGAGGTGGGCCTCAAGGATCCGTGCTGGCACCAATACTATTTAAAATGGCGCTCCTACCTTTGGCCTGGCAACTCGCAACCATTCCGGACATATTTTATCTGATGTATGCAGACGACGTCACAGTATGGTCACTACACACGGATCTAAGCCGCCAAGAATTAGGCCTTCAGACTGTTCTTCGCAAGACATCTGAGTGATGCACGAAATTGGCCTCTCCTTCTCAGTAGAAAAGACAAACTCTGTCTACCACAAACCGATGGGGTAGACGCAGGCTCTTACAAGCATCATTACAGCTGTCATTGAACGGGCATCTGCTCACTACCACTTCGTCGATGCGAGTCCTTGGTGTCGAACTGGACAGTGCTGGTTCAGCAGCGCCGTGGGTACGGTCTGCACGACAGAAAGCCGCTAGTACACTGCACCTATTTCGACGCATAGCCCAGACAACAGGCGGCGCTTGCAGGAACATGGCTCGAACGTTAGTGCGTCATGTGTTACAGCCTCGGCTTGTCTATCAAGCCCAATTTCAACGTCTCACATCAAGAGATTGGGACCGCTTGCAAGCAGTCAATAGAGAGGCAATGCGAGCCATCACTGGCCTCCCTCGCCTGACATCCATTCCCACTCTCCAAGCGGAGGCCGAGCTGAACACCACTGATGGGCTCGTCGAGAAGCGTCGTGCAGCGCGCTACCTGAAGCGTGAAGCTATTGCTGCAGTGGCTGCATTAGCGCATTATTTTTATTCGTCTTGTACGCTGCTTCAAGCAACGCCTTCGGAATCTCCATGGAATCGGCCAAAGATTACAAAGAACGGTCCGCTACGAGAAAAGCGCCGAGTTCAACATTCGGTGCAAGAAGCGGAGCCGGATCATTACACAGACACTACAGGGGCACTTCAAGCTTATGTAAACGCAAGCACTGACTATGAGATTTTACATACTACCCTCATTTGTCCATTGCTTCCTGAAATACGCCACATATGTTCATATAGAACAGAAGCAACGCACCTTCCTTTTCTAATAGCTGAGCTCGTTGTCATTCGCGACGGTTTGTCTACATTAGCAGACAGCCTATATGCTGCACCCCCGACCATTCTGATCTTGCCTACAGAATCAACCCAAGCAGTCCGAGCATTACGGAGTATAGCTAATAGCTTCGACATTATCAACGATATCTGCAATATTGTGCAAACATATCCTTGCCCTGTGCGTGTGGAGTGGGCTCTCCGCACTACGCTCCGTCTCACAGAAACTGCTGATGCATCCTGTTCCCAGAAAGTGACATATCCTCTGCCTATGCTAAAGTCCGCAGGAGATGCCGTAGTGACTGCAAAAGAATTTCTTCGCCGCTAAACGCGTGCTTTAATTCCACCGTGTGGATCAAACCTTCCCGCCGGTTTAACTCGCCGTGAGGAGGTGGCGCTGAGAAGAATCCGCTTCGGTGCTGCGTTAACGCCTGCTCTAAAATCTTTCTGGGCCACCCAGATTGCTCTCATGAACTGCCCTTTCTGCCCAGCTCCTGCTATGGAGGCCACCACTTTCTAACAAGTTGTCCTGGTCTTCGCGTGGCCCGCAAAACACACCTTAGAAGCCACTCTTACCACCCTACCAGACCGCCCGACACAGAGGTATAGACACATGGCCCACACCACCGAGAGCTGTTGGCATTCATTGCTGCCACAGGCCTGTACCAATATAGTTCAAACCTTTTGCCGAAGGGCGAACTTGCGCAATAAAAAAAAATTCGGTACTCTCGGTTAAGCGTAACCACCGTGAAGCCAGCCGTGCAGCAGTGGTAATAACCTAATTAGGTGCAGGAGCAATGACAGAACGGCCGCGGACTTCAGTTGTGCTGACTTAATTGAAATCCCAATTGGCCGCAATCGCTGCCAAGATTCAATTAGAGTCATCGGCATGCATATCATCAGTGCAAACCACAGCTGATTCCAAAGGCAAGATTTATTTTTTTTTCCTTGTCATGACAGAGGCCCACAGCGCTGAAAATTTCTTATCTTCTGGGAGACTATAAAGCACCATGTCGCCTGGACCACCAAAGTTCGCACAACGGAAAGCAAGGCTGATAGCCACCAGTTGCTTCACGCACTCACAGGAATGCTTGTTTTCTAACGACACAAGAAAACAATTTTCGAACATTGAACGCGTTTATTTTACAACTGAGCAAAAGAGATTCACTAGTCGGAGGGCGCTGAACAGCGCAGATCGCCACTCCGCTACAGCTGCCTATCTGCTGGTTGACCTCATGGGATCTTTGAACACGCGGAACATTCAGCGCAGAATGATAGAGCTGGTGAAAACAAACGGCGCCAGCAGCAGACTGCGCTGATCCGTAGATTCCTAAAGCGCGGGACGGAGAGAAGCAAGCGTGTAAAACGCGCGGCCGGCCTCAACGGCCGCCTGGAATTCCTACATTGACATCCCAGCCGCCTATTCCCGTTTCGACGCCCCACCTCCGCCGATGTCGACAGCGACGAGGGTGTGACCGCGGCGCGTTTTTAACAAGCCATTTCCGTTTTCCTATTGAACAGAACTGAAAACAAAATTGACACACATGATTACCAAAACCCCTTCTTTCCAACCACCGAATTTCATGCAATTTGACAACCACTTCAGCTTCCTATTAAAGGAGTTCGCGGAAGTTCATCTCATCTCTCAGTATGAGCGCCTAAACCCCACTCCCATGGGACGGGAAAATGAGAGGCTCGTTATTGTAGAACCCGCCTTTTGTAGAATTCGCCCTCTGGGAGTGGTTGAAAATTCGTCTACTGTTTGAAAACGCCCTTGGAAGCATGGAGGAAGGAAAAACTAGAAGGGAGCGTGCGGCAATATTCGTGAAGCCTAGTCATAAAAAATAAAAGGGAGCGAGTCGGCCCCTACGGGCTAGACCTCGTGATAGTGTGCGGTGATATCTACAACCGCGCGCAAGCGCGAATCGGCGAGCGCGCGGGTAGCGTGGGGTCTGCCGCTCTCGCAGTACCATAGCCTCCTTTACATACTCTGTGCCTGGCAACTCTGCGGCCGTCGCCGCCGCTCCAAGTTACGAGAAATTACGCCGCTGGCTGCCGAGAGATGGCAACAGCGATGTAGGGTCACCCTCGCCAGGCGAGTGCCGGGTGCCCCGTGTTGCAAAACGGTCTGGATAGCCAAACGCTGCCGCTTTCTCGCTGTTTCGTGGACTCTTTTGCAGTGTCCAAGGTCGTGCTTCTACTTTTCTCTGCCTTCGGGTGCTGCAGGAATACAGCATTGCACCAACTGGTAAGTGCCAGGTTTGCTTTGTCCTTCCGGCGATAGCTGCGAAGTGTTCAGCTGCTTTGAGGCTTGTGAAAAATACTAACAGAAGCAAACACTGTTTATTAAGCGTCAATACTGCAATAGTAAAGTTAGATGTGCGCCTGTGCTTTCTGGACTGCAATGCTAATTGCTTCCCTGCCTAGCTCGTCTGCGTAGTGTGTTAGATGTGCTCCTGCGAAGCTTTTTTTTTCTTTTGCATCATCATCATCACCCTGATTATACCCACTGCAGGGCGAAGGCCTCTCCCATATTTCTCCACTTCACCCGGTTCTGTGCTAGCTGCATACACTTGACCCCTGCGAACTTCTTAATCTCATCCGCCCACCTAACTTTCTGCCGCCCCCTGCTACGCTTTTCTTCCCTTGGAATCCAGTTTGTTACCCTCAGCGACCATCGGTTATCCTCTCTTCGCACTACATGTCCTGCCCATGTCCATTTCTTCTTCTTAATGTCCACTAGAATGTCGGTAACTTGAGTTATTTCTCTGACCCACTCTGCACGCTTTCTATCTCTTAATGTTACCCCTACCATTTTTCGTTCCATAGCCCTCTGGGTTGTCCTCAACTTAAGTAGAACTCTCTTGGTTAGCCTCCACGTTTCAGCCCCATAGGTGAGTACAGGCAAGATGCAGCTGTTGTATACTTTCCTCTTGAGCGATACCGGTAAGCTGCTAGTCATAATCTGCGAGTGCTTGACAAATGCGCTCCAACCCAATGTTATTCTTCTTATTTCCTTTTCATGGTCCGGATCTGCGGTTGCTACCTGTCCTAAGTAGACATATTCGCCTACTACTTCCAGTATTTCGCTACCTAATGTAAACTGCTGTTCCTTCCCGAGGCTGTTCAACATTACCTTAGTCTTCTGCATATTGATTTTCAAGCCTACCTTTCTACTTTTCCTGTCTTGGACATCAATCATGATTTGCAGTTCATCCCCCGAGTTGCTTAGCAAGGCAATGTCATCAGCAAATCGCAGATTACTGAGGTATTCTCCATCTACCCTTATCCCTAACTGCTCCCATTCCAAGTCTCTGAATGCTTCCTCTAAAGAAGCTGTAAATAATACTGGGGAGATTGTGTCTCCTTGCCTAACACCTTTATTTATGGGAATTTTGCTACTTTGTTTATGCAGAACTATGGTTGCTGTGCAGCTACTATATATATCTTCCAGCACTTTCACGTACGGCTCGTCTACCCCCTGATTTCGCAACGCCTGCATCACCGCAGAGGTTTCAACTGAGTCAAATGCTTTTTCGTAATCAATGACTGCTATGTATAAGGGCTGGTTATATTCCGAGCATTTTTCTATCACCTGATTGATGGTATGGATATGATCGATAGTAGAGTACCGTTTCCGAAACCCTGCTTCATCCTTTGCTTGATTGCAGTCTAAGGTTGTCCTGATTCTATTAGCGATTACCTTAGTAAATACCTTATACGTAACAGACAGTAAGCTGATTGGTCTGTAATTTTTAAGGTCCTTAGAGTCCCCTTTCTTGTGAAGGAGGGTAATGTTTGCATTCTTCCATGCTTCCGGTACCGTCGATGACACCAGG